>CAVLJG010000001.1:15362233-15784843 GCA_963669975.1 Acanthoscelides obtectus | reverse complement strand
CGCCTCTGGTGGCGGATTTTGGAAGTTTTGAGACCGAATCCCCATAAGACATCTACTGTCATCAACGCCATAAGAAATCAGTAAGCAAATCGACTAACTTACCCATGAGCGGATCTGAAGCTCCATAGGAATATAGCAGACTAGGAAAATCAATCTTGAACGCAGCTAATCTTGCACGCATTTACTGATTAATAAACGACCATTGCTTTCATTTACTTTCTCAAAATACAGTACAAATAATTTTGGGAAAGGTTAATAAAAAGTGAACTCAGAATGGCACGCCCATGAAAGTGGGTTGTCATACTGACAGTGACAAGGGTAGATTAATAAGACTCATACGTTGGCGAGAAAATTTTCGAAGCTAAAAGCGTATGCTTAAGCTTATAACGGGTGATTTTTTAAGAGGGATAGGATTTGATTTTTAAGAAAAAACACAAAAAAATTGAAAAAACGATTAAATTAAATTTGAGTCGATAAAACGGTCGATATAATTTAATGTTTAAAGATTATTTCATGTAAATGTTTTCCGCGGCTCCGCTTTAGATGGCCCATGCGCAAGGTCCAATTTTGGCACACTCTCTCCAACATATCGGCCGGTATCTCACGAATAAATGCTTCAATATTGGCTTCCAGTGCGTCAATCGTTGCTGGTTTATCACTGTAGACATTAGCCTTAACATGGCCCCACAAGAAATAGTCCAACGGAGTTAAATCACACGATCTAGGCGGCCAATTGACGGGCCCCAAACGTGAAATAAACTGTTCACCGAACTCGCCTCTCAATAGGGCCATTGTTTCGTGTGCGGTGTGGCATGTGACACCGTTTTGTTGAAACCACATGTCAGCCAAGTCCAGCTCTTCCATTTTGGGCAAAAAAAAGTTTGTTATCATCGCACGGTAGCGCTCGCCATTCACAGTTACGTTCCGGCCATTGTCGTGTTTGAAGAAGTACGGCCCGATGATGCCACCGGCCCATAATCCACACCAAGCAGTGATTTTTTCGGGATGCATTGGTAGCTCTTGCAATGCTTCTGGCTGGTCTTCACTCCAGATGCGGCAATTTTGCTTGTTAACGTACCCATTCAACCAGAAATGAACTTCGTCGCTGAACACAATTTTTCGATAAAAATGTGGATCTTCCTCCAACTTTGCCAGCGTTGTGGGAGGTCGTGTGGCTTCAATTCTTGCACCAGCTGTATCTTATGAGGTTTTACAACCAAATCCTGTCGCAAAATTTTCCACGTAGTGGAGCAACAGAGGCCCAATTGCTGCGAACGGCGGCGAATCGACATTTCACGGTCATCACTAACACTGCCGGATACAGCCGCAATATTTTCTTTAGTCCTCACTCTACGTCTGCGTGTTTTGATAGTAAAATTCAATAATTTGCAAGCGTTGATCGTTCGTAAGTCGGTTCATGGTTAAATTATAGACCAAACTGAACAAGTTTGACAATGACACAAGACACGATTCACGCGTCATCTGTCAAAAACAGTGTTGCCAAAAAGATTCTAGCAAAAAAATCACCCATTACAAACAAACGTTTGCACACAAAGACAGATTGCGTGAGTATGTGTGAGAGTGAACAGTGATGCTGGTAGTTTTAGTATGCCGACCAAAAACCGTGAAATGAACTATAAATCCAGGCAACAGTTATATTATTGTTGGTGGAATGCTTATTGGGAGTCTATTATCCATGAAGATTATTTCAAACACGATTTGAAATGAGATGTTTGTAATGTTTTTTTTTAGAAACGACACTATAGAAGAAGATACCGAACTGTTCATGAATCTCACTAGAGTGACGTTACCCACACTTCCAGAATTCTTTGAAAAGTATCGTAAAGGTGAATACAGATTCTTGGAAGATGTTGACCTGAGGACTTTGCTCTACAATGTATGTGACAGGGTTTGTCCTATCCAGACATTTTCAACAAATGCTTTTGCTTAACATACGGTATCATACTTGGATCTACACTAGTGTTCGATACCCATGAGCGGTTCTGTTCAAATAAATAGCCGTTTTTAAGGTGTAATTACTTAAAAGATGAAAAATAAAGCTTTTGTCTCTAGCCTTCAATGACATTTGCCATCTTCATCAGGAGAGTCGTATCTGAGATTGTTGCTAAATATTATACGTTTAGGTTGAGGGAAACAACCAGTAACCTGGTGAATGCTGGATACATGGTGCATTCGTTAAAATTAATATAAACTACACACAACTGTATATGAGGAACATATTAAAACGGATTAAAAATATTTAAAAACAAAGGTTAAAATTACATCGTGAACTAGCTGATGCTGCACAAGATGGTTTATATTAATTTTGGCGAATGTACCATGTATCCAGCATTCACCAGGTTACTGGTTGTTTCCCTCAACCTAAACGTATAATATTTAGCAACAATCTCTCCTGATGAAGATGGCAAAGTCCATTGGAAGCTAGATATTAATAAAGTATAAAGAGTCCTCTTTGCTTGAATTTTATCGAAGTACCTAATAGAAGGCGGAAGCTTTATTTTTTACCTAACTGGTCTAAACGACAATGACCACGTCTCAAGTTATATATATATATATAAAGAGAAAATGATCATGCGCAGAGGTATATAACAAAAAATAGGGAGAGTAAAGTTAATTCGAGCAGAGAATAGGATAGGTAACCCGAGCGATACGTATTTCTGCTGGTTGGCTTCAACAGGCCCTATACTATTTTCTGCTCGAATCCACTTTCCTTCTTTTTGCGGATTTTGCTCATTATTTTCCTATTTTTTCATGTATATATACTACCATATTTCAAATGCAAATCAACACTGAGAAAAGATGGTCAATTAAGCAGTTTTTCTGGATAAATCTCCAATTGTAACTAATTATTTTCTGCTAACAGCTAAGTTGAAAATAATATACTATTCAACCAATTTGCTTGAAAACAGTAAACTATGTACCTATTCATTAAACTGCCTAATTAGTTTAGGTAATTTAGTTTATGCAGAAACACAATTAAACTGCTTATTTGAATCGCGACCCCAACCCAACTTTTTAGATTTAGATTTGTCAGAGCACAGTTATAATATGCAACATTCAGTAAAATGCAATTTGTTGACTTGAATTCCAAATACTATCGAAACATACTCTTAAAACTAAATAAAATCGTTCACTAAAAATGGGGCGAATACTTTTACCTATACTAATTAAACAAACTTAATAAATATAATCAAGTTGTTTTACTTGGAGCAGGTAAGCTCAAATTTCAAATAAATTGATGACTCAATCCAAGTAAACGGTTTAATAAATTTAATTAAGCGATTGCGTCTTAGATACAAGTAAACTGTCTTAGAAATCGGAGTTTAATTAAACTAACAAAACTTGTAAGCTATGACATAGGTGACTGAAGTTTCTAATCAGCTTAGTTAAAATTTGAATTGGTTTGATTCAAAATTTTTCACATTGAACAAATTGAACCTTAACTTTCTTCTTTAGCCTAACCTTCACGGTCTGTCGATGGTATGACGTCGTCCAAGCGCGTATCATACTCGTATATGTATATACAGGCAAAATTACGTTACGTTCATGACACGTCCCTAGTCTGATATGGTACGATAAGCAAATCTGTACCTCAGAGCCAGACTAGGTTAAGTCCAAATAAGTAGTTTTGAAATAATTATATAAGAAATATTTTTCTTGCATTGTATTGAATACGACTTGATATCAGTCGTCTGAATGCAAAACCCGACAAGTCACAACATTTTGGAATTTCAGTTTTATACACCATTGAATTCTTTATCTAAAGGGTTACAAACTATGCAATATTTTTAGGGCGAAACCCGACTTCTAACACGCTATTTTAATACAGAAAATTCCCTTGAAATGCGTCGTTTCAATTCAAATGTCGACCAATGAAATTCGTGTTTGGTCAATCACGTGTTTCAATCGAGGTTTGTCGCCCTGACTTGCATGCACATGTTTATTTTGCGTTGACTCTCGAATGATTAAGGTTGTGCGATCTAGTTTGATGGTATTTTAGCCTAAAATATGAGTGAATTGCATTGCGAAAAATATAATATACTACCATCGGAAGGTAATAGATCTCGAAAGAAAGTTAAAACGCCGTCTAAGCGGGAAAATGCAAAACGCAACAGGTAAGCTAATAGATACTTGTTACAAAAATGAATCGTATACAATTGTTTTGAATAACTTGAATAACGTTTTTAGTGAAATTGTCTAAACAAGTATAGTATACGATATTACAATAATTTAGTATAGATATGACCAATGCTTCACATAGTTTTTTACGCATCTTAAAATTTAGTAAATAGCTGTTTGCTATAAGAGTGCGCAGCCGTAGGTAGGTTTTCTGAGATAGACTTTTAACATGTTCAATAAACCTTAATTTTGTATCAAAAACAACACCAAGAATTTTTGCAGAATCAGAAAATTGCAAGATTTGGTTATTTATCTGAATGTTCAAGAGCTGTGTTACATTGTATGTTTTTCTTTGTGCGCAAAATAATAACATTTTAGATTTTTGTGGATTAATAAGTAGATTGTGATCTAAAGAGTATTTAATTAATTTATTAACATCGTTTTGTAAAATTTGAGTAGTATTATTGACACTATCTGTGTTAAAATAATGAAGCAATTGCGTATCGTCTGCAAATGACTGGACATGAGAATTATCAATACTTTTGCTTAAGTCGAACGTATATATGAGGAACAGAATCGGCCCCAATACAGAGCCCTGAGGTACGCCTGAGGGAATTATTGTCACTTGAGACATTTCTTGATTGAGAAAAACACACTGAGTTCTTTGATGAAGGTAACTGTCGAAAAATGAAAGGGATACACTGTCAAGACCTATGTAATTTAATTTAGCAAGTAATAATTTATGATTGATGCTGTCAAAGGCTTTCGAATAGTCTATAGAAATTAAGGCTAGTGCCATTTTCTTATCTAAGGCACTTAAAATATTGTCTTGCAGATTAAGTAGGGCAGATGTTGTACTATAATTTTTTCTAAATCCGGATTGAGTGTCGGGAAGTATAAAGAATTTTTCTAGGTAAGCGGTCAATTGGAACTTTATAATTTTTTCTAGAATTTTGGATAAAATTGGTAATAAACTGATAGGTCTGAGATCATTATACTCAGTGGGTTTCATTTTTTTAGGAATTGGAATAATTAGAGCTTGTGTCCATGTGTTTGGAAAGTAGCCTTTTTCCAAACAGTCGTTAAAGATGTGGACGATGTGATGGAGAATAACTGGCAGGCAAAGCTGGATCATTGACAGGGATATACCATCAATTCCCTTCGCATCAGATTTTAGGCTCCCTATTGCCTGTAATACGTCATTTGAACTAATCTTATTCAATGAAAAAATATATTCAGAGCTCAATTTATTTTTGAAATAGTTTTCGCAAACTAGTGAATCAACAGGTTTATAGCTATAAACAGACATAAAATAATCATTAATTTTGGTAGGGTCATTAAAACTTGCCGGAAGGGTTGGTTTACTACGAAAATTTATATCAAGTTGTTTGAGAGACTTCCACAATTTTTTGGAATCATTTTCATTTGCCAAATTTTCGATATATGTCTTTTTGTCTCTCCTGATCATGTTAAGAGTACGGTTTCTAAGCGATTTGAAGTTATTATAGCCGAAATCTATGTCATTGAAATACTATGTGAAAAGAAGAGATGGGCAAATGGTTAATGTGTACAGACAGAGTTTCATGAACATTCTGGGAGTGAAGAAAGACAGGATTTTGAATATAGTAAAACGGTACAAGGAAAGCAATGAAATGCCCAAAGAACGACGTGGAGGTGATCGGACAAAAGGTAAAAATAACACAAAGCGAGCGGCTATAAAAGAGTTTGTTGAATCACTGAAGTGCATAGAGTCTCATTATTGCCGATCTAAGACATTCAGTAGAATTTATATGCCTGCAGAACTAAATATCAGGAAACTTTGGAGAATGTTTAACAATACCGTGGACAAAGATCTTCACGTTAAGGAGTCATTTTTCAGATACTTTTTCACCAGAAAATACAATGTTGGCTTTGGTACTCCTAAAACCGACATGTGTTCAACATGCCTGCAGTTTCAAGACCAAATAAACAAGTCATTAGATATCAACACAAAGAATCGATTAATGGCTCAACAGCGAGCTCACAAAATCCGAGCAAAGTGCTCCTACGAGCTTTTGAAAGAAGTCCATGCTGACAATGAGGTTGTTACATTCAGCTTTGATTGTCAAAAAAACCTGGCTCTGCCAAAAATCGCAGATCAAGCAGCCTACTTCAGTATGCAGCTAAACTTTTATCACTTTGCAATTGTACAGGGAACTTCTAAAGGAAAAATAAGTCCAACTTCAGTCAATTCCTATGTATGGACTGAACTAGATCATCAAAGGGGATCCAATGAAATAGCATCAGCATTATATCATACTCTCAGCACATTTAAATTTAGCGAATCTACTAAAGTCGCTTGCCTTTTTTGTGATGGTTGCGGTGCGCAAAATAAGAACTCCATCGTCATTGGGATGTTATCCCATTGGTTATTAAAGTGCAGTAAAATTGAAATATTTTTTCCGGTTGTGGGGCATTCCTATATTCCACCAGTTAGGCTATTTGGACAAATTAAGAAGGTTATTAAAAAGTCACCTGAAATTACAAGTCCAGAACAATACATGAAACTAATAGAGAAGTGGGGAAGCATCTATAAGTTGGGAGTTGATGTTCCTGTACAGGACTGGAAGTCAAAAACTCAGATAGTTATGAAACCAACATCACAGTGGCATTTCAATTTGCAAGTGTCCAAACGCATCATAATTTTAAAAACTGAAACCGGTTATGCAGTAAGAGGTGAAAGTTTCTATAAGAATGACATGGGCACCAACCGGTCGCTGCTGAGGAGAGGAAGAAAGTTGGACATCAAACCAAGCACTGTAGACATTGGAATGCCATTGAAATCGGATAAGAAGAAGAGTATCAGTAATTTGATTGCAAAACATTACGGAAGTAATTGGCGAAATGATGAAGCCTTATCATTTTTCAAAAGTGCCTTCGATGAACTTCCTCTCCCATCTACTTCAACCTCACGAGATGGTAATGAGGCCAATACAGAGTTGTTTTGTTTAGAAGAAACTTTAGATTTTGATATTTAGAAAACACAAATTTTATGTTGTTTGGAATGTGCATTTTCTTAATACTACTTTGTAATAAAATAATCCAAAAGTTTGTTCGTGTTTTGCCGATTCGCCTTGTTTTAGCCAAAGTTAATAACCAAAACCCGACAAGTCACCATGTTTTATATGCAAAACCCGACAAGTGCAAACTTTAATCTTAATTTAAGTAATTATTAATTATAACATATGTTTGGGAACCAGTTTTTCGTTACACATTTTTTTTGATAAAATTTTGTTTCAATTTGCTGGTTTCTGTTAAGACAAATAGACGTTATAAACGTTTTTTGCGATTTCCCTAAAATTCCTTTAAATGGACTTGTCGGGTTTTGCATTTAGACGACTGATATGAGTTAAAAAGTCGTAACTTCCATTATTAAAGATAGATGGACGCTGCATGTAACAAATGAAAATTCACAATATTATCATAAGCTTAACATATTAAACTCATTTTTGACAAAAATGGACTTAACCAAGTCTGGCTCTGGGGTACAGAAATACGTACATATATTAACAATGCTTTGCATACTTTATCATGGTTCAAGTAAATCCCTATCACATCAGTTGATATTTTTTAGGTTACGTTTAACTGTACTGAAATGTTCAGCAGTTGCACTTTCAAGTCCCATCATGAAGATTGCTGTAAGATGTTTATACCAACATTTACCGAGTATGGCATCTGCTTTGTTTTCAATTCTCAACATCACGTCCATAAAATATTGGAGTAAGTATTTATGAACACAAAAGATGCTTCTTGAAAAAGGCAGCGAGAAAGCAAAGTATACAGCATCTTTCCATGAGTATTGCACAGCCAAAGCATCACAGGTTCGGAACGTGGTAATTCTACTAAGAGTGTCTTTATAATTACTTTAATTACAACACTTGCAAATATTTTATTACAAAATTTATGACCATGTCGACTGGACTATCGCGTCTTCCGTCTTCTACTCTTCTTCAACGAAGCTTGCTAGATGGCGCTCTATGTTTTCCGATGGCGGTAGACGCTTCTCGATGGCTATCGAACGATCTCGATGCGTGGACGCATAATTGGTTGCCTAAGCGTCGATGTTAGGAAGGTGTCTCAATGTTTCACTTACGAGGACGTTACAATATTATGAAACAAATGAATTAAAAACCATATTGGCCAGGGAAAAGAACAATATTGTGTCTATGAGGAAAAATAAGCTTGACAATTGAGGAAATCGACGAAACGTCGCATTGAAAATAGGGTGTCCGCAACGTTGGGGTTTTCCTTTTCAGAAACAACTACCCTTGAAATAACAAAGGTAATGTGTAGTGAAACGAGGGCGACCAAGTAAAAAAAATAAAGGAAAAAGTACTTACTCTCCAGTTGACGAGAAGGGCGAAGTACGTCTCTGCCCGAAATCATACCTCTCCAACAGAAAACGAAATCAGCTGATGCGCTACCGAGCAGACGCCGGCGGTGGTGCCGACCACGAACAGAGGTAACAAATATGACCATCGTGCAGAAACCACATTGATTGTCTTACACTTAATGGCACATCTTCTAACACGGAAGGCAAAATGTTGCGTAAAAAGTCTAGGTATTGCATCCCGTCCAATCGATTTGGGAGACTAAATGGTCCAATGTGCATACCGTTCACCATGCCAGCCCAAACATTCACCGAAAATGTTTGTTGAAAATGTGCCCGACGGACAGCGTGCGGATTTTCTACTGATCAAACATGAGTGTTGCGAAAGTTATTCACCCCATTACGCGTGAATGTAGATTCGTATGTCACCAATATGCACTTCAAAAAGTCCGGATTATTGTCATGTTGATGCAACAACCACTCGTCAGGTTGAAGGGCTTGTACACGTTGGACGTGAAACGGATACAGCCCCTCTTCACGCAGCGTTTGCCACACTTTAGTTTTTGATACTTGCACTTCTCTAGCCACGTCTCTAGTGCTTGTTGTTTTTTGAAAAGCAATCGATTATACGGGTTCGTTTAGCTCTACACGCGTAACCGTAACCGTCGGTTGAAGGTTGCATACTGACCTGACACACTGACCCCGACCCAGTTCTGTCGTCGGGTTGAGCTAGTGTCCTAGTACCAGTCGGGGATGTCGCGAGTCGCGGATACAGGACGGTATTCAGATATTTTTGATGTTGCAGAGCCCTTTATCTCGGTTCCCTTAAGACATTGGTGTATATGGTATTAAGAAAAATTGCTTATGTTTTCAAGATCTACACGTCGTGTAAAGGAAAACTCCAACTTTGCGGACACCCTGTCTATTAATGATTAATGCCACCTTGTAGAGGAGAAAAAGTGACAGTGTTCTGGTTGTTTTGAAATCCCAGACCAAATAAGACCAGGAAACTAACGGGAAAAATTTCTTCGGAAATGCTAGGAATTGAGAAACTTTGTAAGAGTCATTTTCTTACAGCGCAACTTTTTTTCCATTTAACAAAATCGATATTTTTAAGTAAGCTTGGTTACGGATGTTGGTGACGTCATCACGGCGTCCAGGTCAGGTAAGGCTGGAATGCTGCGGCTTTGTAATACTTATTGTAACGTAGTGTATGTGGTAACTTGTGTATTTTATTTTTAAGCATTGAGTATCCAGAGGTAGCGATTCAAAAGATCCAAGAAACAGATCCTGATTGGGCAGTCAGATTTGTGGTTAGAAACATCGAAACTCCCTTTTGGGTAAGATCAAGCATAGGAACTGTTCTCACCGGGAACAACTAGCAACCGCTACCCGACAGCAGCCCGACTCAGCATAAGTTTCACATGAAGCGACGGCAACCCGATCCGTTGCTCAGCCGTTGTTGTAACTGTCATTGTTAGCACAGGTTTGCAGTTGCCCACTAGTTGATGAAAGATGTCATCATACGACAGTACAGCGATGAAGCTGCCAAACAATTTTTGATAGATCCGCCACGTTTGCTTTGTAATAATAACACTGGACAACAAATTTTAGTTTTTTAATTGTATCTTGTGGGAAAGGTGCACTTCTTTGTTAATTTTGGGGCGCTGAATCAAAAAATGACAATGAAATAAAAAAATTAGTTGCGGTTTAGAAAAAAAACTTTTTATTTTTAAGGATATATTAAAAAAAGTAACAAGATTCATATTCTTATAAGAATCACTATATGCGCTGTCTTTTTGCTGTTCTTTTATGGATCGTTTCTGGAGCATCTCTACCAAGAGTCTAACAGTAGTCTGCAAGCATGGAAGGATTCCACTTTCCCTGGTACCTTTTTTCCATTGTTGAAATATCCTGATGAAAACGTTCGCCGTGCTCATCACTTACGGCTCCGCAATTGTCAGGAAAAAAGTCCAGGAGTGAGTGTAGGAAATGTATCTTAAGAGACATATTACAGCCCATCTTTTGACACAATGACAGCATATTTTTGACAAGGGTTTTATAGTTTTCAGCTTTTCTATTTCCCAAGAAATTAGTGACCACCAGACGGAAATCATTCCAAGCAGTTTTTTCAATACCTGTCAAAGTGTTTTCAAACTGTGTATATTTCAAAATATTTCGAATCTGTGGCCCAACAAAAATACCTTCTTTAACCTTTGCCTCACTTAGTCTTGGAAATTTCTGACGCAGGTATTGAAAAGCTGACCCATCTCTATCTAATGCCTTGACAAAGTTTTTCATTAGGCCCAACTTGATATGCAGTGGTGGTAATAAAATTTTTTTCGAATCTACTAATGGCATATGCTGTAAATTTTTTTGACCTGGCTCTAGGAATTGACGAACAGGCCAGTTTTGTCTGGTGTAATGAAGTGCCTTTGCCCGACTGTCCCATTCACACAAAAAACAGCAAAACTTTGTGTAGCCTAGCTGCAGCCCAAGTAAAAGTGCAACAACTTTCAAATCGCCACAAATATGCCATTGGTGCTCATCGTATTTTATGTATGTCAATAGGTACTACATATTGTCATATGATTCTTTCATGTGAACTGCATACCCTACAGGAAGAGATGGTAAAATATTTCCAATATGCAATAACACTGCCTTTAAACTCAATGTTTAACTGTCTATAAACAATCTCCATTCTTCTGGGTTATAGTTTATATTTAAAGCCGCCAGTAAGCCGTTAATGTTACTGCAGAAAACCAAGTTATTCTCCATATTGAAAAATGGTTCTAAGTCCTTGTGGCGTTTACGAAAAACACATACCGAAACATCGTCTTCTAACAAGTTCCACTGCTGCAGTCTTGATCCAAGTAACTCTGCCTTACATTTTGGAAGTTCTAAATCTCTTACAAGATCATTTAATTCTGACTGTGTTATTTTGTGCGGTTGGTGGCATGACGTGCTCGGTATAAAATCAGGATCTCTTGACGTTGATGGCATATCTTCTTCCTGACGAATCACTCGATCGCCATGATCTGATTCGCAAGTGTAGGATTCTGGGGGTTTTGGAATAGGATTTTCGTCACTGTGAGGCACAGGTCTCATCGCAGATGGTATGTTTGGGTAGTTAATAACCGATTTTTTTTTTCTTGGACATACCTGTGGCTTGTCCAACATAAGGTACCATGCAAAAGTAACAATCATTAATACGATTTGTAGGCTCTCTCCAAACCATTGGGACAGCAAAGCGCATAGACCGTTTTTTGCCATTTAACCAGCTCCTCAGACTTGAAGCACATGTATTACAGCAGATGTGGGGTGCCCACTGTTTGTCTTGATCACCTAGTTTACAACCGAAATAAAGCTGATATGCCTTTGTTATTAGTGGCGTAATAGACCGTCTCTGAGACGCAAAAGTCACATCACCACACACGTAACAAAACTGATCTGGATTGTTTACACACTTTCGAGACATCTTGCATGAACGCTGTCAGCCAACTGAGGAAAAAATGGCTAATATAAAACAATATAATGTGCACGTATGTATAACGTAACACAATCATGCCGATTACATCATCTTTCCTTGACGAATATAAAAATGTAGCACGTGCATTCTTGTGAATTACAGTATATTAACACTGTCACAGCAGGAACACATATAATTACCGTATCTCTAAAACTTGAACTAATATTGAAAAAATAAGTTTCATTCCGGCTTTAGCACATTAAAAATAGTAATATTTTGTTGATTTTATTTAGGATATTTTTTGGCTGTTGATCAGTATAATAAAAGAAATAAATGGCCTTATTGACGCAGTTGAGAGAAGCTATTCTCAAACGTAACGGTGCTAAAACTAAAGCTTAATACTAATTTGACATCACATTGTTCAGGGCCAATGACAATTATTGATTGAATTTGAATTTTGACCGATATTTATATTTTGGTTTTTTCTCTTAACGCCGCCGCCATTGGACCTATTTTCAAAAACCAAAAAGCGTTTTCGAGCTTGACAGAGTAGTTACCTGGTGTGAAAATTTCATGAAACATATTATTCCAATTTCGAATTTTTTTACGATCCTAGTACTTCCTCGCGAGCAGGCGTGGGAAGTAAGAATCATCAAAGTGTTACTTGTCGCATATTGTTCATTGCACATACAGGATGGCGCATCGAAAACGAAACAGACGCATTCACTGGCAGCTCAGTTTTTTTTTTGAAAAACGCTCAGACCCGTGAATTTTGTTTTCGAGGGGGACACAAATTTGACTAAAAGAATTTACTTAATAAGTAAATGATTTTCTTCACTACGCACATGGTTTGTTTAATTTTGTTGTTGAAAATAGCTATTGGAGCGTTTTTTTGTGGCAAAAAAGTTATTTCTTAAAGAAAGATAAGTAAATATCTCGTACTTTTTTTAAATAGGAATTTAGGACATAGTTTGAGATTGATTTGACCAAACTTTGTTGCTAAAGTAACTTGTAACGCTTTATTACATAAATTAACCATGGTATATTCCACAGCAGATAGAGTTGAAATTAGTGAAATATTTTTCGGAAATAATCAGTGCGCTAATAGAACAGCAGAAATATTTAATGAGCGACATGAGAACAGTAACGTGCATCGAAAATATGTTCTTGTAGCTAAATTTCGGGAAACTGGGTCAGTCGCCAATAAAAAACGCAACATTAAAAATCCCATAAGGAACAAAGCAATAGAAGTGGGGGTTTTAGGGCAAGTTTATGTAGATCCTACGTTAAGTACCCGCAAATTGGAGACTGTGTGTGGTGTTAGTCGACGTACTGTCCAACGGATTCTAAAGGCCCATAGTTTTCATCCGTATAAAATTCACCTGGTACAAGAACTTAATGAAGACGATTTTGATCGGCGATTAGAATTTTGTGAAGATATGAGTGAACGAATTATAAACGATGAACATTTTCTATTCAACGCTTGCTTTTCCGACGAATGTTCCTTTTTCATAAATGACGTAGTAAATCGTCATAACTGCCGATATTGGTCCGATTCTAATCCCAGAATTTATCATGAGGTCCATACACAGCAGCCACAAAAAATACATTTTTGGGCTGGTATTTTTGGCGATCATTTAGTTGGTCCTTTTTTCTTACCTGGAAATTTGACCGGTGAAATGTATTTGGAATTACTAGAAGACGCCATAGATCCTGCATTAACAGCCATAATTGAAAATCAGAATGATATATACATTGCGAATAGGTTGATGTTCCAACAGGGTGGTGCCCCACCACATTACGCATTACGTGTTCGACAATATTTAGATCAGACGTTTCTTGATCGATGGATTGGTAGAAGAGGTGCCTTTGAATGGCCCCCAAGATCGCCAGATTTATCACCTTTGGATGTCTTTATGTGGGGTCATTTAAAAAGCAAAATCTATGCTACTCAGCCAACATCATTAGAAGACATGCGATAAAGAATTGTGAATAAGTGTCTTCAAATTACTCCTCAAATATTGCAAAATCTGCGGCAACGTTTTGAGTAAAATCTTTATTATTGCATGGAGAGTCATGGTGGCCATTTTCAACATTTACTTGCCTAACGGGTCAGTTCGTTCATTTTTAAATTACTTTACTGCCAAATGTATTGATCTCCACTAATGATGATGTATTACTTTTATTTAAGCTTTAAATCAATAAATCTTCAAAACTACTGAACTGAAGTACATTAACTTTATATCATTATAAAGGGAATTGAAATACCTTTAAAATAAGGTATCACTCGGCCCCCTTTTCCATTTAAGATTTTGTGGGTGGTGTCACCCCCGCTTAGGGGGCTGCACATGCTAACGTGGTTTTTTGCCAAACTTGCGTCCCCCTCGAAAACAAAATCGACGGATCTGAGCGTTTTTAAAAAAAAAACTGAGCTGCCAGTAAATGCGTCTGTTTCGTTTTCGATGCGCCACCCCGTAAATGAATTTGCTCTCGTGTGTGATTTGCTCGATAAATTAATTGATCTGGACTTTCTAAACTCAAAATATTTCACCTTCTGCACTCGTATATAGTCGGCTTCATTCACAACCTCAAAATCTCTCAGTTGCTTCAGTGGGAGCGTAAAAGCAAAGCAACCAAAAGTCAAAACCGAGTCAAATAAAGTTGCTGTCGGATGGCTTTTGGTGAGAACAGCGGCATAGAGTACGTACACACTGGACGCACTAAATAAAGACGAAATATAATAGTGATCTGATTGCTTGTATATTTTAGTATATATAAGATACATAGATCTGAATGAAAAAGGTTCGCTCAGTTGTATCTTAAACTTCATGTCAATAGGGGAGGATTGTAGTTGTGGGCAATTTCCAGTTTATAATAATAATAATAATAATAATAATAATAATAATAATAATAATAATAATAATAATCAGATCATATCTATCATCTCAGAATCATCTTCGGAACCCAAAGGCATTAGAGATACGCAAAATTTTGTTAAATTTTGGATTGATATTTGGTCCGAACCAAAGCCATCAGACCTTAATGCGCCTTGGATCAAAGAGGTAGTGAAGGCAGCTAAGGTAAACCCAATGAGCGTTGCAATATTCTCTCAAGATGACGTAAGTAGAGTGCTAAAAAATGCTGCTGATTGGAAAGCGCCGGGACCTGACAATATTCAGAACTTTTGGCTCAAGAAGTTCCTAAGCACACATGCTGCATTGGGTCGATCACTTTCTAAAGCAATCACCAACCCGGAGATATTACCTAACTTCTTGACGAAAGGAATAACACATCTTATATTTAAAAACGGCAATCCTGAGGATCCGAAAAACTATAGACCAATTACATGTCTCTCTGTGTTTTATAAACTACTAACAGCACTTTTGAATGACCAAATATATACTCACTGTGAAAGCAACAATATCATTGCTACAGAACAGAAGGGGTGTGTCCGTGGTTCTTTCGGATGCAAAGAGCAACTTATAATTGATTCCGTTATTACGAAGCATGCGTGTAAAAATAAGAGAAATCTCCATGTCTGCTACATCGACTAGTCTAAGGCGTTTGTTTCCGTGCCACATAATTGGCTTTTAAAGGTGCTGGATATATACGTATATAAAGTAGACATCCGCATCATAAACCTATTGTCCCATCTGATGATGAACTGGGGAACCTCTTTAAGAGTTAATTCGGAGGACATAGGAGACGTGCGCATACGCAGAGGCATATTTCAGGGTGATTCTCTCAGCCCGATGTGGTTCTGTCTAGCCCTGAACCCACTGTCATCACTGCTGAATAATTCCAAGTTCGGGTATAGGCTCGATGTGAGTGAGCCTACCAGATTCAACCATCTGCTATATATGGATGACCTCAAACTATACGCCGAGTCAAGGCAACATCTTGCTTCTCTAGTGCGAACGACAAGTATATTCAGCAATGATATAGGAATGAAATTTTGGTTAGATAAGTGCGCCACTGTCACTATAAGGAAAGGTAACCTAACTCTTTTGGAAGAAAATTTAGAAAACATCGCGCCTCTAGCAGAAGACCAACCGTATAAGTACCTGGGGATGCACCAAAGTAGGGGTGTGTGTCATTCTACCATGAAGTCAATCTATAGAGAAAAGTACATCCGTCAGCTTACAAAACTACTCAACACCAAATTAAACTCGCAGAATCTTTTCAAAGCAATCAACAGTTGGGCAATAAGTTCACTTACATATTCGTTCGGTATTGTGAAATGGAGTAATACAGACCTTGAAGAGCTAGACAGAATCACTCGTGTAAAGCTCACAAAGTTCCATTGTCACCACCCAAAGGCATCAACCGAACGGCTGTACCTCCCTCGCGCACAAGGGGGCCGCGGATTGCTCAACATAACACAACTCTGCAAGTCTCAGATAGCCAAATTACAAAATTACTTTAATAACCATCTAAGTCCTAAGATAGCTGCTGTAGTGGAGGCAGATGACTCATTTACCCCTTTGAGCTTTCGGCAACCTCAAGCAAATACGGCCTCGGAATCGAATGCTAGGAGGAGAGAATGCTGGGAGGAGAAAATTCTCCATGGCCGTTACCCATGCCAACTGAGAGGTGACAACATAGATAAAGCTTTGTCATTCACCTATTTGAGAAAGGGATATCTCCATCCAACAACGGAAGGGTTCATAACTGCCATGCAGGACAAAGTAATAAAAACAAAAAACTATGAAAAACATATTCTCAAATCCAACGTCCCAGATGAATGTAGGAAGTGCAACCAGGCGGGCGAAACCATCGAACATATTACTGGAGCTTGCCCTGCGTTGGCAGCTGGCGATTATTTGGGAACACACAACCAGGTTGCAAAAATAATCCATTCACAGCTAGCTCGTAAACTTAACTTGGTACAATCTCCTCCGCCATATTACAAGTACACGCCTGAGCCAGTTCTGGAATCAAAAGATGTAATACTCTATTGGGATCGGCGATTTCTAACCGACAAAACTGTAGACTTTAACCGTCCCGATATTGTCCTGATAGACAAAAGTAACCAATATGCACAGATAATAGAGGTTGGAATTCCGCTTACACACAACATCCTCAAGGTAGAGCGTGAAAAATCTGTTAAATACCAGAACCTGGCGATTGAAATGAAGAGGATTTGGAAGCTAAGGGAAGTGCAGATTGTACCCATTGTTATCTCCGTGGAAGGGGCTGTTACCAAACAAGTCTCCTCAAGCTTAAAGACCTTGGACCTTCCAAACGGCCTTCACATACTATTCCAAAAAGCCGTTATCTTACAAACGTGTCATATTGTGAGAAAGGCACTGTCTCTGTAAAAACTATCCTTGGTTGGGGTGAACTCCCCCTCAAAGATAGTACACCACCATACGTGAGGACTATGAGCATGAAAAAAAAAATAATAATAATAATAATAGTAACAATAATAGTGTTTGTTGAAGAAAAAAAAAACAATTTAGGTGCAAAAGACGAAATGTGAATGCACAACCCCGCAGCAAATGCATGTACGTGAAGACATATTGAGCTCACGTTTAGCCCATCATTGCCCTGCTAGCACATAGTTTGAGACCTTACTTCATTTCAGATTTATATTACAAGTTCCGACGAACTAGCCAGTACAGATGTTCAACCCCACCATATCTGGGATTTTAGGGTTGAGGAAGTAATGTTTTCGGTTAAAGAAACTTACACCACCCCAGATACAGCTCAACTCAGTATAAAACAAAGACGGTGCGCTTTTGATGATGACATAAAATTGGTGGTAAGTAAATATTGGAAAAACGCTCTATGTAGAGCATGTCACGGCAACGTTAGGATTTAAATTTGAGGAAAAGATACCAGGCGTATCATTTAATGGGGTGTAATTCTCTCTCGTGTACAGCCCTTGGATTTTGCCTTCCCCAAATTCTTGCATTTTGCGTATTCACAAAACTATTCAGAAAATGCGCCTCACCACTCATTATTAGACGATTTAAAAAAATTTCTTCCTCTCTAACCAATTGCTGAAAATGGCATAATTTAGTCTTTAGACTAAAGACTTTAGACTTTAGTGATTTTGTGCGTAATCTTGTGGTCGTAAGTGCTGAACTATTTGAATTTTGTAAGGAAACATCCGCAAATGTTTCAAAACTCTTCTGAGGGATGTCCTGGAGAGGTCTAATTGAGTTGACCTTCTTCTGGTCGATGTTTCGGGATTATCCTGAATACTTTCCTCTATTCTCTCTATGTTCTCTCCAGTGAAAGCTAAACGTTGTAATCCTTCCTTTCCGCAAAAAGTCCAGAAAAGATGGAATGCAATGAAGATTCCAACTTTTCTGCACAATCACAGAAAGGGGGTTACCATTAGCTTCCGGTAGCTCAATCGGTGGCATGAAGACATCTGCAGCCGTGTAGCTGTGTGTCGACCATGGCATGGCTAGAGGATAGAAGAACAAACAGAACACAAAAATTTAACAGATTTTATCTAACTAGAAAAGCATTGTCATTACATTTGAAATTCAAATTTTAAAAAACAAAATCTTTGGCGCTGTTACAAAACTATCCACTTATCTTTCGCTAAGCTGGTCCATTTTGACTGGACTGAAGCGAGGATGGCCAAGGGCTTCAAGTGGAGGTCCCAGTTATGAGGGGTGACCTCATATTTAGTGGCTTCAAAACTAGATGTAGGCGAAGGATGCAGTGAAGTTGAACTTAAACGTGATCTTCATCAAGGATGAAGCTGTAAGTGATGGCGCAGCCAAGGCACATGTATGGGTGAAGGCACGGCAAAGTTATAGGCCAAGCAAGGCAAAGTCAAAGACAAAGGAAGGCAAAGTCAAAGACAAAGGGACAGGCAAAGGCAAAGGAGGTGGCCCCGATCTGAAGAGAACCGTGTGCATTAGCAACGTGCCCCAATGGCCAAGGCATTTCCAATCTCAGTCTGCCTCAAAAGAGAACCAACGATTTTCTAGGTTAGAATTACATTACATAGTTTGATAAAATCAAACCGAAAATTGGAAATGCCTTTCATAAAATAAAATCATGAAATAGCAAAAAAAGTGTAAAACAAGATGGTGGTCATCAAAAATTTCTCCACATGCTTCTGATATAAAAACACAAATATCGAATATTCATAATCAACGCACTCATAATTTCACTGAACTATGAATATATACAGGGTGACTTCGAAGTTGAGTCATTTATTTTAACAGTGAGTAGATCTGATCAAAAGAAATGTTTTTTTCCTTTAACATTTTTGTGGTAAAATTAAAGTAACAAAGTTATAGCCCTTTAGAAGTTTGAGTACCGCCCTGTCTCAATAATAATATTATGTGCTCGTGTTTGGCAACAACGGATATAATCCGCCTTATTGGTTCATCCCATCGGAAGCAAAAAAGCGAAAGACTTTGAAACGCTGATCACGATGTTTTTATTCAGTCAATGTGTCAGTCGGTAACGCGTGAGTGAATAGTGGTGTTTGCTGCGTGGCTCAAACAAAATAAAAAATGGCACATGTTTATGCGGATCGGTTTCCCAATCGAGTGTAACCAACCCCTCGTGCCTTTGTTAATGTAGTACAACGGGCTCGTGAATCAGGTGACTTAAGACCTCACAGGAGAGGGCATGCCGGTGCTCCAAGACCTCACGATCAAATACAGGTCCGCACTGAAATACTTGTTGGGAGGATACTTTGTAAAACAAGGTAAAATTTTTTTTTTATTTTTTTTTTATTTTTACACACATATTTTGGTTTATCTTCCTTCTACAATCATTATCTGAAAATTAATGACTCAACTTCAAAGTCACCCTGTATACGCACACAGAGGTAAAATCGATGTGGATCGATTTCTACCTCGATTTGATTGAAGTTATGGCGAATGATCGAAGTAGTCGAAAATGACGTTCGATGGATATTCTAAAATCGTACAAGAAATAAACCACTTACATATCGATTATCTATAAACTACAGGCAGATCCAGCAAATAAAACTGTATAGTATTATAAAACTCGCCATTTTATCCTATTTGAACAGACATTTTACAAAATGCTAGCACATGGTGCTATATGACCTCATGTTACAGAGAACAAAATTCTCAGCTGTTGTTAGATCGGCGGCTGAAGTGAAAAAGGAAGCGCGAGGAAGATCACAGTTCAGGAACTCCGCATCAAGCGCGCTCCAAGCGGAAATGTTTCCAAGTAAAAAAGCTAGAGATGGGATAAACTAGAGATGGGATTAATGAGTTGCGATTCTGAAATGAAAATCGAGAAGTGATTTAATAAATACAATCGGACGGTGAAACCGTTACAACGTGGTCGTCCAGTTCGGGGAAGGTCCGATACAGAACCCTGGGTTTGAAAACGCCGAATAATGCTGCGGATAGCCCCAGTGGATGGGGCGTTCGAACATTAAAAAATCCTCGATAAGCTCTCTTGGTGTTTACAATCTAATGATTATGTTCATAGTAAAATTGTACGACTTTGGTGCTCTGAATTAAATTAAGTCTCGCCATTCTAAAATATCCAGAGCTCTACTCTGTAAATCTGAAAAAAAAAATGAAATATGTTAACTTGGGAAAAACTTATGAATTTTTAAAATCAGTCAGTAACTTTTGGTCCACCCTGTATAATCTTACCCCTGTATGTGTGTACTATGGATTTTCTTTTATTTCAGGGCTATACTGACTACTCTTATACCTTATGTACCAGGCAATGCAGAATGAACAACGCTTTGAGACATTGCAATTGCCTTCCCTATTTCTTTCCACCTCACAACAAACAGTGTGACATTCATGGTTTAATCTGCATTGCGGAGAAATTGGAAGAGATTCAAAATCTTGATCACTGCCACTGTTATTTGGGATGTTCTAATACGGTTTATGAGGTGGAGAAACTAGATGCTTTGGGGTACGCATTGCCACTAAAGGAAGGATAAGAGATAGATTTACGAATTGCACTTTCAAAGGCTATGATGATTGTGTCGTATCATACTAGAATCAAACTAGGAATGTTTCATAAACGTAGGGGAGACAATTTTCAGTAATTCTTTTTTTTATTCGATCTGAAGCATTATATGCACATATTTGGTGCATAACTAATATGGTTTATCCTTTGATAACACTATGTAAAATCGATAAGGCTGCAAAATAATTCACAATATTAAATTAAAATGTTTCAAAATACAGATACAAATGTGACAACTTGCCCCTTGCTGGGGCTGGATGTCACATTGCTTGGGGTTGGTTGTCACGTGTATTTTAGATGATTAATAAATTATATCATACTTTTACACATATTTATTATTACAAAAAATGCTTATTAAACACCAAATCTCTATGAGAAAGAAGTAGAAGAGTTTTTTTACAATTAGTCACTATCGCAGTTATGACATATGTAAAGTTCGCGTCCATCAGTGCACGCATCATGTGACCAACCATTACACGATGAGCATTGCACCCATTCTTCATTTGGCGCGCTGTTAGAAAATGGTTCAAGACAAATCAAGCAAAAACATTCTTCTCCATCAGTTTCATTATCTGAACAGGACGTTTTTCAATTTTTTTAGATTTCTTCATTTTTTTTCTGAATCAAAAACGTCTCTATTCACTGTTTCCCTGTTCCTCTTTTTCTTGTTCCAGCTTTTATTTTTCTCTTTCTCTAATTCGTCTTTTACTGGAGTGTCAGTGAGTATTGCACTCCCTCGTTTACGACGGGAAACTCGATTCATCTTTCTTGCCGATGCCTTTGGATAAGGTTTCCGGGTTTGATCCAGTTATTGCTTCTTTCAACATACCCGGATCTGGCCTATCAGTGACAGAGCTCGCAAGAAAGTCATCATCCGTGAAAATATGTCTGTTGTAAGGAAACACACCCGACACCCGAAATCCAGACTGTATATTTTTGGGAGTAAATGCGAGGGTGTATGCAATAGAGACCACTGAAGGTATGTCGTATATAGTCATGGTCTTACCGGGATCATTTAAGACCCAAGCATCGCAGGAAGTATTTACATATGTATTAAAAGGGCCGAAAACGGCGCGGTCAAGAGGTTGAAGTTTATGTGAACACTGAGGGTAAAAAGAGAGCATGACAATACCATTTGCTATGGTAAAATTCAGTCCTTCTATACTCAGATGTGATCCATGGTTATCTAGTAAAAGCAGGCACGGTCTTTCCACAGTACTTTTCACATGAACGTGAAAAAATCTAAGAAACTCCAAGAAATGTGACTCTTTCATCCAACCTGATGGGTTTGCAGAACCTTGTGAGCCAGGTGGAGCAGAATTTAAAAAATGTGGTTTGAAATGTACTCGTGGAAAAATGAAAAAAGGAGGTATGGAATTTCTAATAGCTGATACTGCACTTGCTAAGGTATCAAGAGTTCCTCTTTCTG
Source organism: Acanthoscelides obtectus (assembly GCA_963669975.1). NCBI lineage: Eukaryota > Metazoa > Arthropoda > Insecta > Coleoptera > Chrysomelidae > Acanthoscelides > Acanthoscelides obtectus. Next base: position 15,762,493 of record CAVLJG010000001.1, on the reverse strand, counting down.
ATGAAACTATCTGTTTGAATCCTCTTCTGGCAACAACGCGATCGGATCTTTGGACAGTTGTAATCCCAGTTTCGCCCATGTTCCTGATTTCGTGAGTATCAAATTTATGTTTTTCCATAACTGAAGCTAAATTATCAAAAAATGCGTTGACGTCCGTTTTATTGAAACTACTGGCTCTTGTTAAAGTAGATGCTTCCGGTTTGCGAATAAACAGTACAGGATGACGTTTTAGAAACCTCTAAACCAGTCAGGACCAGCTATTTTATGGAGCTTCCAATTTTCCGGCATTTTTAAGGAATTAGCATTAGCAAATTCATATGCCAGTCCACGTACTTCCTTGGGTGATAATCCAAAATAAATATCAGATGCTTTGAGTACATATTCTACTAGATGATTTTCAAGTTCAGGCTCAAATACTAAATGATTTTTGATGTAGCCAACTGAAATTGACGGCGCAACAACTCGATCATCAAGTAATTCAGACTCTGCAATTTTCTTACAGTATCTTGCTAAAGTCAGCTGCCGCTTTTCTTATTGAGGATCCTAATCTCACTAATCTAGCTGCTCTTAAAAGTACGTCAGGCGGCGCTTTGCCCTCCTCAGTCTTCCTTTTGAAATTTCGAACCATGCTTATGAACCTGAAAATATTGAAAAAATACATTATATACATATACCTACGTAGAATGATGTCCAAAGCTAATCGTCTAGTGTGGGGGCTGGTTGTCCCATGTAACAAGAGGCCCCCGCTAATTTGAGACAACCTGCCCCACTAGATAATTAATTTTTAAGGTTAGATAGCGTCACTAAATAACAAATTCAAAGTCATGACTTACATTAAGTCATATTCGGATTATTGAAGAGCAAAATAAATTCAACAGTTCGTTTTATCAAATGTAGTCTTGAAAACACAAATTATGTGGCAAACGAAAAATTTACTCAGGTCAGGCGATTTGTTTATTTTTGTGTGTGCGACCTTAATCTACCAACGACAACTTTCGTACTGAATACAAGTGTTCTACGCGGACGCAGAAACGATGTATAGCGCGCCAGGCAACTACATCTGGCGGAGCTGCTGAGATTTAACAATTGTGACAACCAACCCATGTGACAACCAGCCCCGGTCTCCCCTACCGTAATTTTTTTGAATGTTACATCTGAAACTTATCCTGTGGTCTTCATGCTGGTAGAACGCCATGCTTTACCAAATGAAACTACATATTTGTATCTAGAAATTATTCTTTTCTGACATTCCGGCCAGTACGACTGCCATTTTTATAGTATTGATCTGTAAGATCTAGTATACTAGTTCTACCAGTAATTTTTCTGGTAACGCCATGTTGCGTATGACTGACTTCGTTGGCACAACGCGGTACGTACACGCTTAGACGGCGTTATCAGAGAAATTATAAAAGTTCGAATGAAGGTAGTAATAATTAGCTTCTTGACAGAAAAGATAGGGAACCTTAATATTAAAATAATGTAAGTTGGGGGTTTCCTTTCGGTTATAGGTGGTATAGGATCAGTCTAGGCTTAAATGAATGTCGGAAATCGATACATCAGTTGTTGAGAATGCTCCTTTTTCAGAACTGGCCGCGACGAAATTTGGAAGAGTACTTTGACCTGCAAATTCGTTTCCTGGCCAATGGTGAAATACAAGAGAGAAGTACTTTTTGGTTGGGTGGACTTACTAGGTAGGAACTGGTCAGAGAACTAAAACTAAATTTACTACAATCTCATCTTCCCTCTATATACAGGGTGTCCGCAAAGTTGGGGTTTTCCTTTTCAGAAACAACTACCCTTGAAATAACAAAGGTAATGTGTAGTGAAACGAGGGCGACCAAGTAAAAAAAAAATAAAGGAAAAAGTACTCACTCTCCAGTTGACGAGAAGCGCTAAGTACGTCTCTGCCTGAAATCGAAAGTTATTCACCCCATTACGCGTGAACGTAGATTCGTCTGTCACCAATATGCACTTCAAAAAGTCCAGATTATTGTCATGTTGATGCAACAACCACTCACAAAACCGCACTCTTGCTAGAAAATCGTCAGGTTGAAGGGCTTGTACACGTTGGACGTTTGCCACACTTTAGTTTTTGATACTTGCACTTCTCCAGTCACGTCTCTAGTGCTTGTTGAGAGATTCTCGTCTACGCGATTCAGTAGTTCTTCCTCAACTTGCACCATTCGTGGTTGTCTAGGCCTCCCACTGTGCCGACCTCGAAATTCCTCCAAATGGCCCGTATCCCTGACTCTCTGGAACAGGTACACAAATCTGCGGGGCCTTGGATCAACGAGTTCATTATTGGTGTATGAGTGTGCCATTCTTATTATTATTATTTTTGAAACGCAATCGATTATACGGGTTCGTTACCTCTATACGCGTGACCCTTTACCGTCGGTTGAAGGTTGCATACTGACCTGACACACTGACCCCGACCCCCGACCCAGTTCTGTCGTCGGGTTCAGCTAGTAGCCGGTACCAGTCTGGGATATCGCGGATCGCGGCGGGTCGCGGCTACAGGACGGTATTCAGATATTTTTGATGTTGCAGAGCCCTTTATCTCGGTTCCCTTAAGACATTGGTGTATATGGTACTAAGAAAAATTGCTTATGTTTTCAAGATCTACACGTCGTGTAAAGGAAAACCCCAACTTTGCGGACACCCTGTATAACTACTCTCTGACAAGACAGCTCTTACTTAAAAAAATACTATCGTACTTCCTAGGTTCCATTAGGATTCATTTATGCCTACTTTTTTAGTCTCATTTGGAGGCATTGCAGGACTGTTTTTGGGATTCAGCCTGTTATCAGGGGTAGAAATTGTTTACTACTTTACAATAAGGGCCTTTTTCATGTTATTGATGGAGAAAGATGAGTTGAGAAGGATAAAGAAAGAAGAAAGCATGAAACCTGTTCCTGCATATGATTTGAGCTTAACGCCTTATTTTATATCGAAGCCTTTGCCTGGGTATGGAATTGATCAGGTTTTGAAGAATTACAAAAAGTCTGAAGAAATGGGAAAAGTAAGTACTTACTGATTATCATTTGCTCTTTATCGTAACACTCATAAAATTAATAAATTTCTATTATCAGGGTGCGGCACAGAGGATGGACAGTTTTAAAAAAATCATAAAATAGTTAATTTTTACTCGAAAACAAATTTATTGATGGAATCAGGTTCACAAGGAAATAGCATCTGAGACAGTCAAGTGTGGAAAATCACATCAGGCATGTGGTGGCCGAAATCGTTGATGCAGTGCTGGAGGCGTTCTTGGAAGTTCGCGTAGACTCTCTCCAACATCGCTCTCTCAACTTGGGTGACTTCCACGCGAATTTCGCCCTTCAATTCGTCCAGAGTTCGGGGCTTGTTCGCGTATACTCTAGCCTTGAGGTGTCCCCATAAGAAAAAATCGCATATGGATAAATCTGGGGACCGAGGAGGCCAATGAACATCATTAGCCCAATAATTCTGCTGGTAAACCATGCTGTTTAGGTGAAAGTGGGCTTCGTGACTAATAAACAAAATGAGGTTCTCATTTTGATCGATCAGTGCTTCCATCTCACGTGCGAAGTTCATTCGTTGTGCATAATCTCCGGGCTGTAACTGTTGCACAATGGCCAATTTGCAGGGGTGAAAGCGGAGATCCATATGCAAAATTCTCCTTACCGAACGATCACTAAGGCGAAGTGCAGCAGCATGTTTCCGAGCAGATCGAGTCGGACTGCGAAGAAATACCTGTCGAACGCGTTCAACATTTTCATGAGTTCGAACTGTTCGCGGCGCTCCTCTTGGTCTTCTGTTGATCAGTTCACCACGCCTGCGAAGTGATTCAACCCAACAAAGGATGGTGTTGTAGCTCTATTCCGATGAATATTGAAGTGGCGACGAAACTCACGCTGTACGACGATGACTGACTTACTATTTCGGACGAAACAATCATAGGCGAAAACGCGGTGCTCCACCATCCAAGGCTCCATAACGACAACTGGTAAAATAATGCTAGGATCTCACGAGTCAAACGGCATCCTCCCCACCTCTCTCGTTGACGGAGGCGGAGAGTACTACCCATCCCAAAAACGTCCGTCCTCTCTGCCGCACCCTGTATTATTATTAATATTCTAAAAGGTGTTCCAAAGTTCACTCAAGACTTGACAATATAAAACAGTTCATATATTTTTGATTGATATTTTTTATTGAGTCATAGAATATAGATTAAACAAGGTTCTGTGACTAGGGCGTACCCACCTTGAGAAAAAAGTTTTTCGGAAGTTTCACAGATCATATTTACTTTGCTATGCGTGATATTTTTCTTTCTATTTGCATTTCATATGGATGTGGAAAAGTATAGTAATAATTTAGTTATTTGCAATACTTGAAAGCAACACTTGAGATTATATATGACAAATGTTAGTGCAAATTTTAAATATCCGGTTTTTGGGCATACCTACATACATATCTCTCAATGTTCAAACAGGGTGCTCATTTTTCAGTCAAGTCAATAGACCAGGAACTACTGTAATCGCGAAAAAACTTCAAATGGGGAATAATTTTCAGATATAACATAGTAGGTACATTTTTGTGGCGTTCGTCAGGTAATCCTTGGCCCTCTATTACCGACAGAAAAATATTTATAGTTTTTGTTAATCGGTCCTGTTAGAGTAACGAATTCAATCATTCGTCCTTCTGTAACTAGGAAAGCATCACTGGATTTTCAGTAAATTTTGAAATCCTTTCTACTGGTACCAGTATTATAACTCCCCCAAACTTGGCTTTATTTTTTTTTCATTTCTGATGATTTTGAACGCAGTCAAACATTTTCTTAGAATATAAAAATTTCAGGAGGAGTCTAAACTTTGTTGATATACTTTGAAGTTGAGTCATTAATTTTCAGATAATGATTGTAGAAGGAAGATAAACCAAAATATGTGTGTAAAAATAAAAAAAAATTAAAAAAAAATGTTACCTTGTTTTATAAAGTATCCTCACGACAAGTATTTCAGTGCGGACCTGTATTTGATCGTGCGGTCTTGGAGCATCGGCATGCCCTCCCCTGTGAGGTCTTAAGTCACCTGATTCACGAGCATTTTGTACTACATTAACAAAGGCACGAGGGGTTGGTTGCAGTCGATTGGGAAACCGATCCGCAAAAATCCGTGATGCCGCGGCAGCATTTTATAAAGACTCCGTAACATGTGCCATTTTTTATTCCGTTTGAGCCATGCAATAAACACCACTATTCACTCACGCGTTACCGACTGACACATTGACTGAATACAACTGAATAAAATTGTAGTAAAAACCGCGTGATAAGCGTTTCAAATTCTTTCGCTTTTTTGTTTCCGATGCGATGGACCGATAAGGCAGATTATATCCGTTGTTGCCAAACACGAGCACATAATATTATTATTGAGACAGGGCGGTACTCAAACTTCTAAAGGGCTATAACTTTGTTACTTTAATTTTACCAGAAAAATGTTAAAGGAAAAAACATTTCTTTTGATCATATCTACTCACTGTTAAAATAAATGACTCAACTTCGAAGTCACCCTGTATATGAAAGTATGATGCATCACACCCGGCAGAGCGCCCCAGTCACGCAGTACACATACGAACACCGGCACGCCGGCCGCAACCGATAAAGTCAGAAAACGCAGAGACGCTTGTCGAAAACATGTATATAGGTGCATAGAATTATCGGAGTTAGAAATATATAACATCAAAGAATTGCGATACATCTGCCCCCATCTCCCTACAACCCTCCGCCCCTATTATATTTTCCAAATAACTCAGGACCTTCTGAAACGTGAAAAACGAAATTTTTGCAGTTTTTTTCCTTTTTAGCCTTGTTCTTCTTCGCAACTGGATCGAGTTTGAAACACTATAAAGCTTTTTCGCCTTTGGCATAGTAGTAATCGTCTGTAAAAGTTTCTTCAAAATTCGATTAGCAAAATTTTTTGCGCTCACAATAATTCCAGTAGGCGTGGCGAGCAAAAGTAATCTGAACAAGGCAACCTGTATTTTTCAAATAATTCAAACCTTGCATGAATTTTGGGACATTCTTGAGTCTATATTTTTTAATAGCATTGTCATTGTTGATGTATAATGTCAATTATTTTCAGCAAATGGTGCTGGGACGAAGACGATTGAAGCCACCTTCAGATGTGGTGATTCCACCTTTCGGTATCGATTTCATACATTGAACACTACGGTCTCTACATTTTTTATCCAAATATAGAGGTGGTGAATATTAATTATTGGACATTGCCAATCACCATTTTGGTTTGCCGTTTGCCTGAATCGTTCAATCTGCATCCTGCCATCTCAATCGGATCTCTCGTATCTAATTTCGTAGAATAAATGAGTGTTTCTTTGTCTCAGGAAAACAAAATATATTGATTTCAATTTTTAAAAGTGCAAAATGTATACTAAGTGACATATAAATCCGAACACCCAGTTTAAATGGTTTTATTTTAATAAAAGTTGGTGAATGTATTTATCTTACTGTAAATAACAAGTGAAAAAATGTTCAGCCTTATCAGTTGGACATTCCGGTTTTTATACTGCCTTTTTTTAATTCACTAACGTTCTAAAAATGAATATTTCAGCCGCGGTAAAGAATCAACGTTGGCAGATTTTGGTTCTTGACATCTTTTACGATCGGTTACGATGCCTAGAGTACGGAGACCTGTACGATTTCGTCAACTTGGTGAGTTTGATAGGGGCCGTATAGTGGGACTTCGGGAAGCTGGACTTTCTTTTCGGTCAATTGCAGTTAGAGTGCAAAGAAGTGTTGACACTGTGGTTAGGTGTTGTCAGGCATGGCTTCGAGAAGGCCGTACGCAAAGAGCAAGGGGCACTGGACGCCGCCGTAGAACAACAGGCCGTGAAGATCGCCGCCTAAGATTATTGGCCTTAAGGGACCGTTTCTCCACTACCAGGTCCATTGCAAATGAATGGTTTGCAGAACACGGAAGACCTATTGGCATGCGAAGTGTTTACCGACGAATGAGAAGTTTTGGCTTGTTTTCATACCGGCCACACTGGGTCCTCCCTTCAACTCGAGAACACCGACGTAATCGCCTTGAGTGGTGCAGACAACGGTCACTCTGGGATCAGGAATGGAACAGTATTGTCTTTAGTGACGAGTCTCGATTTTGTTTGGGCATGCACGATGGTCGTGCCAGGGTTAGAAGGTGACGTGGTGAAAGGAGGAATTCACAGTTTTTTGTTGAAAGACATGTTCATCACACTGTTGGAGTTATGGTTTGGGGTGCTATAGCTTATGGTTCCAGGTCACCTTTAATCTTCATCAGAGGTAACATGAACGCGCAGCGTTATATCCACGAAGTTCTAGAACCCCATCTTTTACCTTATCTTGACACCCTGGCAGATCCAACTTTCCAACAAGATAATGCCCGACCACATGTTGCAAGAGTCACAATAGTCTTCTTTCAACATAATGATGTCACATTGTTACCATGGCCACCAAGATCGCCCGACTTATCCCCAATTGAGCACGTGTGGGATATGATGGGTAGGAGATTGCTCAATTTGCAACGTCCTCCTCAGACTCTAGAAGCATTTTGAGAGGAGTTGGTGGTTGCCTGAAATGAGATACCACAGGAGGACATTGACCACCTGATCAGAAGCATGCCTAGGCGCGTTGGAGAATGCGTAGCACATCAGGGTGCATCCACACATTATTAAAGGTCAAAGGGCTTTAAAGCAGTGCAATCATTTTGAAATTTTTATCATTTACTTATTATGCTTCATTAAGTACTTATACAAAATTTTATTAAAATAAAACCATTTAAACTGGATGTTCGGATTTATATGTCAGTTAGTAAATATACAGCCTGCGAAAGATTATTTAGGTTAATTCATATATTTGGAGCTGTAGTATCTCCAGTTTCGAAATTTCCCATTATAGTGCATCTCATATAATGATAGACATAAAAAGAAAGGATAAGTAACGCACTTACATAATCTTCTTCATTCAAATCTAAGCTCACGCGTCATAGAATCTGAATAATTTTATCTAATATTGTATTTTTTCTTACACATCTGCAACGGAATCGTATGGTCATGATGCAGTAGTTCACGTCCAACTTAAACGAGACAAGATCTGCACAGTGAGATGTAAAATATGTCCCGGGTATCATGTAAAAAACCTATAAAACGTCAAGGAAAACCTATAAGATTTCATCTTGCAAACTAGGTAGTTTTTAGGGCGCAAACAGTCATTCCAGGTTTGCTCACTAGGATCGTTGTGAACGTCCATCTAAGGATGAATCACTCAACTAAACTACACGCATTATTGGTTGCATATGTTTTGTGAGGCCAAATGGTTCTTGTCTGTAGTTTTTATCTCTGAGAAGAAAGTTTTTGAATAGCAAGATCGCATCTAGATGATTATGTGTATTGGTCTACATGTGTACAAAATCAGTGATATTTGCTGTGTGAGAAAATCATTACTAAATATACTGCCAATGCAGTATATCTATTGGCTGTGCCCGACGTGTTATTTTTATGTTGTGCTTTCTGGAGAGAGGTTATTTATTAATTTATTTATTTCCAACAGGTGAAACCCAATTACAGGAAATGCTGAAAAGAAATAACAATTAAAGAGACATGGTTCTTGGACTTAAATCTATAGTATCACACATTCTAAATAAGATTTCATGATCTATAGCAGCTAATAATCGATGCACAACTATCACTGTAAATATCACACGATTCAGTAACACTGTTCATGACGCAGCACATGAGATTAATTGGCGATTTTGTCATAACATTTGTACGGCCAGCTTTACAATAGAATGCCGTTTGTTGTCGACTCCCTAGCCTTGGAACGCGGAAGCATATTTTTTCAAGTAAATTTTGACAGTCAATTTTATTGTGAATGAGGCCATACAAAAACGACAAAGCAAATATGTTTCGTCTTGTTGACAGTGAATCCAAATTCAAAAACTCTAATAGGGCACTATGGTCACAACCTCTTTCTGGATAAGAACCAGTGAATTTAAGGTGAAAATACTTTAAAGCTTTACGTTGAATGGCCTCAAGGATCACGTCATAACTTTGGTATATAGGAGACCAGATCAAAGTCGCATACTCCAACTTGCTCCTGACAAAAGTAAAAAATAAAGTCATTAATGTATCAACATTGGAGAAACCCTTCCAGTTTCTGATACAGAAGCCAAGTAGTCGAGTAGAGGCCGACGAGATATTGAGTATATGCTCAGTAAACGTTAGCTTGGTATCAAAAGTGACTCCAAGGTCTCTATAAGAGGTGCATCTGTCTATAACCTGACCATTGATGTTATAATTATCATAAATTAAATAGTTAACCTTTCTTGTATAAGTCATAACTTTACATTTCGAAACATTCAGACTGAGACAGTTTCGTGAACACCATGACGAAATTAGAGCTAAGTCATCTTGCAACATGACGCAATCCTCGACTGTCTTGACTGACGTGCAGATTTTAAGGTCATCAGCGAAAAACAAATGGAAACACTTCAGTTCAAAAGACAAGTCATTAGTAAATATCAAAAACAATAATGGACCTAGATTTGACCCTTGAGGTACCACGGACGTGGCCCGATAGTAACTCGACCTATGACCACCATATTCGACAAATAACCTTCTATCCCTCAAATATGAATTCATGAGCGACAGCATTGCATCAGACATACCCACTGTTTTAAGCTTATCCAGAAGTGCATAATGATCAACTTGATCAAACGTCTTCTGAATATCTGTGTAGATGACATCAACTTGTCCCTGACCGTCCAGTACTTCAGAAATGTACTGAGTAATCAGAACCAAGTTGGTGACCGTAGATCTGCCTCTCATAAACCCATGCTGATTAATAGAGACTGCACCCCTGACCGAGCAGTAAACCGTTTCATAAGCGATGATCTCAAACAACTTGCTGAAATTGCCAGGATTGCTATTTGGCGATAGTTGGAAATATCAGAGATATCTCCACTTTTGTGAATAGGACATATTATGGAGGTCTTCCAGATATTTGGATATGTCTCTGATTTTTGAATTAGGTTAAATATGGAAGCCAGCGGTTTCGCTAGTATATGAATGCAATGTTTAACAAAAAAACTTGGAATACCATCACATCCAGACGTCATTTTGCTCTTTAATCTTTTCGAAGCCCTAATTACGTTTTCTTCAATTATATTTTTTAAAGAAATGATATCGGTAGAATTATTTGTTGGAGGAGATGACCCTAGTAGATCAGACGGGATAAAAAAGTTATAAATTACGAAAAACTGAGGAGAATTACGTGAAATCATCACCGCGCCCGCGTTGTGTGTAATTACGGTTAGCATGTACGAGAAAAACTTACATAATGTCAAAAAAACAGCATGATGTCAAAAAAAATACGCATAATGTCACTTTTCAAGATAAGTGATACCCGTGCGTACCCGTGCCCACCTCCCGAACATAAGGTACGCTCCAAGCCATATTTATTTCCCTTGGACATTCACAGCTTTCTTGGGGTTCCAATCGACGTGTTTTACATTTTTGGACGATACAATAGTGATACTTTCTATAGTTCTCATGTAAACTAGTAGAAGTAATGTTTGAGAGGTTATGCTGCTGTCAGCTGCTGTTTACGAATGGTCTGACGTCAGATCACATTAATACAGGGTGGCGCATCGAAAACGAAACAGACGCATTTACTGGCAGCTCAGTTTTTTTTTGGAAAAAGGCTCAGACGCGTCGATTTTGTCTTCGAGGGGGACACAAGTTTGGAAAAAGATCACGTTAACACGTGCAGCCTCCTGGGCGGGGGTGACACCAACCCTAAAATCTTAACCCTTTCCGTTCTACTGGTCGATCCATGTAACCACCTATATTAAAACACGTAATTTCAGTCCTACTGGTCGGGTAGCCTTACCGCGGTTTAAAAGTATTACCGTTAGTGACATCTATCGGGATAAAATTGACGGCTCTGCCCCGTGCGAGGAAGTGTGTATTCCGTGAAGTTTCTTTATCCATTGCGAAGTTTCCGCGTGTGTCTTTTTTCGGCTGTTTGTAAACGTGAACACACTGAGTGAAAATTAAAATGACACGTCAGTATTTAGTTTTATAACTGCAATATTTCATACCTTCCGACTCAATTGATCAATTTACCATCTGTTCCATGTAATATGTAGTGGTTTCTTGAGGTAACCACTAGGACTGTAAACGGTCATTTATATTTTTTTACAGAAAAAAATAAATGGAGTGGATACAAAGTTTGGGTGCGGGCTGATGATTCAGGGTATATTTGCGAATGTCAAATATATTCTGGTAAGATTGGTGACTTGCCACAAAAAGATTTAGGAGAAAGAGTAGGCAAAGACTTGACAAGAGATTTGCAACAACAAAATTATAGAATTATGTGGTTGTGGCACTTTGAGAAAAGGGAAAAAATATTTGCCAGATGACTTTATCGATGATAAAAAACTAGCGCAAGGCCAATATGACTGGAGAATGACAAATGATATGTTGGTATGTCTAAAATGGAAATACAAAAAACCTGTTTATTTCTTTTCAAATTACCATAACAATCAATAGAAAGAATAAAGATGGAACTGTGTCAGAAGTAACTTGTCCGCCTTTGGTTGTGGACTACAATAAACATATGGGTGCCGTCGATAAGGCGGACATGCTAAAAGAATGCTACGCGATAGACCGAAAAAGCAAGAAGTGATACCATAGGATAGTTTGTCACTTTGTCGATACTACGGTAGTCAACGCGTACATTTTGTTTCAAAAACGCTGCTGCGGTTCGACTCTCGATTTGAAACAGTTCAGGGTAAATGTCTCTTCAGGACTTGCGACGGGATGAATTACCAAGAAAAAAGGTCGAAAATCAATGGAACCCATAAATCATTATATAAAATACGTTCCCATTGAAAAAAGGACAGAAAAATCTGCTCACATGCCTATATATGGAACTTCCAGACGATGCGCCATCTGCAGCACAAAAAGGAAGCTCATAGGAATATGTGGCGTCGCACGATTTGCGATGTAGGTTTATGCCTGAATGACAAGAGAAATTGTTTTCTTGCATATCATAATGTCGATTAGCCTCATGTTGTGGAAAGATAATGCTTTGTTTCTTTGGTAAAAGTTTTTGTTTGGTGGTCCTACTGGTTCGTTCGGGTGACCACAACTTTTTCAAAAAAATATGTGTAATACATTTTTTTCACAAAATGTTTGACGTTTTTTTACATCCTTTAGGTTCGGAACTAGGTTTATGAAGTGAAAATCCTAAAATTATTTAATTCCGGACACAAAGGGTTAAATGGAAAGGGGGGTCGCGTGATACCTTCCCTTTATAATGATATAAAATTAATGTACTTCACTTAAGTAGTTTTGAAGATTTATTGATTTAAGCTTAAAGTAGACTTTAATAGGTACATCAGATTAGTTTGTATTACTTTCAGAAGAAATTTGACTAAAAGAATTTACTCAATAAGTAAATGCTTTTCTTCACTACGCCCATGGTTTGTTTATCATTTTGTTGTTGAAAATAGCTATTGGAGCGTTTTTTATGGCAAAAAAGTTATTTCTTAAAGAAAGATAAGGAAATATCTCGTACCTATTTTAAATAGGAATTTAGTACATGATTTGGCCAAACTTTGTTGCTAAAATAACTTGTAACGCTTTATTACCCATAAGGAACGAAGCAATAGAAGTGGGGGTTTTAGGGCAAGTTTATGTAGATCCTAAGTACCCGCAAATTGGAGACTCTGTGTGGTGTTATTCGTCGTACTGTCCAACGGATTCTAAAGGTCCATAGTTCTCATCCGTATAAAATTCACCTGGTACAAGAACTTAATGAAGACGATTTTGATCGGCGATTACAATTTTGTGAAGATATGAGTGAACGAATTATAAACGATGAACATGTTCTATTCAACACTTGCTTTTCCGACGAATGTTCCTTTTTCTTAAATTGCGTAGTAAATCGTCATAACTGCCAATATTGGTCCGATTCTAATCCAAGAATTTATCATGAGGTTCATACACAGCATCCACAAAAATTAAATGTTTGGGCTGGTATGTTTGGCGATCATTTAGTTGGTCCTTTTTTCTTACCTGGAAATTTGACCGGTGAAATGTATTTGGAATTACTGGAAGACGTCATAGATCCTGCATTAACAGCCATAGTTGAAAATAAGAATGATCGGCGGTACATTGCGAATAGGTTGATATTCCAACGGGATGGTGCCCCACCACATTACACATTACGCGTCCGATAATATTTAGATCAGACGTTTCCAGATCGATGGATTGAAGATTTGCCATTGAATGGCCCCCAAGATCGCAAGATTTATCAGCTTTGGATTTCTTTATGTGGGGTCATTTAAAAAGCAAAATACATGCTACTCAGCCAACATCATTAGAAGACCTGCGACAAAGAATTGTGAATGAGTGCCTTCAAATTACTCCTCAAATATTGCAAAATGTGCGGCAACGTTTTGACCAAAATCTTTATTATTGCATGGAGAGTCATGGTGGCCATTTTCAACATTCTTCATTTTTTAATTACTTTGCTGCCAAATGTATTGATCTCCACTAATGATGGAGGTTTATTTAAGCTTTAAATCAATAAATCTTCAAAACTACATTAATTTTACATCATTAAAAAGGGAATTGAAAGGTCTTTAAAATAAGGTATTACTCGACCCCCCTTTCCATTTGAGATTTTGGGGGTGGTGTCACCCCCGCTTAGGGGGCTTCTCGTGCTAACGTAATTTTTTGCCAAACTTGTGTCCACCTTGAAAACAAGATCGACGGGTCTGAGCGTTTTTCAAAAAAAAAAATGTCTTTTAGTCCTGAAAAAAATATACCTAGTATTAGTCTCTTTGGTCTAATAGAGCAAATAAATATTAACTATAGTCAACGCCAAACAAAGTGGCGTGCACGTCATCAAGGTGGGTGTGTTGAAAAATTTACATTGTGGCCAAACTTTTTGTAAAATAATAAAATTTATTATTACATATCTAGGTTTATAAGCAATATTAACCTCAAATGAGAACAAAAATAATAGTATAATAAAATTATAGATCTGTACTTGCATAATCATTAAGTATGACAACTATTGATCAGATGACACTATGAAACTACCATATTTAATTGATAGCTTAAAGGTACTGAATAAAAATCCAAATGGGGTCCTCCAAATTTTATGCATGGTATTTATTTTACAGAATTCATACAGAAAAATGCATTCTAAAATTAGGTAAGCTACTGGTGTAAGCTTTTTCTGTACAATAAAGTTAGTCGGAGTTTCTTTCTTCAGCGCTGTCTGAATCTGAATCTTCATCATTCTCAAAGTTGATTATTAAAGGTTCGATGTCTGGTCGATCAAAAATTCGTTCTCTTTCATACCATTTAAAAATTTCTTGCTCAGTATGTCGAACACTATTTTTCCACATGTCTGGGGTAACCGTTTGTAGAGCCTCGTTCCACATATCCAAATAGTCTTTTTCACTGTTACCATCTCTACCAATATGTCTGTTATAGTAACCTTTTGCTATGCCCCAAATTAACTCAATAGGGTTAAATATACAATGGTAAGGAGGCAGACGAAGAACTTTGTGCCCATGTTGTTCCGCCAATTCATCAATCACGTATATTTTAGGTGGTTTGTTTCTAAAAAAGCAGTTATTTTAAGAATAGGAATAAACAAAAGAAATATAAACTGTCGACCAAAATATATATAATTAAGAAGCATTATGTACCGAGCAACAATACTCAATAGCTCTGTTTTAAACATTGTGTTTAAAAATGGTATGTTTTGATTTGTCAACCAGTCTTGGATATTTTTTTTTGTCCATGCATTGTTGGGCACTTTGTTCAATATCATGCTGTGATAAGGGGCGTTATCCAGTATAATCATAGATGGACTCTCCAATTTTTCTAATAACTGATGTTGAAACCATTTCAAAAAATTGTCCTGGTTCATCTCTCCATGGTAATCGCTCAATTTTGTTTTCGAAGAAAATATCGCTTCACTACCCTCAATAAACCCATTTTCATTTCCAGCATGTAATATAATGTATCTAAAATATATTAGTTTTAAATTTTATAGTGCAAATTGTGTAAAAGTACATACCTTTTACCATCTGTTTTAATAGCTTTCACGCTTTTTTGGTTTCCATTTTGCCAAGAGCGACCTATGGTCCCATTTTGAAATATCCAAGTTTCATCGAGGAAGACAAACTGGTATAAGGCCTCAACCTTGGCTTGATTGTATTGCCTTAGAAATTCCACCCTTTTCAAAGCTATACTTGGTAGTTCCATGAGCCCTCGTCGCGGATTGTCCTTAAGCCACTTAAATCCAAGATCTCTAAGCAACCGCCTTAAAGACGTGGCACTACCATCAAATAATGCCCTATCTCTTAATCGAGACCATAAAGTTTGTATCGTAACTTGTTCTTCTGAAACCATGTATAATATGACATTATAATTTAGTTAACAAATTAATGCAAATTTCTGATAAGTTATTATAATAAGATCTTACTTTTGTGATACATATTATAGATCAGTTCTCGAATGGCACTTGTATCCAATGTCGCTGTGTTGGTTACACGTTTAATATAACTCCGATTTTTCTTGGGCGATTCTAAATTTGCATCACTTTTCACACCCTCGGAAATACGACTAACTGTCCTTAAACTAATTTTTAAAGCAGCAGCAACACGCTACAAAAAATGAAATAGAATTTCACTATTATTAATGTACATTACATATAATTATTAGTAACCTACCTCTTGAACAGCATTTAAAGGCAACAAAGGCCCGTTGTTGTCCCTTTCTTGCTCAAAGTAGTGCATTAACGAGGCCACGAGTTCCTTACACCGACTATTTAACTGTTTGGGCATCTTTATATACCAAAATTGCCTTTATCTACTCGTAAAATTAATAATTTTGTTTTGAAACAAACAGTTGTTGATTTACAGTATGCGGGGCCAAAGGATTTATAAAGATTTGAAATGCCACAAATTGATTCAGTGTCAAAATTAATACAAATGTCAGTTCCCAGTTTAAATAAGTTTCAAGGTGACAATGTGTCAACGCTGCGAAATCGGTTTAGTGCGTTTACATGTCGATAAGTGATTGGAGCGTTTGCAAAACATTTTATTTCGCATAATGCGTCTAAATTTATCAGAAAGCAACTTATGTGATATTTTAATAACAATGTTTATATGACTATTAACCATAATAAGAGAGTAATGACCATTTTACAATTTATATATCACATTAATATGAAACTGCAATAGAGCAATTGTTTGTGATAGAAACCTAGGCATTAGGTCGGGGAATTTTTATCGTGATGACGTGCACGCCACTTTGTTTGGCGTTGACTATATCTAGCAACCACTTAAAAAGTGTCATTAAGACGTCACACAGTGACGTCATCGAGCTGTGACGTTGTGGCGTCATGGTCAACGTCATATACTCGTGTGTCTATTTATATGTAATATGACGACCGCGTTTCCTGAAAATGACGTCGATATAATGACAGCGTGTTTGCTGGGATATCCGCTTGTTTTCTTTTCGTTGTCTATCTTCAAGACGTACACCGTACTGATGATCGCTAGCAAGCATAAAACAACGTGGTATGCGGTTGGTCATGGTCAGAGAAACATATTCTATTCATAACGATAGTTTTATTAAGAGCATGTATCTATGGCATATTTACTCTGTACTATCGAATTTGAACATAAGTAAGGTATGCACAGCTTGTAAAATTACGTCTCAATCATGGGACCGGTCTCTGTGTATGACATAAAACCTAAGATTTTCCGTCCTTGTACCCCTCAACTAGGAATCTTTCAAATCAGCCATGTTTCGAAACCATATTGGTTTCATCGTCGGAATTTGAAAAGTTAAAATTAAAACTTCAAAAAATACCAGAAGTTTTAGGATTTTATAACATTCTGAAAGAAAAAATTAAACACACATTGTCAAATCAATCGCTTTATTAACTTTTTTAATTCAAACTAGAAAATGGTCTTCTGAACCAGTAAATGTCGGACTCCATTAATATAAAATATAAGAAGCATGGTTGATAAAACACATATGTCCACAGAATCCATACACTTAGCATGAAACGATCTAAACAAATACGTATTATAGTAGCGAATATAATTATTTCAGTGAAAACAGTATACAATTTTTATTTGTAAATCACACGAATATCATACAAAAGAACAACTAATAAAATATTACTTATTAGATACTGCGTAAACATTATTACACACACAAAAGTATATACAACAAACAAAGTTTATGTACAAAATACCTTATAGAAACATTTTCCTAAATATTTGCACCTATGTATGCTTTATAACTAATACTCAACATAATTAATTTTGGGTACAATTCATGTTATGTTTAATGCCTTATTTCCTAATTGAGATAATCCATTTCCTATTATTTACTATACACAGGTACATTTGATAATGAGAATTACCATATGTTTTTTAAATTCTTAACTTTAAAATTTAGTGTGCATCTAGCTTCGTTACAAACATTCTACTTGTAGAGTCAAAGGTACTAGTTACAAGATATCATGAACGTATGTGTGTGAGCTGGATATAAGGTCATCTTTGATAGCATTCTATTTTCTAAGTATTGTCAAATTTAATCTATAGTCAAAATCATGAAAGATGACGATTACGTCATACCACAAATTGTACTGAAGTAATCAATGGACGTACATCGATGATAAAATCACGATGTCAGGAACATAATGACAACAAATTTATATTATGATTTTGCGAAATTAGGTTATTTCACTGATTATTTTTATTTTCATTTTATTTCATGGTTTTGAGTGATACCTTAATAATAATTTTAGTGGGGAGTTAGTCTTTGTTTTGAAAAAAAACAGATATGAGTCGAACACCTTAAGACAGGACCACCAAAGACCAAAGTATTATTCGAAAACAACCTAACCTGCTTTAACATAACCTAACTATCCATCTTTCAAATATGATTGATCATGCAACATGAAAACATCGTCTATCTTTCTCGGTTACATGCAAATTAGCAACACAATTTGCTTAGACAATAAAAGTCTGTTTGTCTCTGTCTAACATATCTGAAACTTCAATAAAAATATTTACAGATCGCTACAGACTAAAATGATGACGTAATCGTCATCTTTCGTGATTTCTACTATCTAGCCTGTTTCGGACAACTTCTTAATTCAGGGTGTAAATTAATTAATGGCTAAAAATACAGAATATGATTCCTTAGCTCATTTTAGAAAGAAAAGTTTATATGAACATATGTCCTGAACCTTTTAAATTTCGAGCTACAGGGTGTTGGGATTTTAAGAAAAAATTCGTTTTCTTATCATAACTATGATACTGTTCTAGATATTCTCACGAAATTTGACATTGACTTACTAAGCACCAATTGGCATTTTTTGGTGTAGAATATTTTTTAATATTTCTTCCAGTGGCGTACGGACGATATTGGATACTTTCAAAAAAACAGATGCTACGCTGTTGCTTTTTTTTTTCAGCAATTCATGAGACAGAGAATCGAAACCTGTATCCGAGCAGAAGGTAGACATTTTCAACAATTCCTATGATAATTAAATAGCAATAGTTTATTTGATCCACAGAAATTGTCGAAATTTGTTGCAAACTTGTTTTTTAATTTACATGCATTGGAAAATCGCATGTGGTAGTTTGAAGGCTAAATGTGTTTTTGTTTAATTTTTTTCCAAGTAGTCAGTTGATTAAAATAGCCAAAATGGTTTTTATTGTTTACGCAGAATAGGTGCATCAGTCGGAAAAAAGTCAATAGGTCAAATTTGTTGCAAAATAAATGAGCATTCCAAAAATATTTTTGGAAAAAGCAATGGCGTACCATATTTTTTTTGAAAAATGCCCAGTTACATCCTGTACGGACGTCACTGGTAGGAATATTGAAAACTATTCTACATCAAAAAATACCTATTGATGCTTAGTAGGTACATGTGAAATTTCCTGATAATATCTAGAATAGTATTAAAGTTATAAGAAAAAGATTTTCTTCTTAAAACTTTAACATCATGTAGAGCTCAAAGTTAAGAGGTATATGATATATGTTCATATAAACCTTTCTTCCTAAAATGAGCTCAATAATCATAACCTGTATTTTGAGCAATCAATTAATTTACTCCCTGTGTACAGGGTGTTAGGGACATAGTATTCGTAACTTTAAGAGGTGACTCCTTGCATTATTCTAAGCAAAAAAAATATGATAACTTATATCCGAAAATCAATCGTTTTCGAGAAAAGTGAGTCGTAAATAATAAAATTTTCTCAAACATTTGGCAACGCTGCATCGCAACCGCGATCGAGTTGTTTACATTTGTATGATATTTGTGTCGAAAATATGCCTTGAATTTTATTGAATACCTTTACACAATTGTTTGTGGCTAATATCTTTTATTTAATAACGCTTTCAGTACAGTACATTCACTTAAAAAAAAATGACAGAACTTACCGGTACGTGGCGATACACATCACCAATTCACGATGCACGAATAAAGAAAAAACAAACATCCGTAAATCACATAAAGTTACAGTTAAATGTATTAGTAATCACAACAACACGCGATGATACCTGCAGTGTAGGCGAAGTACGACGTTGCCAGTTGTGTGAGGGATTCCGTTTGTCTTATTTTCTTTGGAAAAATGTATTTAATAAGCAAGAAAATTATATTTTTAGAGACAGTTAATTAATAAATATATATATTGATACATTTTACGTTATTAGGGATATGAATTTAATTTATTAAGGTGCAAAATTAATTTAATTCATGACTCAAAGGAAATAAATTCAGCATTTTCGGAAACAGGTTATAATGAACTTTTTTGCTTAGAATAATGCAAGGAATCACCTCTTAAGGTTTCCCTAACACCCCGTATAATGTATATCGATTACCGTATCGACTCTTTTTCGTTAGTTTCTATGTCAAAAGTCAATGTTTTCTCGATTATTCATGTACTTATTAGTCACATAGAAATAAAAAATGATATCTGATCTTACGTTTATCGACTGGTGTGGACATGACAATAAATTGTCTCTTGAACTTTTCAATGTTTGTGCATACATATCTTTCGGGTTAGATACAGACATGTCAATATTTCGCTGCCTGTTGCTTATGATATCAAAATAGCAAAAATATTGCTTTACAGTTTTGTATTTCGTTGTCGAGCCAGACGACGATCATTTGTCGGTCGCATTTGGATTCGTGTAGCTGAAACCTTGGAATTGCGTCTGATCGATGGATTCCAGAATTGTGCCGTCTATCGGAGTCAACTTGGCCTTTTCTACTGTGAAATGCTTGTCGAAGTATTGCGTGTCCAACGGATGTTGCTAAAAGACAAAAAAAAAGTATCAAGTCAATGTACAGTATCGTGCAAAAGTAGAGAAATAAACCATTACAAATAAAAATCCAGAAAGATTTACTCTAGTCCAAAACTGTACACTAAAGTTTTTTATGAATGACTACCTCAAGATAAAGAAATGTTTATCTTTGTATACATTCTTTTTTTTTTCAATATAATATGGTCGGTTTTTTGTCGAGCAAAAGTAGAGAAACATTTTGTAAATATTTAGTTTATATTTAGTCGTTGATTAGAATATGTAGGTGTTATGTTTTAGTGTATTTGGTAAAGTGTAGTTAAAAAACATGGCCAGAGAAATTACATTGAATTTGCAAATAAAAGAATTGACTATTTTAAAATATCGATCAGGCATTAAACAAGCAACCATAGCCAAACAGCTGAATTTAAGTCAATCGGTAATTTGCAAAACTATTAAGCTGTTCGAAGACGTTCAGAAAGTGGTTTACCAGAAAGGAGACCATCTAAAAAACCCTTTATTTCCAACAAAAATCGGACTGCCCGTCTTCAATTTGCTTACGATCATTTGAACTGGTCAGAAACAAGGTGGAATTCTGTATTATTTTCTGATGAAAGTAAATTTAATTTATTTTCATCGGATGGCATTTAATGGGTAAGACATCCTGAAAACAAGCGATTTGATCCTAAGTTCACTTTGGGCCCAATCAAACACGGATGCGGGAAGGTTTAAGTATGGGGTTGCTTCTGTGGCTTTCAAATGATACCCATCGTCAAAATTGAAGGAATTATGGACCGGTACAGATACTTGGAAATGTTAACTGATACCATGCTACCTTGCGCAGAAGAAAACATGCCTCTACGCTGACGACCCCAAGCACATAGCGCAATTAATAAAAACATTTTTTGCAGATCACAATATTAATTTCATTAAGTGGCCAGCTCAGAGTCCAGACCTTAACCCCATAGAGAATCTATGGGATTTAGTTGATACAAAAATTCGGACTGAACATCCAGAAAAGTTCATAGTGCCGAATTATTTGAAACAATCGAAGTCGCCTGGAATTCTATTCCAAAGGAAACAATAGATAGCCTAATTGGTTCAATGAGAAAAAGATGTCTAGCAGTTATCAAAAATAAAGGTTATGCAACCAAGTATTAGCTACTTTGTATACGACAATTGCTTTGTATATTATGTTTCTCCATTTCTGCTCGCTGTATTTTCTACTAATAATTGTTAGCATAGTTTTATCAAAGCAGAAATTTTATTTTCATGTTGGCTTTGAATTACATGTGACATTAAGTTATAATAAAAGATAAGTGTTTGGTTTACTTTAGTAGTGTAATAAAATCTTTAAAAAAATAAAATGTTTCTCCATTTTTGCTGGGTACTGTATATTTACGAATTTGCGTATGTCCAAAAATATCAATAGAAACTTTAGAACGTTTAAACTGAGAAGCGTAGAAAAAGTAATTAGTGATTGAAGACAAAACAAAAATATGGTGTCAAGATTGACTCTTTACTTCCTACGTCTTCGATGGAGGTTTCAGAGAAAAGGATTGAGGCAAGCCGTTTTAAAAAGCGGAATCGCATCGTGATTAGGTAGGTTCTAATAAACATGTGTGACTCATTATGTCTAACAGGTGAATAATATTACCGAGATTAGCAGCTTATAAATAATACAAGATCTATCACTTCAATCATGGGTCACAATTGTGAGCAAATTTTCCCGTTGTTACCGGGATCAGAAGCTTTTCAGTGATCGAACGTCTTTGATCGATACTGAAGTCGTAATATTTACCCTACAACATTTTTTCTAAAATGGTCAGGAGCTTCTGAAATATTTAAAAACGAAGTTCGAGCAATCCTTTTTTATTTTTTCGCCGTCGTCATGGGATTGATTTTCAAAAACTACAGAGCATTTTTGTCTTTGGTCCAATAGTAACCTTATGTACAAATTTCATCGAAATTCGAGCGGTGCTCCTCAAGTTATACTCAGTTATAGCACTAAAAGACAGACAGACCGATGGAAATTAGTGACAGTTTCTTTGTGATGTTCATGTCACATACCATCCAAAAAACATACTGACTTATTTTCGGAATTTTTCGCGATTGAAATACTTCCTTGTCCAAAGCAAGTAAAAATGAGGTTGAATCATAAAATCTGGTCAATTTTTAAACTCTGAGGATGTCGATTCAAAATTAATTCTTACCAGGTTTGGTTTGAACGGAGGCTCCAGTTGTCTCTTTTCCAATGCGTACCAGTCAATCTTCTTGAAGAAATTGTGATCTTGAATATCACCATGTGGACTGAACCTGTTGCCCAATCTTTTACTTGCGTCTTTTTCTAATAACTGAAATTAAAAAATCTCTTTGAAGCATGTTTTAGTCAAGATTGTAACGCAAGCTGTATAGTGCTATCGACAAGTATCAAACAATAATAATAAATTGTCCTTTATTAAAAACAAATTATAAATAAGGTACCCGGGGGTAATACGGCCCACCAGATATTAAGGCCCAACGCTGGTTTGCCCAAAGGAAAGCGCCTAAAATATTTATATCGCCATCTGTTAATAATATTTAGTATTACTGTTGCCGGAAATGTAATTTTGTTCTATGGTTATGAGCTTCCTGGCTTGTTCTATGGTGTCACGTTTCGCTGTGCTGTATTTTATAAGAATTTCGACCGGTAAGTAAGCAAATTAAATTGTTTTAATAATACGTAGATTTTTCATTATGTATGCATGATAATCTATGTATCTGATAGTTTCATTTTACGTAGCGTTTCTTTTTATGTTGGGTTTGTTTGTTGTTTAATAACCTCAAAATTAATTTTATTGTACTACAGGTTATAAGGCCCGGGCCTTATTTTCTACAATGCATTGAAAAAGGCTTGGGCTTTATTTTCTGCCGCCATGAATACACGTATTCATTAGATTTATTTATTCTTTTACAGAAGATGGGTAAAAAAAGCAGAGGAATAAGGGCAAATTGGGATGAAGAGATGATGAGAGAGGCATTAAATTATATTAACGAGGGAAAATCTCAGCGCTGGGTGGAACAAAAATGCGGAATACCCAGACGAACACTTAGGAACCACATTAAATCACAAAGCGTGAAGGGAAAACTAGGTAGACAAACAATTTTGACCGATAATGAAGAGACTGACCTTGAGAATAAAATAATTCGGCTAGCCGATAAAGGTTTTCCGCTAACACCAAAAGCATTAAGAAGGTCTGCGTTCAGGTATGTTGAGCAAAAGAAAATTAAGCATTGTTTCAATCAGGAAACTCGTCTCGCTGGTAGGGAGTGGGTAAGGACTTTTCTGAAAAATCATCCGAGAATATCAAAACGTCGATCTCAATTCATGAATCCAGCAAGAGCCCAAAAATTAAATCGTTTTATCGTAGATCATTTCAAAAAACTAGGAGATTTGTTGGAGCGCACTCAGAAAAAAAATAAAGAAGCAAAAATTTATAATATGGACGAGAAGGGTTGTCGCTTGACTCTTCACCACCAACAAAACGTTCTGGCAGCCACAGGAGCAAAATGAGTGCATGTAATTTCTCATGAACACGCCGAAAACGCAACTATCGTCGCTTGCGCTAATGCTCTCGGACATGCCATACCGCCTGTCATTCTTTTTAAGGGCAAGAGAATGAAGCCAACCTACTCAGATGGCTTACCGGCTGGCTCAAAAGTTATGATGACGCCTAAAGGGAGCATGACGATAGAAACGTTTGATACGTGGTTAGACCATTTCATTGAATACATGTCGCCACCGCGAGTAATTTTAATTTTTGATGGGGCCAAATGCCATTTGGATATTAGCATTGCTGAGAAAGCAGAAGCTCATGAGATTCACTTATATTGTCTGCCGAGTAACACCACCCATGAGCTTCAGCCGATGGACAAAGCTATATTTCGAGCATTTGAAGCTTATTGGGACGATGAATTGTTAAAGTACTGGGATAAACATCCTACACGTGATTTAAACAGGGAAAGATTTTCTGAAGTTTTCACACCTACATGGCAGAAAGCAATGTCCATTGGAAATATTACAAGCGGCTTTCGAGCTACGGGAATATGTCCTTATGATAAGGATGTTCTTCCCATTGAAGCATTTGCCCCAAGTCTTGCAACTGAGAAACCTTACCTGGAGACGACCGCCGCTGCCGATGATTCGGAATATGATTCAGATGACTACCTGCCTTTAGGTGAATTGCGTAAAAAATTAATCCCTTTGAATAATTCCTTCGCGGAAGTGTTACCAACACCAGATCTAGTCAAAAAAAATCTGCTCCAAGACGTAAAGCTATAAATTACAAAGCAGTTGAAGTCAAGCGATCCGTATTTTTAAAGGAGGTGGAGTCTCAACTTGATCCCGTTCCAGTCTTATCGAATACCGCTAAATCGCCATCTGAATCTGTGTCTTCCATTGCATCAAAAACAAAAGAACATAACGAAGAATGGCACTGTGTGATTTGCTACGAAGACTATGTAGCAGATATGAGACGATGTGCTTCTTGTGGTTTTTGGGTCCATGAGGATTGTGCTGGTTTGACTGCGGACGATACTGAAAATTTTTTGTGTCCAGACTGTATGCCTTAAGTATTAGATTTATACTTAATACCATATTTTATCTTTGATACTGTTTTTTTAGTGTGTTACATTTATTTTTTATTCTATCAGTATTTTGTTGAACTGTTATTTTTTTTATCTCTCATTCAAATCTCATTATATGTCGTTGCAGATATTAAGGCCCAAAGGGATATTTTTGATATCTATGTTTGGATATCATTATTTTAATATTTTCTTTTTATTTTTTGATTTTTTTTGTGTTTTGTTTATTCGTTTGACTTGTTTTTTGTTCATTTAAATATGGGCCGTATTATATGCACTTGCAGGCTTTAAGGCCCAGAAGACAATTTTTTTAATGTTCGCGTCTCGACATATAAGCATGATTATTTTGTGTTCAAACATTACCCTGATGTTAGTTTATACCCTTTTCTATTTTTTATAATAATAAAAGTTTGAAAAAGTAAATTTCTCTCGTAGATATTAATTATAATTTCTTAAGTGGGCCTTATTACCCCCGGGTACCTTATTACCTCCAATGAAATTAGTGAGTTTAGCGATAACAGTTGTTATTACTCTAGTCTAATCATATTAGACGAAAATACCCCTGGTTTGCGAAATAATTGTAAAGTCTGGCTTTATTGCTGCAAATTGTTCAAGGGGGTATTTAAAACATCGAAAGTGTTTACAAGAACGAAAAAACTCTTCATGAACGATTTTTATCTATTTATGAGATCTACAGAATGAGACCACACGTAAGAAGATCCGACTAATAGCAAAACAGTTATGGCCGAAAATCGAAGCAAACTGCAGGTTTTGGCACTAACTTGTTGGTAATAGGACGTTGGTTTCTCGCAGATACTTGAAATTCTTCAAATTCGTAGGATTCGTACTTCTAAATAACCACAACAAAATTGGAGTAGATTGGTTCAGTAGTTTTTGAGAATTTCTAATTATTCATTCGAAAACATCTACTACAGGGTGCGCCATCTTTTATGTCGATATGTAAACATGAAATAACTTTGAAAACGAAAAACTGATTCTATATATCGGGTATTTTTATTAAATATGGTCCATTACAATTTACTGCGTCTAGTTTTTGAACACAACATCTATCAAGGGGTCACCTTTATTGGCCAAAGCAAAATGTGCCCGTTTTGCTGCGTTTTCCATTACTTTTTCGGGCATCTCTGGTACTATAGCGGCGATTGCACTACGAATTTTTGCCTTGAGTTCTTCAGTGGTCTGGGGCTTGCTGGAGTACACTTTACTTTTCAAATAACCCCACAAGAAGAAGTGCGGTGGGGTCAAATCTGGAGACCTGGGTGGCCAGTCAATGTCACCTCTCTTTGACATCAGTCGTCCAGGGAATTTTCGTTGCAGAAATTGGATTGCTTCATTTGCAGTGTGGCATGGCGCACCGTCTTGCTGAAACCAGTAAACATCAAGACCTTTTTCACGCATTTGTGGGCAGACATAATGAGTCAACATCCACCGATATCGATTTCCATCGACTGATTCGTTTTCGTTGAAGAAAAATGGCCCAATGATGGTTTTGGCGCAAACGCCGGCCAAAACAGTCACTTTCCGGTCATGCAACGGCATTTCGTGGATCTCATGTGGATTTTCCGTCCCCCAAATGCGGCAGTTTTGCTTATTAACGCCGCCAGAGAGCGCGAAATGGGCCTCGTCGGTCATCGCAATTTGCTTCCAAAAATCAGGTTCAGCGTCAACCATGCGAGCGACTGTTTGGGGGTATTCCAAGCGACGTGGGTTCAGTTGCCAATATTTTTTGTGTTAACTGCACCACATAAGGAAACAAATGCAAATCATCCTTCAAAATGTCCCGCAACGTGGTTTCACTGATGCCAAAATGCTGAGCGCGGTGACGATACGACACTTTTGGGTTCTGGACAACGCTGCCTCTGACCGCTTCAACCAATTCATTGGAACATCTTCGCCGTTGATGAACGGTACGTTGACGATCTCCTACTGTCCCGTACTCAAGAAAATTCGAAACCAAACGACGGATAGTGTTGTCAGACGGTTTGCCACGATATTTTCGACAATATGTACGTTGAGTTAACACAACTGAACGACGATTTTCAATGTACATTGTGACTATTTCGGCGCGTTGTTTTAGTGTAAAGCGATTCATGACTAAAATTGTAGTAGAGTGACGTTTCAGAAACACGTATAACCAAATCACTCGGTTGGTAGATATCAAAGTCAATCGATGTTTCAATACCGACATAAAAGATGGGCGCACCCGGTAGTTTATTGAGCAATATACAGGGTTAGTTCAAATGGTATTTCATAGCAAAATACACTATTAATGGTATGGTACGTTGATCTTGAAATCGCGCTTCCGATCAACAACTTAGCTAACGTCAGAAGCTGACTTTAACTTAGGTCAGAAAATCAGTTTGTGAGCAACTAAAGTGTATCTAACGAAGCTACAAAGTAATCGTAAACAGTGGTTGATTCGTGATCAACGCGTGATCGGTAGCCATGGCGCTTCCTGATTGGCTTGTAGCGACGAGCCTCCAGACAAAGTCGCACGGTTGCCACGCTCGGCGAGTTTTCGCCAGAGTGGTTGATCACATTCGCATGGATCACAAATCAATCTGTTGGTGCAATACGTGCAATAACTGTTGTAAAGGACATTATATAACAATAAATGGCATCACAAAGGTATATTCCAATTTGATCTGCAGCAAATTATGAACGGCATATACGGAGATGCGAAAACAAGCTCAAAAAGGTGAAGAAAATTTTTGTGCAATCTTTATAGTTAAATTTTTCCTAAGAGATAGCATCAGTGAGGGAATTTTTTTCTATTGTCTTATTTTTCACATTAATGCGATGTCGAGGTATGTGGCCCTATCGCAATTGAAAATAAGGTTTCGATAATCCTTCCATAAAGTTTCGATGAGTACATCTGAAATAACCTTGAGATATTCTTCAGGGAAATACAAAAATCTCCTTTTGTGTTTTTTTGTGCAGATTTATCTATTAAAATCCTATCCGCAATCTATTTTCCGTGCACACACCTTCAACCGACGTATGTATGCCATACATGATATAACCGTTTCCAACTTTCACCAAGGTTAATAGGAACCATAACAGCTCCCTACCCTTCCCCCCTATAAGAATATCGATTTGTAGCCTCACATTTCAATTTTAGACTTCTTGTAATGTTTCTGTTCAACATTCGGCGATTTCTGACAATTTTCCCAATAAAACATGAACATTGTGACATTAAGCCTGGCAACGCTGCATAGTAGCGTCACGTTGATGGTTCGTCACAACGCACAGGATTGTAATCAGTTACGGATACCCGTTTATGAGCGCGAACGTTTTATGCATGTCTTGACTTGATTTTTCTTGCGGAAATTTAATATTAGTCTAAAATGTCTGACACAGATACAGCTGATGAAGTGGTTGAAATCAGCTCAACGCCACCCAGCAAAAGGGCTAAAAAGCTTCATCTTAGCGCAGGTGAAAAACAAATTATTCTAAATATCTACAAGAACCAGATGCAAGAGAATAGTGGATTGGCTATAGAAAATATCGTATGTAAGGTTGCTGAAATTTCTGGAGTAGGTCGATCAAGTGTTTACAAAATCTTGAAGGAATATAGACAAAATCACTCACTATCTGAGCCAAAAACATATCCAGCGAGAAAAAAAATCATCGAAAAAATAGATGACTTTGACAAAAGTGCCATTAGAAGAAAAGTACATCACTTTTTCTTCAGGAATGAAATACCTACAATAGATAAAATATTGAAGCAAGTGAATGATGATGAGGACCTGCCAAATTTTAAAAGATCTACGTTCTATAAGCTGTTGAAAGAACTAGACTTTCGATTTTTGAAAAGAGGAAGGAATAGTTTATTGATAGAAAAGGAGGAAATTGTTATCTGGAGGAGAGAATACCTTAGAAAAATTAGGCAATTCCGCGCTGAAGGAAGAAAAATTTATTATTTAGACGAAACATGGGTGAACGCGGGGCATACGCAGGGAAAGGTTTGGGTAGACAGATCTGTGAGGTCCTCAAGGCAGGCTTTTTTAGATGGCCTTTCGACGGGATTGAAAAATCCTGCAGGTAAGTTTCGAAGTATATGAACTTTTTTGGATGCAGATAATTCATTTTCTGATCGAATCAATGATTTGGAAGCTCCGAACTCAGTTTTGCTATCTCATCCAAGTTTCTGAGTATTTCCTTCACCCAAAAACTAATCTAAGACCCTATCCTACACTAACCTAAAAAGAGTAAGTTGCTTAATTTCGTCATTTAGTGCGCTCGCCGAGAAGTAAAATAACTAAATACTTTCAGGCAAGGGAAAACGCCTGATCATTTGCCACATAGGTAGCGTAGATGGATTTGTTCCTGATGCATTGTGGGCATTTGAATCCAAAAAAACTGGAGACTATCACGAAGAAATGGATGGTAACTCATTTGAAAATTGGTTCAAAAAAATATTGCCGACACTTGATGATAACGCAATTATTGTGATGGATAATGCCCCGTACCACTCCAGAAAATTGGAAAAAATTCCAACAATGGCCACCAAAAAGGCAGACATTCAACAGTGGCTTGTCTCAAAGAAAATCGACTTCGACCAAACAATGGTCAAAGCTGAGCTGATAAATATAGTCAAGCGACATAAGTATAAATATGATTTAAAAATTGTTGACGAAATGGCCAAAAACCAAAATAAAACGATTCTCAGGCTGCCTCCCTATCACTGCGAACTGAACCTATCGAGTTGATTTGGGCCGACATCAAGCAATACGTGGCGTCAAATAACAGCACTTTTAAGTTTTCTGACCTTAAAAAACTGTTTGATGTTGCTGTCGATAGAATTACGCCAGCAAAATGGAGAACATGTATTGACCATGTCCAAGAGAAGGTTGAAACCAAAATGTGGGATATGGACAATATCATTGACACCCAAGTTGAACCCCTTATAATTGACATCAACAATTCTGATGATTCAAGCTCCTCGGAATACAGCATATAAATCGATTGATACCATTAAGACTGGCAGTTTAACGGGCTTTTTGGCAAGACAGGTAAGTTCATTATAGACTGCAATCAAAGTGTAAGTTTCTAGTTATTAATGTGGAAATTTCAAATTTATAATTACACAAAATTAGGGTTAATTTAGGAGTTCCAAAGCATAATAGTGCCATTTTGACCTTCTTCCTATTTCTCATGTAAATTTTAATAGCAATCAAACTAACAAACTTTATGGAGTCTGTAATAAACTTTTGTACTACTACTACTACGTCTGTAGTTTCTATTTGCTCAAAAAAATTTGCTCTGCATTGTGAATAGAAGGTTGATTTGTAAATATTATTGGGTATATATGTAAGTTAATAATAAAATATGAACAATTTCAATTGAGATGGTCCACAAGTTTTTTTCGTGTGCGTTTTAGTAACATTTTGCTGAATTGGTGAATACAGAATTTTTTGCACTGATTCCTAATGTCGAAATATGATTAGAAAGGCGTGGTATATTCCTGATAATTTACTATGCTTTTGATAGAATTTACAGCAACACATATCTTGTACGACATTTTTTGATAGATCAGTCACAATAGCTTGATACGGCCCTGTAGCGTCTCCTACGGTTAAGTTCTTGATCACGTGCAATACGGGTGTATATGTTTGATTTTACTTTGTTTCTTCGATGGATACAGTTTAGCTTGCGTTGCCGATATGAATCACAAACCGTTCCGGAAGATAAATGTTATTTTTATGGAAAAAAGAATGGGTTACGTTTTTTCTTCTAAACAAATTCAAACATTTCGTATTTGTGAGTAATTCGTAACAGAAGATAATAGACACATGCGCTTTGTTTTAAAATGTGTACAGTAACGTATGTTTTTCGAATATCCTAGCGAATTTGTTCAATTACTCACAAATATGAAATGTTTGAATTTGTTTAGAAGAAAAAAAACGTAACCTTTGTTTTTCGCATAAAAATAACAATTATCTTCTGAAATGGATTGAGATTCATATCGGCAAGGTAAACACGTGTATTTTGCTATTAAATGCTGTTTGAACGAAACCTTTATATTGCTCAAGAAACTAGTAGCGATGGCCGGAAAACTTGGTGTTTTGGGATAAACAATTAGATATTCTCAAAAAACTACTTGATCCAACTTTGTTGTTGTTATTTAGAAGTATGAATCCTACGGATTTGAAGAATGTCAAGTAGTTGCGTGAAATTATCGTCGCATTAGCAACAATTGCCAAAACCTGCATTTTGCCTCGTTTTTCGGCCATAACAGTTTTGCTATTAGTCGCATCTCTTTACGTGTGGTCTCATAAATACCTTAAAATGTTACATGAAAAAAAAAAACACGTATTCGTATTCGTTGTTGTCAAATAAAAAGTTAGCCCACAAAAATTGGTGTACCCATTTTATGCGTCCGTGTTTTGAATACCCCCTTGAACAACTCGCACCAACAAAATCAGACTTTACAATTATTTCGGGGAAATTTGCTAATATGATTGGATTACTCATAATCATTTACTGCATATAAATATTAGACGGTAGAAAAGTACAGCTGTACTACACTGAAAGGAGGAAAATGCACAAGAAACTGATCACAATCTATTAAAGGGTAAAGAATTTTCTTAAATTAAATATGAAACGTATGCAATTCTTTTCTGCAATATATTCTGTTACGACTCGCAATAAGCTAGATCGCGATAATTAAAAATTGATAACACAAACATTTCACACTTTTTTCGCACTTCAAAATTTAGCAACTTTCTGTTCGTCTACAACAGAGTTCCCGAAACTTTTTTGTGTCGTAGACCCCTTGCCATGTTTTTCCGTGTTGGGTAGACCCCCTACTTACGTAATATAAATTTCCTGTAAATTTCTAACTGTAGTGAAGTTTAGTGTTAAAAACTTAAAGTAAAAAACACATGTTAATTTATACATTTATTAATTGAATTTAAATTAAAACTACTCAAAATAAAATTTTGTATCTGTTATGTA
Organism: Acanthoscelides obtectus; assembly: GCA_963669975.1. NCBI lineage: Eukaryota > Metazoa > Arthropoda > Insecta > Coleoptera > Chrysomelidae > Acanthoscelides > Acanthoscelides obtectus. The sequence continues at coordinate 15,730,495 of CAVLJG010000001.1, read as the reverse complement.
AAATATACGTAACATTTAATAAACAGGTGTCTGACCGATAAGAGCCCGCATTGGGAATAAGTGCCCCCATTGAAAAAAAATAAGAGGGATAAAATAAAAAAAAAGTGAAAAATAATAAAAAAAAAAGTTTTTTATTTAAAATAGTACAATAAGCGAGTTCGTTTAATAATTATAACATAAACGTATGTTCTACAATAGTTTCACTGTTAGTTTGATTAAATTCCGCTTCTTATACGTTTAAGTTATCTAAAAATACGCAAAAAATTAACGAATTTTAGTGTGTACCTATCCTTGAATTTTCAGAATAATTTAAAAAAAAATATTTTCTATAGGTGTGTTCTTTAAAAAAATCAATGCGGGCACTTATTCCCAATGCGGGCATTTATTCGTCAGACACCAATAAACATAAAATAAACTATAAATAAAATAACATAAGCAATAAGTCAATATTTTTAGTGAGAAGGATGAACCTGATGCTTTAATAACAAATTATCAACATTTGGCGTCAATTTTGTAAGGGTTAATCTTAAATCTCCTCGGCTAATGATGTCCAGTCTGTTTCTGTTTTTCGTTAGGAGATTGGTAACAGCGCTGAACCCCCTTTCCACTAGGTATGACGATGGAAAGGAAATTAAAAATTTCATCGCTATATTCCATAATACGGGATAAGTAACGGGTATGTTGTTTTGAAGCAAGAATTGCTGATATCCGTTTTTAAACTGAACCTTAAGTTCTTTGTTTGTACTTAGTTCAGTCAGTTCCTCTTGTAATATGACATTCGTTTCTTCTGTGTCACCATATGGATTAATTATCCACGGTGGTATTACCATAGTCAAAATATCCTCAAACCTAGACTCAAAATCTGAATAGAGGGCATTTAAATGTTGAACGTAAGTTGAAACGTCGTCTTCCTGGCAGCTTGTCTGTGACAAATTGGGAAACTGAGAAAATTCGCCCCGTCCAATATTTTGCTTCATTAGTTTAACTCTAGCAAGAAACACTGATAACATGGACTTTGTTTTAATCAAATTTAAACTGTCGCCTTATAATTGCAAATTAACCATATTAAATTTTGTAAACAAATCTGTTAAATAGGCGATGTATGTTTTCCTCTTCATTAAATTTTCTTTTAAAATTTTATCTTTAGTATCCAGAAATTCTAAAATAGTCTCAAAAACTGCAAAAAATCTTGTCAAACATAAGCCTTTCGCCATCCAGCGTACTTCAGTGTGAAGGAGTAACTGATGAAAGTGTTCGTCATTTTCTTCACACAACTGCGCAAATAACCGCGTATTCAACGCGTTGCTTCGGATTCGGTTTACTGCATCAATGACTAAATGAAGTTATTCATGCAATCTAACAATCAAATTTTTAGCAACTAAATGTTGTTGATGGATGACGCATTGTATTGCTAACACCCCTGACACATTTTGTTTTAAATAGCTTATAAATCTACGATAACGTCCAACCATGGCAGGTGCTCCATCTGTAGCTACTGATATTATATTTGATAAAGGAATTGCTTTTTCAATGAAATATTGATTCACCTTTAGTGTCGGTTATCAAAGTTCTTGCGAAGAGCAGTTCTTCTTAGATTTCTTGATTCATAATAAAACGAACATATGCCAATAATAATGCTGCATTATCAGGTAAAGTTGACTCGTCCAGTTGTATAAAGAAATGGGTCGTTTGCAAATAATTACATAAGAAGCTTTCATTATCAGAACTCATTTCATCAATACATATTGTTGCTTAAGGGAATTCTTTTAATGATATGTGTAAAACAGTTTTTAAAACCTCTTCAAGGGCTGGCAAAATTAACTTCTCTCCGATAGTATGCGGTTTTCCGGATTTTGCTATAACTAACGAGATATTGTAAGACGCCCGCAAACCATCATCATTTCTTTGTGACGTCGAAGCGAACATTCTGTCCAGTGTAGGTCTCTTCTGAAATTTATCTTTGAGTGTTTGAAAGTATTTCAAATCTTTCTCTGTTTTATCAGGGTGGCATCTTCTCAGAAGATCTTGCAGTTTAGATGGTTTCATAGCGTCATTGCCCAAAACTTTGTTGCATAAAAGGCACATAGGCGATTGTTTGTCCGGCAATGATGGAATGAAGCCAAATTTCAAATAATCAACACTGTACTGTCTACATTTCTTTTTAGATTCGGACATGGCATCAGTCATCTGTGGGCAAAATTAAATCATTTAAATAAAACATAAAATCCAGCAGCTGTATATTAAAAATATTTTTTGATTTTTCCGAAAACATTCCATACTTCAAACATCTTCTTGCAACAATTAGCTCGAATTACGGAGATTGCACTGTAATTATATTACCGATTGCTAAAACTTTCAAAAAGAAACTATTGAGGAGTACTCGTGTAATTTTGCATGATTGAATATTTAACTACTAATAACTAAGTCATGATTGGCATAATTTATTTATCTTTGCTAACTACGAGTACAAAACTAAAATTTAATAAAAAATAATGTACTTACTTTTCTCCAGCACTCTCAAACAAAATAACACTGAATCACTATAATTTGTGTGACATACTATCTGTTTATATTTTTTAAAATATTTTCTTAGCACTTTCCTTTTCAAGATTCAGGAAACGAATAAACGTATTTGTCCCACATTCGTATCTATAGATTGACGAATTGAACAAGTCAGTGCAAGGTAGCAAAGCTCTGAGACTGCGACCCTCAGGGTTTTACAAGTTCAAAATGGATTGCGACCACAAAGCGAATACCAACATCTTACAACTTACACAATTTTATAAACATATATAATAAATTTTTTACTTCATAGGTACTTTTATAAATAATGTATATGTTTGATATTATAAGATAGTATGATGTAAGTAAATAGGCACTATCAGTGCATGTGTTGAAATCCACTATCGTGGACCCCCAAATTTTTTTTCGCTGACGTAGACCCCTTGCAGGTTGTCACAGACCCCTAGGGGTCGATATAGACCACTTTGGGAATCAATGGTCTACAAGGTGCTTAGACGGATATAAATGATTTGTAAAAGGTTATTCAAATGTTCACGAAGCCGTGTATTTCCATCGATTAACACACCTAGACACTTGACACTTTGAGAAAAAGGAAGATTCTGATTATTAATACATATGCTTAAAGAATCTTTGATTACATCTCTTCCGTGATTTGGACAAAACAACACAGCAGAAGACTTAGAAGCAATAATGATTAGGTCGTTTCTGGCCCAGTAGGTACAAATAGAGTCAATGTCCTAATTAATTTCCATAGTTGCATCCACGAGGTCATCAGGGTAAAAGAAGTAAAGCCGTTGAGTGTCATCCGCATAGCTGTGAATTTCGATTAGACTTAGCAGTATCGGCTGCATAAATTTAAAATACCAAAGGGCCCAAAATTGATTCCTGAGGCACACCAGAAGTAGTAAAGTGCTCAAAACTCCAGAAACTGAGATGCGTTAAGACCCGGCAAGTTAGGCATAATTTGAAAAACTGCATTGCTATTTTATCAGAACCATAAAATTTCAGACAGTGATTAATTCTATTACAGGGCTCGGAGCAATCCAATGAGACCAAGGTGACATACATTTATGGTACTTTCATCTTGTTATCCTTCTTACCTGCGAAAGGATTTCTTTAGAGTAAGTTGAGAAGTACTTCGGCATTACTGGTTTCTCATTGCAAATTGACCAGAACAGCTCATCTTCGTCACAGCCGCTGAACGGTGAAGTACCGGAAAGCATCTCGTATAGCAAGACTCCAAATGACCACCAGTCCACGCATTGGTTGTAGTGCTGTCCTTTGATAATCTGCAAAAAAAGGTTGAATTGAAAATACACAGTGACAAAGAACATAATGGGTGATTTTTTTGCTAGTATCTTTTTGCCAACACTGTTTTTGACAGGTGACGCGTGAATCGTGTCTTGTGTCATTGTCAAACTTGTTCAGTTTGGTCTATAATTTAACTATGAATCGACTTACGAACGAACAACGCATGCAAGTTATTGAATTTTACTATCAAACTTCATGCTCGGTTAAGAGAGTGCATCGAGCACTGCTTCCAATTTATGGGCAATTTGGTCGGCCTACTGAGGGAGCTATTCGGAAGCTGGTGACTAAATTTCGAACCCAGTTTATATTATTGGACATTAAACAACCAACACGCAGACGTAGAGCGAGGACTGAAGAAAATATTGTGGCTGTATCCGCCAGTGTTAGTGATGACCGTGAAATGTCGATTCGCCGCCGTTCGCAGCAATTGGGCCTCTGTAACTCCAGTATGTGGAAACTTTTGTGACAGGATTTGGGTGTAAAACCTTATAAGATACAGCTGGTGTAAGAATTGAAGCCACACGGCCTCCCACAACGTTTCCAATTTGGTGAATGGGCGCTGGTAAAATTGGAGGAAGATCCACATTTTTATCGAAAAATTGTGTTCAGCGACGAAGCTCATTTCTGGTTGAATGGGTACGTTAACAAGCAAAATTGCCGCATCTGGAGTGAAGACCAGCCAGAAGCATTGCAAGAGCTACCAATGCATCCCGAAAAAATCACTGTTTGGTGTGGATTATGGGCCGGTGGCATCATCGGGCCGTACTGCTTCAAAGACGACAATGGCCGGAACGTAACTGTGAATGGCGAGCGCTACCGTGCGATGATAACAAACTTTTTTTTGCCCAAAAAAGAGAGCTGGACGTGGCTGACATGTGGTTTCAACAAGACGGTGCCACATGCCACACCGCACACGAAACAATGGCCCTATTGAGAGGCGAGTTCGGTCTACAGTTTATCTCACGTTTGGGGCCCGTCAATTGGCCGCCTAGATCGTGTGATTTAACGCCGTTGGACTATTTCTTGTGGGGCCATGTTAAGGCTAATGTCTACAGGGATAAACCAGCAACGATTGACGCACTGGAAGCCAATATTGAAGCATTTATTCGTGAGATACCGGCCGATATGTTGGAGAGAGTGTGCCAAAATTGGACCTTGCGCATGGGCCAGCTAAAGCGGAGCCGCGGCCAACATTTACATGAAATAATCTTTAAAAATTAAATTATATCGACCGTTCTATCGACTCAAATAAAGATTTAATCGTTTTTTCAAATTTTTTGTTTTTTTTTTGAAAATCAAATCCTATACCTCTTAAAAAATCACCCGTTAGAACCCCCCAGTAAATTTCTTTATAGAATGAAATTTTATATAGGGAGTCCCATTATTCCGTGGTCATACACGTACCACGTATCTTTAGAGTCAAAATAAGTTGACTAAACATGATTCACCTTTATGCAAAAGCGCTTCGTCTATCCGTTACAGGGCGTTGAAGTTTTCTTTTTGATAATAATAACAATAATAATAGCATTTGTTGCCCATCAGAATTATTATAATTCCGTCGAGCCGACTGATAACATTTTCTCCGATTTTATATTATATACTAAGTGACATATAAATCCGAACACCCAGTTTAAATGGTCTTATTTTAATAAAAGTTGGTGAATGTATTTATCTTACTGTAAATAACAAGTGAAAAAATGTTCAGCCTTATCAGTTGGACATTCCGGTTTTTATAGTGCTTTTTTTTAATTCACTAATGCTCTAAAAATGAATATTTCAGCCGCAGTAAAGAATCAAGGTTGGCGGATTTTGGTTCTTGACATCCTTTCGTCAACTTAGTGAGTTTGATAGGGGCCGTATAGTGGGACTTCGGGAAGCTGGACTTTCTTTTCGGGCAATTGCAGTTAGAGTGTAAAGAAGTGTAGACACTGTGGTTAGGTGTTGTCAGGCATGGCTTCGAGAAGGCCGTACGCAAAGAGCAAGGGGTACTGGACGCCGCCGTAGAACAACAGACCGTGAAGATCGCCGCCTAAGATTATTGGCCTTAAGGGACCGTTTCTCCACTACCAGGCCCATTGCAAATGAATGGTTTGCAGAACACGGAAGACCTATTGGCATGCGAAGTGTTTACCGACGAATGAGAAGTTTTGGCTTGTTTTCATACCGGCCACACTGGGTCCTCCCTTTAACTCGAGAACACCGACGTAATCGCCTTGAGTGGTGCAGACAACGGTCACTCTGGGATCAGGAATGGAACAGTATTGTCTTTAGTGACGAGTCTCGATTTTGTTTAGGCATGCACGATGGTCGTGTCAGGGTTAGAAGGCGACGTGGTGAAAGGAGGAATCCACAGTTTTTTGTTGATAGACATGTTCATCACACTGTTGGAGTTATGGTTTGGGGTGCTATAGCTTATGGTTCCAGGTCACCTTTAATCTTCATCAGAGGTAACATGAACGCGCAGCGTTATATCCACGAAGTTCTAGAACCCCATCTTTTACCCTATCTTGACACCCTGGCAGATCCAACTTTCCAACAAAATAATGCCCGACCACATGTTGCAACACTCACAATAGACTTCTTTCAACATAATGATGTCACATTGTTACCATGGCCACCAAGATCTCCCGACTTATCCCCAATTGAGCACGTGTGGGATATGATGGGTAGGAGATTGCTCAATTTGCAACGTCCTCCTCAGACTCTAGAAGCACTTCGAGAGGAGTTGATGGTTGCCTGGAATGAGATACCACAGGAGGACATTGACCACCTGATCACAAGCATGCCTAGGCGTGTTGGAGAATGCGTAGCACATCAGGGTGCATCCACACATTATTAAAGGTCAAAGGGTTTTAAAGCAGTGCAATCATTTTGAAATTTTTATCATTTACTTATTATGCTTCATTAAGTACTTATACAAAATTTTATTAAAATTAAACCATTTAAACTGGGTGTTCGGATTTATATGTCACTTAGTATATATTACTATTTGTTATTTTCGACAGAATGTAACCACTTTGCATTTAGCGATATTTAGATGCAGTTTATTCAATCGATACCAATCTTCCAGTTTAGATGATTGACACTGTAAGTACTCACAATCAGCGATGCTGTTGATCTCTCTATTCGTCATTATCCGTCGGAGCGGTCCGTGGGACCTTCGCTCTTTGTTAAAGTATCGTAGATTAGTAGGTCTGTCACGTCTGGTTGCCCAGATACCAGACGAAGTCAGGGAGAAAGAAAGGAAGAAGAAAGAAAGGAAGGAAGGGGGAAGAGCAAAGAGGGTGAAGTGCGCCGGTTAAAGGGATGCCTTGCTATTGCTAACCGGTATTCGGTTATTTTAAATTAATTTATGAATTTGTGTGTGGCAAAAATCGTAATTTTAGTTGGATCTAGAATTGCACCATTTGATTTTGATCGCAGTGCGAGCCGCGGTCTTCTGTGCTTGCGAACTTGCTCGACTGTGTAGTCTACTGACTCACGCAACAAAGGGTTACTGTGCGATTCCGCTTGACTATAACGTAACTGCGCCTGATGTTTGATGTAGTCCCTTAGGTAAGGGATGTCGAGGTCTCTATGAGGGGTCTCGTTGGAGACATACCATGGTGCGTTAGTAATAGTTTGCAAGGTTCTGTTCTGCAAAACCTGTAGATTACGCATATGCGTTTTGGCAAGAAAACACCATGCTGCACATGCATAAGGGATTGCTGGTCTGATAACCATCTTGTATAGCTGAACTGTGTTAACCAAACATAATTCTGAGGTTCTACATAGTAAAGGGTAGAGTTGCCGAAACGTAATTTGGAATTTAGATTTTAACGCTTCAGTGTGATTCTGCCAGGTCATCCCCCTGTCAAGAGTGATACCGAGATACTTAGCAGAATTTTCCAATGGTATGCGAGCTCCATTCATTGAAACCTCAGGCGGGGCGCCGCTACGTTTTTTAGTACAATAGATAGCCTGCGTTTTCAAGTAATTAATTTTGATTAGCCACCGATCTGCCCATTCCAATACCTCATCCACCGCACTTTGTAACCTGTCGTGAACCAGATTCACGGTAAGCAACTGGGCCACCAGTGCAGTATCATCAGCGAATAGATAGACTTCGCAATCGCTAGGGCAAGGAACATCATGCGTGAAAAGTGAGTAAAGGATTGGCCCTAGAACCGAACCCTGAGGGACGCCGGCTCTGATGGGCCGTACTGTCGACAAGAAATTATTCATTTTGATCCGAAATTTCCTACCTTCAAGGAAGGATTTCAAAAGTTTTAGAAGCCAAAATGGAAAGCTTTTTTGAATTAGTTTATAGAGAAGGCCCTTGTGCCACACCTTGCCAAATGCCTTCGAGACATCCAGAAGCAAGATGCCAGTACTTTCGTTAAGGGTTAAGCTCCACAAGCCTAAATTCGCAAGGTGACGTAGAATCACCTTTTCAGCGAGCTTAGACGGAGCAGACAGTAGGCTGATGGGACGATAATCCTGGGGAAATATCGAACCCACCTTCTTTGGAATCACTATAACTTCCGCAGTCTTCCACGCCGATGGAAAGTACTAGGTCCTCAGCATGGCATTGATAATAACCACGAGATAAGTCAAGGACTTCCGCTGAAGCTGCGCCTTATTAATGATTTGATCCTCCCCAGGCGCTTTACGCACCTTGAGGTCTTTAATATGACCTTGAAGCTCAGCTGGTGTGCAATGCGGGATTTCGGGAGAAGCCGCTGATGTGCTGAGCAACTTTTCAGCTAAAGAATCTTCTGAGGAAGAATCACTAATGGCGGTGCCGGGATCAGTGACGCCGTTGGCCCTAAAATATCTCCTGACGGATCTTACAATTTGTTGCTGCTCGTCGAGATCATTATCAAGATCATAGTTGGGAGAGAACTGTCGTCCCATAGCATCAGCGAAAACCTCGACCTTGTCCTCTCACCTGAAGACTATGCCCCCAGGATCGTGGATGTGCGGGAGTTGTTCTCGCTTTCCGTTTCTGAGCGACTTCGCTACTTTCCAGATAAGAGTACTTGAGTCAAGCATCCCCGCCAGAAAGTCGTTCCATTGCTCATTGCGGAATTCATGGAGAGCATTTCTTACTTCATGAACAAGATTCGTCGCTCTGCGATTGCCATCAGGATGACAAGACCTTTTCGCTTGCTTGATTGCAGCCCTTTTGTCAGAAATTTTGTGACGAATGTCTGCAGGGAGAAAAGGTCTGCCGTGTTGTTATACAGGAATACAGCTGCATGCTGCAGAGCTTGCTAAACGAAGCTTGTCCACTCCGCTTGAGTCGCATCTATACCGTTTTGATCATCTATGATCGGGATATTGGGACAGGAAGATGATCGCTAGAAATGTCATACATGATTCGCGAAGTGATACTGTATCTACAGTTTCTAGATATTGCAAAGTCGATGACATCTGGTTCCTGAAGTTAATTAAATGGGTGGTGCGTGGGCTCTTCCGTACTGTCTATGAGGTAGCCGCTTCGTATCACATGGTTGTACAATCGGATTCCACTGGTAGACTGAACAAGTTACGCTATATCTTCTAAGAATATTTCTTACACTGTACCGCGATAAGTCTAACAAAGTTGCAATTTCTGAGTTTGATTTCCCAGAATTAAGAAATTTAATTATCAGTAACCGAATTTTCTCACTAATAACCTTTCCTCTACCCATTTTGAAAAACTTAACTACCCAAAACTATTTTAAACGTATTCTGACAGCTGTGATTAATAAAAACAATTGTAATGACTTTTATTTTTCACAGCCACCTATGCGTTATAGACTTATTTTGCATTGAAATGAAAATAGGTTGATATGCCGTAATTGCAACATGTGTTATTTTTATGCTGCAAATTTGATTAGGGAGTGGTAAAGTTGGTGTTTTCTACTATATATTATCAAAACATTCATTGTTAATATTTTAAACCTATAACACCCGGCTACATTTTTATTATTTGTGTTTGATAAGAAAAAAACTAAGATTTCAATAGTTGGGCCAACTGAAGTGGGAAGGGGCTCGTATACTTAGAGATAGTCGCCAACTGAACTAATTTTACGCATCTCACGCATTACGACGCTGAACATGTACTTTTGTAAAGTTTAAGAGCACAAATATATTATTGACCAAACTTAGGCCAGAATTCAATATTGTGGTAGCAAAATCCACTAAACATTGCACAGCTTAAGGAACTAAGGAGGAAAATCTTACCTCAGGTGCCATATAGTCTGGAGTGCCACAGAATGATTCTGCCATCCGGTCCAAGAATATCTGCAGCTTGCACATTCCAAAGTCAGCTATGCGAACATGTCCGTCGAAGTCCAATAACACGTTGTCCAATTTAAGATCTCTGAAAAATGAATATATTGAGATACAGTATGTATGTTTATAGTCTCGAGTGTTTGAAAAACGTGAACGAAATTCGTTCATTGAAAGAGAAGTTTGGTCATCTGTTAACCCACCAAACGAATCACCCATTAGGATAATATTTAAATTTTGCAGACAATTACGTAAAACACCTGAAAAACGTCAAAAAGAAAACGACCAAAATGTCAACTTGCTACCCATATATAGTCAACGCCAAACAAAGTGGCGTGCACGTCATCAAGGTGGGTGTGTTGAAAAATTTACATTGTTGCCAAACTTTTTGTAAAATAATAAAATTTATTATTTACATATCTAGGTTTATAAGCAATATTAACCTCAAATGAGAACAAAAATAATAGTATAATAAAATTATAGATCTGTACTTGCATAATCATTAAGTATGACAATTATTGATCAGATGACACTATGAAACTACCATATTTAATTGATAGTTTAAAGGTACTGAATAAAAATCCAAATGGGGTCCTCCAAATTTTATGCATGGTATTTATTTTACAGAATTCATACAGAAAAATGCATTCTAAAATTAGGTAAGCTACTGGTGTAAGCTTTTTCTGTACAATAAAGTTAGTCGGAGTTTCTTTCTTCAGCGCTGTCTGAATCTGAATCTTCATCACTCTCAAAGTTGATTATTAAAGGTTCGATGTCTGGTCGATCAAAAATTCGTTCTCTTTCATACCATTTAAAAATTTCTTGCTCAGTATGTCGAACACTATTTTTCCACATGTCTGGGGTAACCGTTTGTAGAGCCTCGTTCCACATATCCAAACAGTCTTTTTCACTGTTACCATCTCTACCAATATGTCTGTTATAGTAACCTTTTGCTATGCCCCAAATTAACTCAATAGGGTTAAATATACGATGGTAAGGAGGCAGACGAAGAACTTTGTGCCCATGTTGTTCCGCCAATTCATCAATCACGTATATTTTAGGTGGTTTGTTTCTAAAAAAGCAGTTATTTTAAGAATAGGAATAAACAAAAGAAATATAAACTGTCGACCAAAATATATATAATTAAGAAGCATTATGTACCGAGCAACAATACTCAATAGCTCTGTTTTAAACATTGTGTTTAAAAATGGTATGTTTTGATTTGTCAACCAGTCTTGGATATTTTTTTTTGTCCATGCATTGCTGGGCACTTTGTTCAATATCATGCTGTGATAAGGGGCGTTATCCAGTATAATCATAGATGGACTCTCCAATTTTTCTAATAACTGATGTTGAAACCATTTCAAAAAATTGTCCTGGTTCATCTCTCCATGGTAATCGCTCAATTTTGTTTTCGAAGAAACTATCGCTTCACTACCCTCAATAAACCCATTTTCATTTCCAGCATGTAATATAATGTATCTAAAATATATTAGTTTTAAATTTTATAGTGCAAATTGTGTAAAAGTACATACCTTTTACCATCTGTTTTAATAGCTTTCACGCTTTTTTGGTTTCCATTTTGCCAAGAGCGACCTATGGTCCCATTTTGAAATATCCAAGTTTCATCGAGGAAGACAAACTGGTATAAGGCCTCAACCTTGGCTTGATTGTATTGCCTTAGAAATTCCACCCTTTTCAAAGCTATACTTGGTAGTTCCATGAGCCCTCGTCGCGGATTGTCCTTAAGCCACTTAAATCCAAGATCTCTAAGCAACCGCCTTAAAGACGTGGCACTACCATCAAATAATGCCCTATCTCTTAATCGAGACCATAAAGTTTGTATCGTAACTTGTTCTTCTGAAACCATGTGTAATATGACATTATAATTTAGTTAACAAATTAATGCAAATTTCTGATAAGTTATTATAATAAGATCTTACTTTTGTGATACATATTATAGATCACTTCTCGAATGGCACTTGTATCCAATGTCGCTGTATTGGTTACACGTTTAATATAACTCCGCTTTTTCTTGGGCGATTCTAAATTTGCATCACTTTTCACACCCTCGGAAATACGACTAACTGTCCTTAAACTAATTTTTAAAGCAGCAGCAACACGCTACAAAAAATGAAATAAAATTTCACTATTATTAATATACATTACATATAATTATTAGTAACCTACCTCTTGAACAGCATTTAAAGGCAACAAAGGCCCGTTGTTGTCCCTTTCTTGCTCAAAGTAGTGCATTAACGAGGCCACGAGTTCCTTACACCGACTATTTAACTGTTTGGGCATCTTTATATACCAAAATTGCCTTTATCTACTCGTAAAATGAATAATTTTGTTTTGAAACAAACAGTTGTTGATTTACAGTATGCGGGGCCAAAGGATTTATAAAGATTTGAAATGCCACAAATTGATTCAGTGTCAAAATTAATACAAATGTCAGTTTCCAGTTTAAATAAGTTTCAAGGTGACAATGTGTCAACGCTGCGAAATCGGTTTAGTGCGTTTACATGTCGATAAGTGATTGGAGCGTTTGCAAAACATTTTATTTCGCATAATGCGTCTAAATTTATCAGAAAGCAACTTATGTGATATTTTAATAACAATGTTTATATGACTATTAACCATAATAAGAGAGTAATGACCATTTTACAATTTATATATCACATTAATATGAAACTGCAATAGAGCAATTGTTTGTGATAGAAACCTAGGCATTAGGTCGGGGAATTTTTATCGTGATGACGTGCACGCCACTTTGTTTGGCGTTGACTATAGTTCCTAATGTAGGTATATGTATTCCGCGTTTGCTGGCTATGAGCGCCGTGAGCGACCATCTATAAAGGAACGACTTAACGACACGACGCGCTCAATGACCATGCTGCACGCTAGAAGTCAGTTCCCCATCATGCTTTGTTGGTTGCAGAATGCTGAGATATTCTGTAGAGTATACGAGTACTCTAAGGCCCGTATCGTCAGTCGTCCCTACAATTGTAGGGCGCGTTTATGGCCTCCTTGATTGTCATATTCCTTTCTCTCCTTCAAAAATTTCTAGATTACACTTGTGCCGTGTCAGCGTCAGCGCTCTCCTATTGTAAAGATATGTTTTCTTTTTAAATTGTATGAAATTTCAGGTTGATAAAACATGATATAAATCAAAAGCAAGCACAATTTGATGCAAATAGATGATTGTGACCTGAAAATAGAGTGCTGACACGGAGACGTAGAAAACTATTTCAATCAAGGAGGCCATAAAGGCGCCCTACAATTATTGTAGGGACGACTGACGATACGGGCCTAAGAAGATGATGCTGAGTAGCAGGATCACATGTGTCAGATTGTGTGTATTGGTCTGCATGTGTATAGAATCAGTGATATTTGAAATATGATTGATGAAATATATCTATTAGCTGTGCCAGACAGGTTATTTGTGTTGTCCTTCCTGAATAGAGGTTATGTTCCAATCAAAATATACTTGTGAACCGTGTTTTCGATTTTAGTTTATCAATTTTAGTTGAACCGAAAAAGCTTGATCCACACAAAACTTATCGATCAATTTAATGGGTCATAGGCGATTTTCAGACAAGTTGAAACGGATTTGAAGTGTGTGAACTGTAGTCAGTCGAGTTTCGCATTGAATAAAGTTGATTTTGTGGCTCGTGTGCTTGTTGTGTGTGGAAAAAAAGACAAAAAATGAGCATGACGTGGTCTGAAAGTATAGTGCTACATTTTTTGGATTTATATCAACAGCATTACTGTTTATGGAATACCCTGCTAGAGAGTTATCGAAACAAGGATGCTCGAGACAACGCCTTAACTATCATCGCAAAAGAAATGGAGAAAGTAGATCTGTTCATAATGGTATCTTGTTTTTGTATTTTGCTGTTTATCTTTAGAAGAAGTCCTTGAAATTGTCCTTCGGGCATTCTCAAATGATTTTTGTAGGCATCCTTGTCCTCTAAAGCCAGCTCCTTGAGCAGGGTTCCTGAAACGCACAATTTATTTCTTCGCAATATCCAAGTCCTGACTCAGAACCGACGTTTTCTAGATTTTCTGTCAAATTTGGACAAAACGTCTCTGATTTCTTCATTTAATAATTCGTAAATAGCTGCTATGCCTGCTTGGACAACTTCGTTAGCAGCCATTTTAGAAACAAGTAACGCATCAATTTTTATTGTGTGTGTGAACAAATATTCGTTTCGATTTAAGTTGATCAAATAAAATCGACTCGTGAGAACGCTGCCTTAGACCTCCAATAATACCATCTTTGAAGCAGATGTTACATCACATAAGAGCCAAACATTGACAGCTAAAGCATCATGACGTTTAGGCAACACGTACAGCTTCAAACAAGTACACAACAAGTGTACAACAGGTAGCCACAAGTTGAGATCTTGTAGAAAAGCCCACATAATGTCACAAAAAACCTAGAAAATGCCACAAAATACCTATATAATGTCAAAACACATCGACATAATGTCAATTTTCAAGATACGTAATGCCCCTGCCGTACTGTAAACAAAAGGATGCACCATTGTTGGGTGAGAGATTGGATTAAGAAAAATGAAAATAATACGTATAAGGAAACATTATTAGAACAACTGGAATAAAAAGATCAGGAATGTTACAAAACCTTTAACGAATGTCCGCTGCTGATTTGCGGTATTCCCCATGACATATTGTTTCACGTATCACACGCCTGTTCCCACAACGAAATAATACATTCCATGAGATTTTTATTTCACAAAAGTATCATTAAAAATCTCATTCTGGATCTGCACCTATAAAAGGTAACCATTCATTTCATATAAAACTGTCGCTGTCAGAAATAAAGTTTTTTCTCGTATGTCAACTGAAGCCCAAGCTTCGAGGCGCCAAGCAGGAAAGCACAGCTATATCTTTGTGCGTGAGTCAGTCGAACAAGCTCGCGATCATAGAAAACGCAACCTGAATAAAATAAATAGACGAAAAAATAGGTTTTTTAAAAACAAGCTTTTATGTAGCTGCTACTGAAATGAATTGAATATTTTATCTACCAGCGTGCGGAAAGTGCTCTTTTTTCTTACGCATACATACGTAGAACATGAAATTTTAGAAGAAAGCGACGCCGACGACACAAGTTCTGCTTCGAGAACGCCCACAAGTTTTCATAATCCAAATAACTGTTCTTTTACTTTTAGAATTGTTAATAATTGTTTAAATGGTTTCATTTTAATAAAAGTTGGTGAATGTATTTATCTTACTGTAAATAACAAGTGAAAAAATTTTCAGCCTTATCAGTTGGACATTCCGGTTTTTATACTGCTTTTTTTAAATTCACTAACGCTCTAAAAATGAATATTTCAGCCGCAGTAAAGAATCAACGTTGGCGGATTTTGGTTCTTGACATCCTTTACGATCGGTTACGATGCCTAGAGTACGGAGACCTGTACCATTTCGTCAACTTAGTGAGTTTGATAGGGGTCGTATAATGGGACTTCGGGAAGCTGGACTTTCTTTTCGGTCAATTGCAGTTAGAGTGCAAAGAAGTGTTGACACTGTGGTTAGGTGTTGTCAGGCATGGCTTCGAGAAGGCCGTACGCAAAGAGCAAGGGGCACTGGACGCCGCCGTAGAACAACAGACCGTAAAGATCGCCGCCTAAGATTATAGGCGTTAAGGGACCGTTTCTCCACTACCAGGTCCATTGCAAATGAATGGTTTGCAGAACACGGAAGACCTATTGGCATGCGAAGTGTTTACCGACGAATGAGAAGTTTTGGCTTGTTTTCATACCGGCCACACTGGATCCTCCCTTTAACTCGAGAACACCGACGTAATCGCCTTGAGTGGTGCAGACAACGGTCACTCTGGGATCAGGAATGGAACAGTATTGTCTTTAGTGACGAGTCTCGATTTTGTTTAGGCATGCACGATGGTCGTGCCAGGGTTAGAAGGCGACGTGGTGAAAGGAGGAATCCACAGTTTTTTGTTGAAAGACATGTTCATCACACTGTTGGAGTTATGGTTTGGGGTGCTATAGCTTATGGTTCCAGGTCGACCTTTAATCTTCATCAGAGGTAACATGAACGCGCAGCGTTATATCCACGAAGTTCTAGAACCCCATCTTTTACCCTATCTTGACACCCTGGCAGATCCAACTTTCCAACAAGATAATGCCCGACCACATGTTGCAAGAGTCACAATAGACTTCTTTCAACATAATGATGTCACACTGTTACCATGGCCACCAAGATCTCCCGACTTATCCCCAATTGAGCACGTGTGGGATATGATGGGTAGGAGATTGCTCAATTTGCAACGTCCTCCTCAGACTCTAGAAGCACTTCGAGAGGAGTTGGTGGTTGCCTGGAATGAGATACCACAGGAGGATATTGACCACCTGATCACAAGCATGCCTAGGCGTGTTGGAGAATGCGTACCACATCAGGGTGCATCCACACATTATTAAAGGTCAAAGGGCTTTAAAGCAGTGCAATCATTTTGAAATTTTTATCATTTACTTATTATGCTTCATTAAGTACTTATACAAAATTTTATTAAAATAGAACCATTTAAACTGGGTGTTCGGATTTATATGTCACTTAGTATAAAAATGTTTTACGACGGATACCAAAATCCAACCGAATAGTTACTGATGTTGATTTTACAATTATTAAATTTGTAACTATTTTCTCGCATTGCGCTGTTAGAAAAAAAATTATACCTAACACTTGCGCACTTTCCGCGCTCGTTAGGTAAGTAACTATTTTATTCGACAACTTGAAATGGAGGAGCTTCATTTTCGATTTGATATTTCCAATCGGAAACCAATGTTTTTTTAATTTTTAGTTAATTTTTTGAATAGTTAAATAAAGGATTTTTAAAAAAGTATTTATTGTTTTATTTATTTTTACTTAAATTTGAAAAAAGTGTGAAAAATACATCTATATTAAGCCAAAGAAATTATTGCGTCAGAACATTTGAGCGCCTGAACACGCTCAGAATATACTTTTTCAAGTCAAAATATTGATATACCGCGAGTAATTATTCTTTTTGAGAATACGTTATTCTGCAATCCCAACTGGCATACCAAATTGTCTATCTTATAAGCTTTGTAAACTTTTTTTATACTACGTTTATTAGAATCTATTTAATGTTAAAAATAACTCATGGCACAGGTATAGAGAAAAGTCGGTTATTTCAAGTATTTGCTTCAGTATTTGAAATGAACAGAGAAAATTGTTACGACCTTAGATCTTACCTTTCCCTGAGTTGAGATATTTATATCCAGCAGTAAAATATAATCTATGTAGAGAATATTTTAGGTATTGATGGTATAAATAGCCTCCTGCATAGTTGTGCTTGTGCTGTATTTATTATTATCATTTGCGTGAGTGATTATACATCTGCTGTAATACTTTTTACCGCATTGCGGCTAAAGTCAGATGTACTACCTATGCTTATTTTTAGTAGGTTTTCGTATTTAAATGTTCCTAATTTAGATTTTATTATAAAGCTGTGAACTAATGACGTTGGACATTTCTAAAGCAATAGTAAGGAATGTCTACATACGAGTTTTTTAATGACTATCTGATAAATAATTTAAAGGAAATTTTATTTTGAAATAACTGAGGCTTAGAAATGTCAATGTATAGTCAACGCCAAACAAAGTGGCGTGCACGTCATCACGATAAAAATTCCCCGACCTAATGCCTAGGTTTCTATCACAAACAATTGCTCTATTGCAGTTTCATATTAATGTGATATATAAATTGTAAAATGGTCATTACTCTCATATTATGGTTAATAGTCATATAAACATTGTTATTAAAATATCACATAAGTTGCTTTCTGATAAATTTAGACGCATTATGCGAAATAAAATGTTTTGCAAACGCTCCAATCACTTATCGACATGTAAACGCACTAAACCGATTTCGCAGCGTTGACACATTGTCACCTTGAAACTTATTTAAACTGGGAACTGACATTTGTATTAATTTTGACACTGAATCAATTTGTGGCATTTCAAATCTTTATAAATCCTTTGGCCCCGCATACTGTAAATCAACAACTGTTTGTTTCAAAACAAAATTATTCATTTTACGAGTAGATAAAGGCAATTTTGGTATATAAAGATGCCCAAACAGTTAAATAGTCGGTGTAAGGAACTCGTGGCCTCGTTAATGCACTACTTTGAGCAAGAAAGGGACAACAACGGGCCTTTGTTGCCTTTAAATGCTGTTCAAGAGGTAGGTTACTAATAATTATATGTAATGTATATTAATAATAGTGAAATCTTATTTCATTTTTTGTAGCGTATTGCTGCTGCTTTAAAAATTAGTTTAAGGACAGTTAGTCGTATTTCCGAGGGTGTGAAAAGTGATGCAAATTTAGAATCGCCCAAGAAAAAGCGGAGTTATATTAAACGTGTAACCAACACAGCGACATTGGATACAAGTGCCATTCGAGAAGTGATCTATAATATGTATCACAAAAGTAAGATCTTATTATAATAACTTATCAGAAATTTGCATTAATTTGTTAACTAAATTATAATGTCATATTACACATGGTTTCAGAAGAACAAGTTACGATACAAACTTTATGGTCTCGATTAAGAGATAGGGCATTATTTGATGGTAGTGCCACGTCTTTAAGGCGGTTGCTTAGAGATCTTGGATTTAAGTGGCTTAAGGACAATCCGCGACGAGGGCTCATGGAACTACCAAGTATAGCTTTGAAAAGGGTGGAATTTCTAAGTCAATACAATCAAGCCAAGGTTGAGGCCTTATACCAGTTTGTCTTCCTCGATGAAACTTGGATATTTCAAAATGGGACCATAGGTCGCTCTTGGCAAAATGGAAACCAAAAAAGCGTGAAAGCTATTAAAACAGATGGTAAAAGGTATGTACTTTTACACAATTTGCACTATAAAATTTAAAACTAATATATTTTAGATACATTATATTACATGCTGGAAATGAAAATGGGTTTATTGAGGGTAGTGAAGCGATATTTTCTTCGAAAACAAAATTGAGCGATTACCATGGAGAGATGAACCAGGACAATTTTTTGAAATGGTTTCAACATCAGTTATTAGAAAAATTGGAGAGTCCATCTATGATTATACTGGATAACGCCCCTTATCACAGCATGATATTGAACAAAGTGCCCAACAATGCATGGACAAAAAAAAATATCCAAGACTGGTTGACAAATCAAAACATACCATTTTTAAACACAATGTTTAAAACAGAGCTATTGAGTATTGTTGCTCGGTACATAATGCTTCTTAATTATATATATTTTGGTCGACAGTTTATATTTCTTTTGTTTATTCCTATTCTTAAAATAACTGCTTTTTTAGAAACAAACCACCTAAAATATACGTGATTGATAAATTGGCGGAACAACATGGGCACAAAGTTCTTCGTCTGCCTCCTTACCATTGTATATTTAACCCTATTGAGTTAATTTGGGGCATAGCAAAAGGTTACTATAACAGACATATTGGTAGAGATGGTAACAGTGAAAAAGACTGTTTGGATATGTGGAACGAGGCTCTACAAACGGTTACCCCAGACATGTGGAAAAATGTGTTCGACATACTGAGCAAGAAATTTTTAAATGGTATGAAAGAGAACGAATTTTTGATCGACCAGACATCGAACCTTTAATAATCAACTTTGAGAGTGATGAAGATTCAGATTCAGACAGCACTGAAGAAAGAAACTCCGACTAACTTAATTGTACAGAAAAAGCTTACACCAGTAGCTTACCTAATTTTAGAATGCATTTTTCTGTATGAATTCTGTAAAATAAATACCATGCATAAAATTTGGACGACCCCATTTGGATTTTTATTCAGTACCTTTAAGCTATCAATTAAATATGGTAGTTTCATAGTGTCATCTGATCAATAATTGTCATACTTAATGATTATGCAAGTACAGATCTATAATTTTATTATACTATTATTTTTGTTCTCATTTGAGGTTAATATTGCTTATAAACCTAGATATGTAAATAATAAATTTTATTATTTTACAAAAAGTTTGGCAACAATGTAAATTTTTCAACACACCCACCTTGATGACGTGCACGCCACTTTGTTTGGCGTTGACTATATGTCACTTCATACGTTTTTGAATCAGAATTAAAAACTCTATTTACTTATATTCTCTTTTCGGAAGTAGATTGAGTTTCGAAGCATTCTAAGCAGCATATTGTTAGTTACCTAAATATGCAACTTTGCCCTTATTTAAGCGACTTTGTCCAAGATCCGAATGGTAAGGTCTAAATAAATAAATGAATTAAAAAAATAAACTGTTGAAATAAAAATCTTTATTGCTAGAGTAACTAGAGCATTACTTTGAATATAGCATTTCTTTCTCTGAAACTAATCTCGTTCACACAAATCCATTCGTTTTGCATATTTATGTCAAACATGTCAAACGATGGTTACCTGTAAACGATCCCCTTAGTATGAAGAAACTTGAGTCCAGATACAATTTCGGCTCCGTAGAATCTGGCGTCGTCTTCTGGAAAGCGTCCAGACGCTTGAATGTGGAACATCAGATCCCCGCCGTTCAGATACTCCATCACGAAGAACAGATGCGACTGCGGAAAATAAAAATACATCGGTCATTAGCATTTGTCGTTACACCTTTAAATCAATTATAGCTCAGGCGATTAAGACAGTGAAAACGTGAAAGCAAGGCCTTTAGGTACTCTATACACCGCAGATGTAACTTTCATGAAACACGTTTACAGGGGGTACCCCGTAGATTGCAGCGATTATGAAAATTGATATGAGGAATTCGGCTAAAATATTTTCAAAATCGTGGCCCTTCCGGTTGTATGGGAAGTAGATACCAGTTGTTTATTTTGAATGGAACGCCTTGTATATTATTTGATTTTAGAAATCTTTGAGAGATTCTAAATATATACTAAGTGACATATAAATCCGAACACCCAAATGGTTTAATTTTAATAAAAGTTGGTGAATGTATTTATCTTACTGTAAATAACAACTGAAAAAATTTTCAGGCTTATCAGTTGGACATTCCGGTTTTTATACTGCTTTTTTTTTAATTCACTAACGCTCTAAAAATGAATATTTCAGCCGCAGTAAAGAATCAACGTTGGCGGATTTTGGTTCTTGACATCCTTTACGATCGTTTACGATGCCTAGACTACGGAGACCTGTACGATTTCGTCAACTTAGTGAGTTTGATAGGGGCCGTATAGTGGGACTTCGGGAAGCTGGACTTTCTTTTCGGGCAATTTCAGTTAGAGTCCACAGAAGTGTAGACACTGTAGTTAGGTGTTGTCAGGCATGGCTTCGAGAAGGCCGTACGCAAAGAGCAAGGGGCACTGGATGCCGCCGTAGAACAACAGACCGTGAAGATCGCCGCCTAAGATTATTGGCCATAAGGGACCGTTTCTCCACTACCAGGTCCATTGCAAATGAATGGTTTGCAGAACACGGAAGACCTATTGGCATGCGAAGTGTTTACCGACGAATGAGAAGTTTTGGCTTGTTTTCATACCGGCCACACTGGGTCCACCCTTTAACTCGAGAACACCGACGTAATTGCCTTGAGTGGTGCAGACAACGGTCACTCTGGGATCAGGAATGGAACAGTATTGTCTTTAGTGACGAGTCTCGATTTTGTTTAGGCATGCACGATGGTCGTGCCAGGGTTAGAAGGCGACGTGGTGAAAGGAGGAATCCACAGTTTTTTGTTGAAAGACATGTTCATCACACTGTTGGAGTTATGGTTTGGGGTGCTATAGCTAATGGTTCCAGGTCACCTTTAATCTTCATCAGAGGTAACATGAACGCGCAGCATTATATCCACGAAGTTCTAGAACCCCATCTTTTACCCTATCTTGACACCCTGGCAGATCCAACTTTCCAACAAGATAATGCCCGACCACATGTTGCAAGAAACACAATAGACTTCTTTCAACATAATGATGTCACATTGTTACCATGGCCACCAAGATCTCCCGACTTATCCCCAATTGAGGACGTGTGGGATATGATGGGTAGGAGATTGCTCAATTTGCAACGTCCTCCTCAGACTCTAGAAGCACTTCGAGAGGAGTTGGTGGTTGCCTGGAATGAGATACCACAGGAGGACATTGACCACCTGATCAGAAGCATGCCTAGGCGCGTTGGAGAATGCGTAGCACATCAGGGTGCATCCACACATTATTAAAGGTCAAAGGGCTTTAAAGCAGTGCAATCATTTTGAAATTTTTATCATTTACTTATTATGCTTCATTAAGTACTTATACAAAATGTTATTAAAATAAAACCATTTAAACTGGGTGTTCGGATTTATATGTCACTTAGTTTAGTTCATGTATTATTTCTAAAACAATGTAGATGTAAACGAGTATTTGCACATATTTTCTAAGCTACTAATTTACAGAGTAG
Source organism: Acanthoscelides obtectus (assembly GCA_963669975.1). Taxonomy (NCBI): domain Eukaryota; kingdom Metazoa; phylum Arthropoda; class Insecta; order Coleoptera; family Chrysomelidae; genus Acanthoscelides; species Acanthoscelides obtectus. The sequence continues at coordinate 15,707,957 of CAVLJG010000001.1, read as the reverse complement.
TACAAAGCTAGTCTTATTTTTATTGATTTAGGTGATGAGGAGGTTTATATTTGAAAAAATGATGTTTTGGCATTTTTATAATTCAATCCAAACAAATAATCTCTGCAGAGATGGACAGAAAGGTCCATCAGTACTGGGAGGGATTAGCAAGGTTAACCCGTGCTAAGGCAACTCTACCAATCTTGACAACGAAGGTAACAACAACAAGAAGCGGTCAGGCATGTATTGTGCAGATGCCCTGCAATTGTTAGAATCAGGTACAACATACTTGGAGACGTAATACTCCAATCAGAACACCTGAAGGGTATTTCTCCAAACAGGTTAATCGACTTCCTCAGGAGGTCGGAGCTACTGGGGGAAATATAAATAGGTGTGAGCCACAATGGACCAAGGAGTCGCAGTGGAGGATCGTTACTGCTGCACTCACAAGAAACCTAACCTAACCTAACCTAGTTGTCGGATGTGGAACGAGGAACGTAGTTAGAATCTTGCGAATATTTCAAAAGTTGAAAAATATACAGGGTGTTCCATCCAAAATCAGCGACTTTATATCTATTTTCAGTACAACCGGACATGACACCATTTTGATATTTAAGACGAATCCCCTCAAATCAGTTACACCTTAACCCTAAGTTTTAATAATCATCTAACGTCAACTTTTCGAGTAATCGATCCCTGCAATTCAAGGTGGAACACTCTGTATGTATAGTAAGCAGGAACTAAGTAGCCGGACTATCAGAAGTATCATTAATACTGTACAGAAAAGATTTGTAAGGGGTTATCTACAATTTCTAGCAACTTCTTATCCTCGATATTAAAATTGCGACCAGCTGAAAGAAGCTCTTCAAAATTAAAAGTGATTAAACCAGTGGAAAATCTTGAAGCAATAAAATGGCCTTCAGCTATGGATGATTCAAGTAATAAGTAGATTGATGAGCCTTGCTAAAACCAAAATTCTGGGCTCCGGTATAATGTCATTAGCTATGCTCTGATTTTTTAAAAATTTCAACCTCCTCCAAAAAAAGTTTACGCAGGAAAAACTTACTTGAAATTCTGATTCTTCTTTGCGTGTATAAGAGAAGCGTATATTCTTTAATTGCCAAACTTAAAGCATACTTAATGAATAGGTATGTAACTATTTTACTAAGCCAAATTCCTTAAAAATGGCAACTCAAACGCTGCGCATAATCGGATAAGGACATTAGTGTTTCTGATTGGAAACATCCTCCCAATCACCCGCCCCCTTTCGTTTATTCCATGACTTTTGTGACATCCATTCGTTTTGCTTATCAAGCCAAGGATGTCCACTATTACAATTTACCAACCTACTATACAGGGTGGCGCATTATCATTAGTGGAGATCAATACATTTGGCAGCAAAGTAATTTAAAAATGAAGAATGAACTGGCCCGTTAGGCAAGTAAATGTTGAAAATGGCCACCATGACTCTCCATGCAATAATAAAGATTTTGCTCAAAACGTTGCCGCACATTTTGCAATATTTGAGGAGTAATTTGAAGGCACCCATTCACAATTCTTTGTCGCAGGTCTTCTAATGATGTTGGCTGAGTAGCATGGATTTTGCTTTTTAAATGACCCCACATAAAGAAATCCCAAGATGATAAATCTGACGATCTTGGGGGCCATTCAATGGCACCTCTTTTACCAATCCATCGATCTGGAAACGTCTGATCTAAATATTGTCGAAAACGTAATGCGTAATGTGGTGCGGCACCATCCTGTTGGAACATCAACCTATTCGCAATGTACCGCCGATCATTCTGATTTTCAATTATGGCTGTTAATCCAGGATCTATGGCGTCTTCCAGTAATTCCAAATACGTTTCACCGGTCAAGTTTCCAGGTAAGAAATAAGGACCAACTACATGATCGCCAAAAATACCAGCACAAACATTTAATTTTTGTGGCTGCTGTGTATGAACCTCACGATAAATTCTGGGATTAGAATCGGACCAATATCGGCAGTTATGACGATTTACTACACCATTTGAGAAAAAGGAACATTCGTCGGAAAAGCAAGTGTTGAATAGAAAATGTTCATCGTTTATAATTCGTTCAACCATATCTTCACAAAATTGTAATCGCCGATCAAAATCGTCTTCATTAAGTTCTTGTATCAGGTGAATTTTATACGGATGAAAACTATGGGCCTTTAGAATCCGTTGGACAGTACGCCGACTAACACCACACACAGTCACCAAGTTGCGGGTACTTAACGTAGGATCTACATAAACTTGCCCTACAACCCCCACTTCTATTGCTTCGTTCGTTATGGGATTTTCAATGTTGCGTTTTTTATTGACGACTGACCCAGTTTCCCGAAATTTAGCTACAAGTTCTAGAACATATTTTCGATGCACGTTACTATTTCTCATGTCGCTTATTAAATATTTCTGCTGTTCTATTAGCGCACTGATTATTTATCTAATAAAGCGTTACAAGTTATTTTAGCAACAAAGTTTGGTCAAATAAATCGCAAACTATGTACTAAATTCGTATTTAAAATAAGTACGAGATATTTCCTTATCTTTCTTCAAGAAATAACTTTTTTGCCACAAAAAACGCTCCAATAGCTATTTTCAACAACAAAATGATAAACAAACCATGGCGTAGTGAAGAAAAGCATTTACTTATTAAGTAAATTCTTTTAGTCAAATTTCTTCTGAAAGTCAATCTGATGTCCCTATTAAAGTCTACTTTAAGCTTTAAATCAATACATCTTCAAAACTACTAAACTGAAGCTCATGTGTTTTACATCATTATAAAGGGAATTGAAAGGCCTTTAAAATAAGGTATCACTCGACCCCCCTTTCCGTTTAAGATTTTAGGGTTGGAGTCACCCCCGCCTAGGGGGCTGCACGTGTGAGCTGCCAGTAAATGCGTCTGTTTCGTTTTCGATGCGCCACCCTGTATATTGAGATGTTCTTAATAAACCAGAAATGACACTGAAATCTTTTCGTTTTATTTATGTATAATATGTAATAAGGTTACAGCTTCTTTACGAAAATATAATAATTTAGCTTTTGAAATACCTCAGACAGTAAAACCTGTAGATTTCCATGTTTTTATCGTCTGTGTTTTCTGAGATTCCAACACTGAAGGAAACGATTTGGAAAACACAAATGTTTTCAAAATAAAAATCATGTGGCGCAATCTGATAATTAGCGATCGTTTTATTTATAACCGAAAATACTGGCATCCTTGACAAACAAAACGGGTAGGTAGTTGGACGCGATACTTTTGTATATTTATTTATATTCTGACCTACGGAGTCTCGCTGCGAGGAAATAATAAATGTCACTACACTGACGTGCTTGAAATAGGTTTTTCATAAAAGTCGTACTATAATCCTATAAACTTAAGATGACTATGTGGCTTTTGACTCCCAACTGACATGTTATGCTTTATTTTTTATATCTTTTCTATATTAACGAATAGATTACGTCGAGAAACTTTCGTAAAATATATATTTCTATATTTTGTGATTTTTATACCACATAATTCTACTATTTTTGATGAAAAATAAATGTCAAGTAGGCTGACTCTGCCCTTCCCATGCAACGCCGGGGATTGCAGGGTACAAGATAGATAAAACTACGAAAAAAAAAACAATATCTCTTTTCGGTTTTGTGGGTGGTGTAGCAAGTAAAAATCTGTTAAACAAAGTCAACTTCTGTCTTTATGATGGTATGTTATATCCAGAATCAGTATTTTTTGCTAAATATTTACTCTTTTTCCTGAAAGGGAGGATCTGACAAACATTATTTTCCCAATACCTGGGTATTGTTTTAATATCTGGGTCAACTCGGGTACCCGAGTATCTTCAATTATAAATAATACTTCATATTTTTCGTGAGATTTTGCCGTTTACATCTGTATTTTTGTATAAAAGAAAACAATGATAAACTTCTTCGTAAAATAACACTGAGAAGACGATTTAATTGTCGTATTTCGCGTATTTTCAACACATAGTTCTAAAAACCATGATTGAGCAACTTTTAATTATAAGAACAATTTAAAAAATTGTGCATGCATAATACTAATGAGCTATGACAACAATGAAAATAAAAAAATTATCAGATAAGACATAACATCAATTAACATGTAACGAACATACTTGAATGAATTTATACTAAGTGACATATAAATCCGAACACCCAGTTTAAATGGTTTTATTTTAATAAAAGTTGGTGAATGTATTTATCTTACTGTAAATAACAAGTGAAAAAATTTTCAGCCTTATCAGTTGGACATTCCGGTTTTTATACTGCTTTTTTTAATTCACTAACGCTCTAAAAATGAATATTTCAGCCGCAGTAAAGAATCAACGTTGGCGGATTTTGGTTCTTGACATCCTTTACGATCGGCTACGATGCCTAGAGTACGGAGACCTGTACGATTCCGTCAACTTAGTTTGATAGGGGCAGTATAGTGGGACTTCGGGAAGCTGGACTTTCTTTTCGGGCAATTGCAGTTAGAGTGCAAAGAAGTGTAGACACTGTGGTTAGGTGTTGTCAGGCATGGCTTCGAGAAGGCCGTACGCAAAGAGCAAGGGGCACTGGACGCCGCCGTAGAACAACAGACCGTGAAGATCGCCGCCTAAGATTATTGGCCTTAAGGGACCGTTTCTTCACTACCAGGTCCATTGCAAATGAATGGTTTGCAGAACACGGAAGATCTATAGGCATGCGAAGTGTTTACCGACAAATGAGAAGTTTTGGCTTGTTTTCATACCGGCCACATTGGGTCCTCCCTTTAACTCGAGAACACCGACGTAATCGCCTTGAGTGGTGCAGACAATCGTCACTCTGGGATCAGGAATGGAACAGTATTGTCTTTAGTGACGAGTCTCGATTTTGCTTAGGCATGCACGATGGTCGTGCCAGGGTTAGAAGGCGACGTGGTGAAAGGAGGAATCCACAGTTTTTTGTTGAAAGACATGTTCATCACACTGTTGGAGTTATGGTTTGGGGTGCTATAGCTTATGGTTCCAGGTCACCTTTAATCGTCATCAGAGGTAACATGAACGCGCAGCGTTATATCCACGAAGTTCTAGAACCCCATCTTTTACCCTATGTTGACACCCTGGCAGATCCAACTTTCCAACAAGATAATGCCCGACCACATGTTGCAAGAGTCACAATAGACTTCTTTCAACATAATGATGTCACATTGTTACCATGGCCACCAAGATCTCCCGACTTATCCCCAATTGAGCACGTGTGGGATATGATGGGTAGGAGATTGCTCAATTTGCAACGTCTTCCTCAGACTCTAGAAGCACTTCGAGAGGAGTTGGTGGTTGCCTGGAATGAGATACCACAGGAGGACATTGACCACCTGATCAGAAGCATGCCTAGGCGCGTTGGAGAATGCGTAGCACATCAGGGTGCATCCACACATTATTAAAGGTCAAAGGGCTTTAAGGCAGTGCAATCATTTTGAAATTTTTATCATTTACTTACTATGCTTCATTAAGTACTTATACAAAATTTTATTAAAATAAAACCATTTACACTGGGTGTTCGGATTTATATGTCACTTAGTATAGTATGGCACTTGAAAGCCTATATGTACTAACTTATATTAATAAAAGGTGTTGAGGTTTGTTTACTCGACTTTGAGCCATAATTGTTTTTTCGGGCGTTAGTAGTTTGTTACGTAGACAAATAAAATTTTATAAAAAATACTCTTGTATTTCGTCAAGTATTTCGATGGCCCGAAAACTCTTGTAAATTCGGGTATACCCGACCTTCGTACCCGGCTAATCCTAATCTCAATAAAATGGCATTTTAGGCACACGTGTAAAGGTCCTTTTCGTCTTAGAATCACCAGACTCTTCATCAAGAGTACCTTAAGCAGGTAGCGATAAAGTATGCTTAATGTTCCACGTCCTTTCAATAGTTTCTATACAGTGCAAGATTCACATGTAACCACATATTTTTGCTGTATACGAGGGATGTCTTTTAAGTTTTGCATATGGAAATAAAACAACATGGTAGGTAGTTTTAAATAACTTTATTGTTTTTCCAAGTATTCTCCATGACGATTAATACACATCTGCATGCGCTCGAACCAATTTTCGAAGCACTTATTCCACTCGTTTGCTGGCAGATCCAAAACGGCACTTTTGAATGCGTCAACTGCTTCTTCTGGTGACTGGAACCTTTGACCACGCAGTTTGTTAGGACTTAGTTCGTGACTATATGGAGAATAGTCCAATAATTCCACGTTTTATTCCGTTAAATACTGCCTTGCTTTTTGGGCTGTGTGCGAGCTTGCATTGTCTTGGTGGAGGATGATTCTTCTTTCGGGGTTGTTTTTTCGAAGCTCGGTGATGACTTTTGGCAAACAAATGGTGGTATACAGATAAGCAGTAACAGTTCTTTGCTCATTAAGGGGAATTGTTACAATATGACCCGCTTTTGACACAAATGTCGCGACCATCTTTTTCGAAACACTTCGAGAACCGATGACCTTTGTTGGCTTTTCTTCACCTTGGAACACCCAAACAGCCGACTCTCGTTTATTTTTTGGTTCATAACAGTAAATCCATGATTCATCACCATTAACAATGCTGTACACATTTATTGCGTTTCCAGAATTGGAACGGTCAAGCATTTTTTGACACCAATTAACCCTGGCTGCTTTCTGCTGTTCAGTCAACAGGTGGGGTATCCAACGAGAAACTAATTTCCTTACTCCTAATTATTCATGTAAATTTTTTTGAATTGAGGTCTTTGAGATCTTCAAGGACCGCTCAATCTCGCAATATGTCACATGTCAATCTTCAGTGATGAGTTTTCGCACAGCATCGACGTTTTCCTGGGTGACTGCCGTTTTTGGTGCACCCACCCTGGAATCGTCGCTAAGACTCACCCGTCCACGTTTGAACTCTCCATACCAACGGAAAATTGTCGACTGATGTGGCGCTTCGTTGCCGAAAACAGACAGTAACTCAGCAAGGCATTCTTGTTGCGATAATTGTCTCTGAAAGTTGTAATAAATTATGGCGCGAAAATGTCTCGGTTGAGTTCCATTTTTCTGAAGACTTGGTGACACTTAAAAATTCACTGTAGTGAGAACACTGCACGTATTGTTGTGAAACTTTGAATTTAAGTTTGCTAAAGAGTGAGGTTAAGATTCAGTGCTGACGTTCGATCCGCGCGGCCTCCTATGTTTCTATATGCAAAACTTAAAGGTCATCCCTCGTAAATGTCAACGTGGTTTTCGAGCAAAACTCTATCTATTGCAATTTTCGCAGGTTATTTCCCTTCCAATGTTAGCATTCAGCTATTGGTAAAACTCATAATCTACTTGTTTCCAAAGCAATAATCTGACCCATTTTAATATGTAGTATTCACCCCTACAAAATATAAAATCCCTACCATTACAAAACGTATAAATCCAAATGAATAATTTGAAGCGAAGTTTTCGACTTCAGAATAAACGGAGTAGACGACTATCAAATGTGCGTTGTTTTTAGGAGAGGTCAACGACCGAAAGAGACATTAAATTTATAATAAAATACTGGATTATTTTGTAATTTAATTAGGTACAAGTCGAATAGCATCTGCAATATAATTAGCCCACACGGTCATAAACACGATCTTTATTGGATGTATTTACGATAATAGGTGCGATCAAAATATTCTGGATCTCTAATTCTCGGATTCTAGGTTAGCTTTTGACGGGTAATGCGGCAGTAAGAACTATACGTTATAGAGCAGTTCGTTGAATCATATGCCAGTTACTTATTGTATAATGTTATCTTGTTCCTTATGTTTGCCAATTTGTCTCTCAGTATGACACATTTTTGTGAGAAGAAGTATCAGGATACGAGGAAGGGCGACGAGTTCTTATTTCCGTTAATATACAAGTAATGTTATTTATTACAGTGAACTTTATAGATTGTGCAGAATCATACAGAGGCAAATTAGAATTGCTTATAGTGAGTACTTGTCATCGGTTGACAATAGTATAATCAACGACCCGAAGAAGTTCCGGTAGTACATTCGGAATAGAGAATACCAGGCCAAGTCCAGTTCTACGGTAACGTATTTAATACACCACTGATTGATGCATTTGCCGACTATTGCAAGTGTGTATACAGTGTGAGTCTTCATAAAGTGCACATATCAAAATCAGGGAAACTACACTCTATTTCATCGACGGATAAATCATCATAAAAACATGAATTTGATTTTTTATGAATATATGAATATTTTAAAATTTTTAGTAGCAGCTTCTAACCATATTGAAATAACTCGTTACAACTTTTAAACTAAATGTCCTATCATATTGGATACATTTTGTAGTGATTGCTGGTAAAAGGACATGCCTGAAAAGTGAAGAATTCCAGGAAAAGTAATGACATCCATTTAGAATAAAGAAAATTTTGATGAAAATCTGTTTTTTTTTTCATCATTTTTGCAATAATTTCAAATTTTCTATAAATATCGTCTCTTGTACCCTACCTTTTTTTATTTGTAAGTTATTCTACATGTTATCAGCTTTATAAAAGTAAAAATTGCACGTTTATTACTCAAATGTAACAGTTTCTATGAGTGTTTATAAAAAGCCCATGCGCATCGTCTTGCTAGGCACCATTGTTTATCATGTAGATACCTTTTTTTGGTGATTCAATGTAGAGTCGCGCGGCCTTAAGTACGAGTGGGGAGGCGGGCCCAGTTGAAAAACAATTGAATGTTGGGCAGTTGGGCAGCTATTTGTGTTTCTCCTGCCAACTTTATCAGTTTCGTTTGCTACATATCACGCTTTCGCTTTTTGGTCGCGATGCCACGTATAAGTGATTTCCCTCCGGCACACATTGCCGATATCCATTATTATTATGGAATGTACCGAGGGAGTGCTAGAGCTGCTTGCACAGCTTATCTAGCTGCATTTCCAAATCGACGCCCTGTTCCATCAGCCCGTAACTTCCAAGAAGTACATAGAAGACTGGCTAACACTGGACTTGGTTTGCCTCGAGATCGCCGCGAACCAGGCGTTATTATTCATGTTGCTATCGAAGAAGCCATTTTGGATGATTTGTTTGCTGACCCGACTACTAGTACGAGAGGTTTGGCGTTACGTCATGGCGTATCCCAGAAATCCGTTTGGCGCATCTTGAGGAAAGCAGGGTTGCATCCATACCATTATCAAAGGGTGCAGCACTTGCATGAAGATGTGGATTGGCGTCCAAGGTGCGTTATGTCTACATGGATTTTAATAAAAACAAGAGACAATCCTGAATTCCCGAAAACAATTCTGTGGACAGATGAATCTCAATTCACGAGAGACGGCATCGTGAACTGTCGTAATTTACATAAGTGGAGCCCAAAAGATGAAAACCCTAGGCTGAAAAAGGCTTCAACATTCCAAGTGAAATTTTCTGTAAATGTGTGGGCCGCACTGATTGACAACTTTTTGATTGGTCCAATAATACTGCCGAGGACACTAAACGGAGAGAGATTTCCGGAGCTTTTGCGGACTGAACTGCCCTTGCTGTTGGAAGAAGTGCCGCTGCAAACCCGTCGAAGAATGACGCTTCAAATGGATGGATGTCCTGCCCATTACTCGCTGATTGTCAGGCCTTTTCTTAATGAAAATTATCCAGGCCGCTGGATCGCTCGACAAGGACCTATTGGGTGGCAGGCGCGTTCCCCAGATCTCACACCTCTCGACTATTTTTTATGGGGGATAATGAAACAAAGGGTGTACAGCAGTTCCATAATCAGCGAAGCGGAACTTGAAGAAAGAGTTTTGCGTGTTGCAAACGAAATCAAAAATGATCCCGAGATGATTCGTAGGGCAACTCATCAAATTTCACTTCGCGCTACAATGTGTTTGCAGCAACGGGGTGGCCATTTTGAACATTTGATGCATTAAGCCAAAATGATTATCCTATAGACAAGTCTGTTTGATTTTATTTGTTAAAGATAATATGAATGATCCATATAGGTTAATACTGTTGTTTTATTCCTACTCTGGCGTTGAACTCAGTTCACTGCTTTTTGAAACGCTGATTTAAAAACTTGTATCTAAGTAATAAACTTACAATTTTTCACCATTAGGAAGCTAATAACATGTAGAATAACTTAACATTTAAAAAGGGTAGGGTAAATAGGACAATTTTTATTAAAATTTAGCAATTGTTTTAAAAATCATTGGAAAAATAGTGAGTTTCAGCATATTCCTCTTTATTTTAAATTTATAGCATTTAATTTCATGGAAATTTTCACTTTACTGGTACGGCCTATTATTTGCAATCACTACAAAATTTATTCCAATATGATAGGACATTCAGTTGAAAAGTTGTAACGATTTATTTAAATAGGGTTAGCAGCTGACTAAAAATTTTAAAATATTCATAAAAAATCAATTATTGTTTTTAATTTTTTTTTGATAATTTTTCCGTCGATAAAATAAGGTGTAGTTTCCTTGATTTTGCTATGTGCACTTTATGAAGACTCACACTGTATGTACTTCTCAAAATATTTCCTCTTCTGTCGATAGTGTCACCTCAATACCATGTACTTATCTAAAGGAATCAGCGGAAGGTGACGTATTGAAGACCCTAGGCTTCCAAATAAAGTTACGTCTGGTAAAGATTAAATATAATTAGCTTTATTATTGAAGGCTCATGTTTGTGTCAAGTCGATGCTGATAATTTACAATAGTCTATTGAAAACTGGAGCTTTTCCTACTCAACTATAGAGCTAGAAGCCAAAGAAAAGCCAGTATTGACTCCACTGCAAAAGAAAAGTCAGCTTAGATGGGCTAAAGAACATAGACAATGGATACCTCAACAATGGTGTGCAATACAATGGAGTGATGAGGCCCGATTCGAAGTTTGTGTTGGTGACAGTCGCAGTAGAGTTATTCGCAAAAAAATGAAGCATTTCCATGTTGACTGTCTGAAGAGAAAAGTGAAATTTCCAGCATCCATTATGGTCTGGGGCAGTATGTCATCGAAAGGCGTAGGAAAACTTCATTTTATTGATGGAAATGTGGATACAAACAAATATTTGGCAATTTTAGAAGAATCGCTTTTACCAGTTATGGAAGAATGTTTGACATCCGGCCAAGATTTTGTGTTTCAGCAAGATGGTGCAGCGTGCCATACCTCAAAAAAGCCTGGAAGAAAATAATGTACCACTTTTGAAATGGGTTTCTAGCAGTCCAGATCTGTCACCTATTGAAACTTTGTGGCACGAGATGAAAAAGTTTCTATGACAATATCCTGCTCGTACAATCACCGAACTGAGACAAAAGCTTCAAGAAATATGGGATTGTTTTACACCAAATTTTTGCCAAAACTTGGTTAACACTATGCCCCAAAGAATTTCAGCCGTAATAAAAAATAAAGGTGATATATAATCTTTCAATTGTTGCTTTGTTAACTTCGCGCATTTATTTGCAAATTGTTTATTTGTTCAGATGTTCTATTAGTTATAGGTCTAAGTGATTTCAAATATGTATTTTTTACGACTAGAGTGTATCTAAAATGTTTACGACACAATAAATTGTTTTAGAAGTAAATAGTTTCGTCATGTTTAGTTTATAAAGGCATATTTTGGTACAAGTCTTGAAGTGGGCCAACTGAAGTGGGAAGGGGCTCCTAAGACTTAAAATAGTTTAGACAGTAAAAAGAATGAGAAAGTTAAATTTATTTCCATCAAAATAAATAGTATCGATAGGTGGGCTGAAAAGTTCGTAGGCTGGCATAGAAAAACATTTTTTTGATAGAATTTGACTTTATTATTCAATATAGTTCCCTTCGATGGCGATACAACGATTATAGCGGCCATAAAATTTGTCGATACCATTTTTATAATACGATTTGTCTTTAGCCTCAAAATAGGCTTCAGTCTCGGCGATTACCTCTTCATTGGCGCGAAACTTCTGTCCAGCGAGCATCCTTTTGAACAGAAAAAAGTCGCTGGAGGGCAGATCTGAAGAGTACCGTGACTGCGGAAGCAATTCGAAGCCCAATTCATGCAATTTTGCCATCGATTTCATTGATTTGTGACACGGTGCATTGTCTTGATGAAACAGCACTTTCTTTTTCTTCAAATGAGGCCGCTGTTCCGCGATTTCGTCTTTTAAGCGCTCCAATAACGCTACGTAATAGTCGCTGTTTATGGTTTTTCCCTTTTTGAGATAATCAATGAATATTATACCATGAGTAACCCAGAATACTGATGCCATAACCTTGCCAGCCGACTTTTGCGTCTTTCCACGCTTTCATCACGTTCATCACGTGCAGTCCACTCGGCTGATTGTCGACTGGACTCCGGTGTGAAATGATGGAGCCATGTTTCATCCATCGACACATATCGATGCAAAAATTCGGATTTATTACGATTAAATAGCTCCAAACACTGCTTAGAATCGATTCGTTGTTGTTTTTGGTCGATTGGGAGCTAGCGCGGCACCCACTTTGAACAGAGCTTTTGCATATCCAAATATTCATTCACGATATGACTAACACGTTCTTTTGATATCTTTAGGGACTCAGCTATCCCAATCAACTTCACTTTACGGTTATCAAACATTATTTTGTGGACTTTTTTGATGTTTTCGTCTGTAACAGCCTCTTTGGGGCGTCCACTGCGTGCATCGTCCTCGGTGCTCATTTCGCCTCATTTAAATTTAGCGAACCACTTCCCTACGGTAGATTTTCCTGGTGCAAAGTCCGAATAATGTTTATCAAGCCAAGCCTTGGTTTCAACAGTATTTTTTTCGCCAAAAATTCCTTTTTATCCATTTTTTCAAAGTAACAAAAGTTCTTTCACTAAAAATGCTATAACTCAGGTACTAATAGTGCAACAGCTGTCAAACTTATACAAGCGTCTTTTGAAGGTTAGAGCTAACTGAAAATTCTATGGATTTGATACTATTAGTGCCGTCTATGTGTGAGCCTACGAACTTTTCAGCCCACCTTAGCTGTAGATAAAAGTCTTCTTACCTCTGTCTGGAACGTACAAAGTAGATGGCACAAGTAGGGATGCTTGGTACCCAAAGCTAGGACCTTTCTTTCAATCAGGGTGCATTCAACGTCATCATCTTCTAGAACAACGTCCTTTTTCAGACACTTGACAGCATAGTAGTATTCTGTCCCTTTCAGCTCGGCCAGCATAACCTGGAAAATACGGGTACATCAATAGGCATATGATCAGGCCCGTTGGTGCAAGCTGATGCTAGACTCAACATTGATAGCAAATGTGTAAAAATAACAATGCATTGTTCAATTTATGAGTTACTACCGACAATGAAAAGTTTATGATTACGAAGTACCGCAGTCGTGAAAAATTTAAATAGGAAATATGACATACAGGGTTTGTCCGGAAGGTAATAGGACTCATTTTTTTCCGCCATGACTGTACTTCGGAGCGTGCGCGTACCGACTGGATTCGGTAGAGGGCGTTCCTAGCTAACGAATGAGCGGCTGGTCAGTTGTCTCCGAGCACTTGGAGAGTCAGGACAGGCATTTTCTGTGAGTGGTGCAAGCCGAAAATGTAGCGTTCGTTAGAGCAGAGGTACGCGATTAAATTCTGTGTGAAACTCGGTAAATCTGCGACAGAGACGTTTGATATGATCAAGCAGGCTTACCAAGGTGTTGCTTTAGCAAGAAGTGTTGTGTTTCGGTGGCACTAGGCTTTTTTGGAGGGCCGGCAAGAGGTCGCTGATGAAGATTGTGCTGGAAGACCTTCGACTTTGACACCGATAATGTAACTCGTGTGCGCAAAGTCTTGAACTCAGACCGTCGACTAAGTATTCGTTTAAATTTACCAAAATCTGTAGTTCATGACATTATGACACAGCATTTGAACATGCGCAAGGTGTGCGCGAAGGTGGCCCCAAAAGTGCTCACTGACGACCAGAAATTGCGGCGAGTGGAAGCGTGCCAAGAAAATTTGAACATGTGTGAAAGTGACCCCCAATCTTTGAATAACGTAATCACAACGAGTCGTGGATCTTTGAGTATGATCCCGATACAAAGAGGCAATCTTCCGAGTGGCACACGACGGTGTCTCCTCGCCCAAAAAAGGGAAGAATGAGTAAATCCAAAGTGAAAACGATGCTCATTGCCTTTTTTCACATCAAAGGCATCGTCCACCATGAATTTGTTCCTTCTGGACAAACCGTCAACGCCAAGTTTTACGTGGAAGTGCTCAGGAGACTCAAACGAAGGGTCAGTCGGGTCCGACAACGCCCCGGCTCACACCGCCTTTCTTGTGAACAGCTACCTGACCAAGGCCGGCATCCCAACGCTCCCGCAGCCGCCCTACAGCCCAGATGTGCCCCCCGGAATTTTTTTTGTTTCCTCGCCTGAAAAGGCCGATGAAAGGCAAGCATTTTGAGATGACAGAGGGGATCCAAGCAGCATGCACCCCGGCTCTCAAGGCTATTCCGGAGAATGCCTTCCGTGACGCCTGCAATGCTTGGAAATCGCGCTGGCAACGATGCATCGACGCAGAAGGAACCTGTTTTGAATGTTTTTAAAGAATTGTAACGATTGGCTCAATAATTTTTTTTAAATCGACTCAGTCCTATTACTTTCCGGACAAACCCTGTACATATTTTGTGGAACGCAAAACGATCATCAGAGCCTTGTTGTGTTAACAAGTCCTGTAGTGGCGAAGTGATGATTAAAAAACTAATTTTCTTGGACATACTGTTTTGCAACTAAAAACAGGTGGAAAAGCGAGGATTAAAGAGTTACTTTTTGACAATAAAGAAAAAATGATGTAAATCACTATAAAGGTAATACACATTATCCTAATTTTTTTGGAACTGGAAAACGTCTATTATCCTTAGAATACATACAAAAGGTGGCGACGAGAATATCGCACTTCCCGCGCAACGCCAGCTCATAAAGGTTTATGGTCTACACTTTTAAAAATAAAGTTTATCGCGAACATGTATAGCAGAGAAATCAAACGAATCAAGTCAGTCAAACAGGCCCACACAATTAGTCCAGACATTATTCCTGACCTACCGATAGTGCCATCAATCTGGCAACGCCGCCCTAGTCTATACCTCGCACGGCAGTCACAGCACGACACTCATCGGTGAGGCTGTGGCTCCGGAGAGCCTAGACAGCCGACACGTGTATTGGAAGCATTTCTCTGACATTGTAAGTGTTATGGGCAAACCCCCCTATTTTTGCACAAATTTTCAAAAACTACAAGGCTTGTTTGCCGTTGGTATAGTAGTAATCTTGTGTGAAACATTCAGCGGTATTTTCCAAGTTATAGACGGACAAACCGACGGAAATAAGTGACATGGTTTTTCATGATATCCAAAAAAAAAAACGTAGTATCTTATTTTCGAAAAGTTTCTCGATTATAATACTTCCTCGCCAGTGGGGCCGTTCACGTAAGCAGATTTGTTACAATTACTAGCCCCCCTCCTCTCTCTTGTCAGCAAAAGTAAGTAAATCTCTTACCCCTTCCTTCCATGCTTACGACAACATTTTGGTATCTTTCACAGTTTGAGGAACTACGAGGTCTGTGAATGAACTGATGAGACTGGCGACATAGCGTTCAATCTGGCAACACTGGAGGCGTCGGGCTGAGAGGGGAGACAAGGGAACGTGTGATTCGCCTTTAGTACAAGTGCACAGTGCAATGGAAACTCTTAAGAAATTTCAGCAGGCATACCGAGATAGTGTTTTGTCAATAGTCCTGATTTTTCGGTGGTTTAAGGCATTTTCAGAAGGGAAGAGTCGTTTGAACAAGAACCACGAAGCGGAAGGCCTTCAACTTCAAGAACCGATGTAAATATCGACAGAATCCAGGATCTTGTGCATTCATGTCGTAGACTGACAGAATGGTCGGGTAGGGGTTAAATTTGATTCACTCCACCGTTCATTAGATCAACAACAACTGAGTCTCACGTCGAGTTTTTGTTCAGTAAAAACATTCTTGTGGCTCCTCAGCCTCCTTATTCGCCCGACTTGAGTCCTTGTGACATTTTTCTCTTGCCGAAGTAGGAAAATCGCCTCAAGGGAACTTATTTTGGGACAGTCGAAAACGTTAAAGGAAGACTACTCCAGAGTCGGAGTTCCAGCACTGCTACGAGGAGTGGAAGAGCCATCTCCAGCGCTGTGTGTCTTCAGAATAAAGTTATATTCGGATAAAAAATAAAAAAATAGTCTCAACCTTAAATTAAATACCTCGTACTATATATACTAATATACTAAGTGACATATAAATCCGAACACCCAGTTTAAATGGTTTTATTTTAATAAACCTTTGTATAAGTACTTAATGAAGCATAATAAGTAAATGATAAAAATTTCAAAATGATTTCAGTGCTTTAAAGCCCTGGGAATAAGTCGGGAGATCTTGGTGGCCATGGTAACAATGTGACATCATTATGTTGAAAGAAGTCTATTGTGACTCTTGCAACATGTGGTCGGGCATTATCTTGTTGGAAAGTTGGATCTGCCAGGGTGTCAAGATAGGGTAAAAGATGGGATTCTAGAACTTCATGTTACCTCTGATGAAGATTAAAGGTGACCTGGAACCATAAGCTATAGCACCCCAAACCATAACTCCAACAGTGTGATGAACATGTCTTTCAACAAAAAACTGTGGATTCCTCCTTTCACCACGTCGCCTTCTAACCCTGGCACGACCATCGTGCATGCCTAAACTAAATCGAGACTCGTCACTAAAGACAATACTGTTCCATTCCTGATCCCAGAGTGATCGTTGTCTGCACCACTCAAGGCGATTACGTCGGTGTTCTCGAGTTAGAGGGAGGACCCAGTGTGGCCGGTATGAAAACAAGCCAAAACTTCTCATTCGTCGGTAAACACTTTGCATGCCAATAGGTCTTCCGTGTTCTGCAAACCATTCATTTGCAATGGACCTGGTAGTGGAGAAACGGTCCCTTAAGGTCAATAATCTTAGGCGGCGATCTTTACGGTCTGTTGTTCTACGGCGGCGTCCAGTGCCCCTTGCTCTTTGCGTACGGCCTTCTCGAAGCCATGCCTGACAACACCTAACCACAGTGCCTACACTTCTTTGCACTCTAACTGCAATTGCCCGAAAAGAAAGTCCAGCTTCCCGAAGTCCCACTATATGGCCCCTACGGACTAAGTTGACGAAATCGTACAGGTCTCCGTACTCTAGGCATCGTAATCGATCGTAAAATATGTCAAGAACCAAAATCCGCCAACGTTGATTCTTTACTGCGGCTGAAATATTCATTTTTAGAGCGTTAGTGAAATAAAAACAGGAATGTCCAACTGATAAGGCTGAAAATTTGTTCACTTGTTATTGACAGTAAAATAAATACATTCACCAACTTTTATTAAAATAAAACCATTTAATCTGGGTGTTCGGATTTATATGTCACTTAGTATATATACAGGGTGGCCCATCCATGTGTGGACGGAATATTACTCATAAACAAATACATTCTGAGAAAATCTATTTATGGGATGTTATACATGACATTTGGGGGCATATTTCTAAAATATTGGCAATTACACAGGGTGTCCCAATTTTGAGGTACATATCAAAGTAGTGATTTTTTAAATGGAATACCTCAAATTTTATTGCATATTTGGTTAAACCAATTCGAAAGAAGAAAACTGGTATAACATACTATGGGGTTTTGCTAATTAGCTACTGAGATATAAGGTGTTTTGTCTAGAAAAACCCCCCACTTCGGCAACCCCTCAGTCCGCCATTTTCGTGTATCAAAAAAAAGTTGGAGTTTCCGTATGTGAATAATCTCAATCAATTTTCACACATAAGAGCGCAATTTGTTAGTTGTCGCACAAACAAGCAAACCAATAGCTTTGCAGACAAATATATGAAAAGGTTAAAAACGAATGTGTTTAAAGAAATATAGGTTGTAATGTAGATCGACACGACCTCTCTAAAGAGGAATGATGATGACAGTTTTCCTATGATTTTAATTCGATGACTAATTTCTTAGTAGATTACTTTTTGCTGTTTAGACACAATATAAAACAAATACCTGGATAAGCGTTTTTGTAATTTTAACTTGCACCCATGATATTAGGACGATGCTCGTATTCAGGCGTAAGGTTCCAATGTCCCAATAATTGACGCTTCGTTTCTTAGTACGTACTTAGTACGAATTTGCCTAGAGGCCACTTTTTAAAATTCTGTCCAAGAATTGGGCTAGGTAGAAATTGATCAACGTGTTTGTCAATTCTTAGATTTTAATCATAGCATAGACGATGCAATTGAAAAGTATTCCTAAAACAATAACTGTACTGCTAATGCTAATATACTTTATTATAACTGAATTAATAAATTTCAGTCTCATATGCGTCTCAGTTAACAATACCAAACCGGGATGAGCAGGTCCGCAACTAAAGAATAGTACTAGAATTCCAGCTTTTCCCTGGTCTAAAGCGTCATTTGCATATCAGTTCAAGGTGGGTGTAGAATTCAGATGATCGTTAGCTGTACAGTTTTGTGATCTTCGTATCAATTTACTCATGTTTCTCTCGGTAGGCAAAAGTTGTACACCATATTGATTAGAAATGATTTACTGTAATATAATATATTTCTATACTGAGTGACAACAAACGGTAAACACCTACGTATGTTTATTAGAATTCAAGAATTTTTTACATATCGATTTATCTTGGCATGAACAACAAGTGAGAACGCGACGTGGTGAAAGACGTGACCCACAATTTATCAGAGTGCATCACGTTCGCCACATCGTGGCAGTAATGGTTTCGGGTGCTATTGCTTATGGTAGAAGGTCACCATTGATTTCCATCAGAGGCAATATAACAGCCTGACGCTATATTCAGGAAGTAGTAGAGCCTCATATTATTCCATACCTAAACACCATCCAAGTCCCGATTTTTCAGCAAGACAATGCCAAACCGCATGTCTCCAGAGCATCGTTAGCCTTCATGGATCAACATCGCATCAACCTTTTACTTTGGCCACCACGATAGTCAGACCTATCTCCAATTGAACATGTCTATACAGACTTTAGCAGCTCTTACTTACGAACTTGCAGCAGCCTGGAATGAGATACCTCAACAGGATATCGACCACCTTCTCAGCACGATGCCCAGGTGTGTCAATGAGTGTATAAGAAATCGTGGATCCTCAACACATTATGGAGCCAGCTTCTGCAGTCAGTTGACGGATCAAGTTGAAAATTTAATCATTTTACTAGTAAGAGATACTGAACGAAAATTATCAAAATCGGATAAAAATACGTAGGTGTTTACTTGTTTTGTCACTCAGGATATATCGGTGGATCTAAGAACGTAAAATCTCTACTAAATACAAACGATATTCTTTTACTCTAAAGGTACAGATACACATGCTCAAATCTAGCATAAAAGCATGCTATTAATGAGCAATTGTTACTTAGTAGCATGTGTGTACATACCTTACTAGAAATAAGCATGCTTTTTCTGAGGATGCTTAAAAGTCGACCGTCGTGCGTTTTTTGAGCATGCTACCTGCAGCGCGGGTGGAAGCGGGTGGGGTTTTAGCGCGTGTAAACTGCTTATTAAGCATGCTATTATTAAGCAGCAGTTGTTCGCAGCACGTGCAGGTGTGTGTTCCAAAAATGGCGCTCTGGGGTGACGACAGGACGTTTCTCATTCTACGAGCCCCTTCCCACTTCAGTTGTCCCAACTATTGGAATCTTAGTTTTTTTAATAAATACAAATGTAGCAGGGTGTTATAGGTTTAAAATATTAACAATGAATATTTTGATAATATATAATAGAAAACACCAACTTTATCACTCCCTAATTAAACTTGCAGTATAAAAATAACACATGTTGCAATTACAGCTTATCAACCTATTTCAATTTCAATGCAAAATAAGTCTATAACGCATAGGTGGCTGTGAAAGATAAAAGCCATGACAATTGTTTTTATTAATCACAGCTGTCAGAATACGTTTAAAATAGTTTTGGGTAGTTAAGGTTTTCAAAATGGGTAGAGGAAAGGTTATTAGCGAGAAAATTCAGTTACTGATAATTAAATTTTTTAATTCCGGGAAATCAAACTCAGAAATTGCAACTTTGTTACACTTATCGCGGTACAGTGTGAGAAATATTGTTAGAAGATATAACGTAACTGGTTCAGTTAATATTAAGCCACGATATGTGAAAAAAAGTAATATCATAAGAAGAGCATTAAGAAAAATAATCGTGAAAAACAGAATTATTCACAATTAAGTGCTCTGTGGAGTGACGCTGTTGGAAGGAGAATGTCGAGGTCCGGAACTCATAGAGAGGCCCACAAACTTTGATTTAGCACTTGCAAGGTAAGTTTTCTTATAAAAAAGTGAAGTAAAAACCCTAAAGTTGCACAACTTGTTTATAGGCCAAAGAAAAGCCACTGTTAATTCCACTGCAAAAGAAAAATCGGCTTAGATGGGCTGAAGAACATAGACAATGGACAACCCAACAATGGTGTGCAATACAATGGAGTAATGAGGCCCGATTCGAAGTTTGTGTTGGTGACAGTCGCAGTAGAGATACTCGCAAAAAAATTAAACATTCCATGTTGACTATCTGAAGAGAAAAGTGAAATTTGCAGCATCCATTATGGTCTGGGGCAGTATGTCATCAAAAGGAGCAGGACAACTTCATTTTATTGACGGAAATGTGGATACAAACAAATATTTGGCAATTTTAGAAGAATCGCTTTTACCAGTGATGGAAGAATGTTTGACATCCGGCCAAGATTTTGTGTTTCAGCAAGATGGTGCAGCATGCCATACCTCAAAAAAGGCTATAAAATGGATTCAAGAAAATAATGTACCACTTTTGAAATGGGTTTCTAACAGTCCAGATCTGTCACCTATTGAAACTTTGTGGCACGAGATGAAAAAGGTTCTACGACAACATCCTGCTCGTACAATCACCGAACTGAGACAAAAGCTTCAAGAAATATTGGATTGTTTTACAAAAAATTTTGGCCAAAACTTGGTTAACACTATGCCCCAAAGAATTTCAGCCGTAATAAAAAATAAAGGTGATGTTACCCAATGGTAATCTTTCAATTGTTGCTTAGTTAACTTCGCGCATTTATTCGCACATTGTTTATTTGTTCAGATGTTCTATTAGTTATAGGTCTGAGTGATTTCAGATATGTATTTTTTACGACTAGAGTGTATCTAAAATGTTTTTGAGAAATAAGTTGTTTTAGAAGTAAATAGTTTCGTCATGTTTAGTTTATAAAGGCATATTTTGGTACAAATCTTGAAGTGGACCAACTGAAGTGGGACGGGGCTCGTATATCGAAATCATCAATGCCTTCTTCTCGCATTTCTGCTAGCAATTGAATACTTGCTCCAAGGTTTTCTCCTCTAGCTACCCAATCTCGAACCCAAATCGTACTATTCCTTCTCTTCTCCTTTCTTGATACCAAAAGTTTTTGGGCATATTGTATGGCAATCAAAATGATGACTTTATTCACTTCTGTGTAGAGAGTCTCTTGGTTTTCCATTTTTGCAATGGAACACTGACAGAGGGCTTACTATTAAATAGCATATGTGTTCGGAGTCTTTGCTTTGAGCAAGATCGAGCAGACCATGCTCTAAATAAGATTACTAAATACACGCAAATGTATCAGTTCGAAGAGCATGCCTGAAAATGGCATGCTATTTTATGATCATGTGTATCTGCACCTGGTAGAAGCTCTTTGGTTTATATTTTATCAAACTTTTAGCTGATAATAAATATTACAATAAGCTAAGGTAGTAATTACATACATGTGAACATATTGAATTGAATAAATGCTCACTTATTTTTTTATAGAGAGATACGATGTGTCCGCTCTAAGGGGATCCTATCTCTTAAATACCCCACTCACTAGCGATGTGGTTTGCTTCTCGACATGCTGCTGCAAGAACCCCAACGCAGCTCGACAAGTTTGGTTGCTGAGCTGGATCATCCACTATACAGCACCATCATAGTACTTTCATCTTTTCCCAAAGCTCAAAAAATGCCTTGGTGGAAAGGGCTTGTAAAATAATGATATGTTGAAAGAAACAGTTACTAAATGGTTTAATTTTCAGGCGGTAGCGTTGTTTAACGATGGGATCTCATGACTTGACAGATGTTTATATATTCATGTTTGTTATACAATTTAGATTCATAAATAAAATTTCCCTGACTCCACCACGAAACGGTTCTTACTTGAAAAATTACCCTCGTAATTAGCGTGTTTTCAAAAAACTCTTTTTGATGACGCTTTACTAAATGTAGTTTCGATAGAGGTTAAATTAAAATTTTTTAAAAATGAATTTGATAAACTTCAAAATTCCTCGGCCAAAATGTGGCACTTCATAGAAAAAATACATTCTCAAAAATGCCTAGAAATTCCTGCCCTACAAAAAGAAAATGGGGGACCTACTGAAAGCGATATTGCAGCAGGCA
Source organism: Acanthoscelides obtectus (assembly GCA_963669975.1). NCBI lineage: Eukaryota > Metazoa > Arthropoda > Insecta > Coleoptera > Chrysomelidae > Acanthoscelides > Acanthoscelides obtectus. The sequence goes on along the minus strand of CAVLJG010000001.1, from coordinate 15,685,510 downwards.
ATGAATTCGGTAAATATTTTTCTGAAATTGGTGAGACTCTGGCAAAAGACATTTCAAATGAAACACAACTTATATATGCGAAAACCATATTGCAAAATTCCCTGTATCTGACACAGACCGATCAATACGAAATTGAACATATCATAAAGCAACTGAAAGTTACAAAATCACCGCGATTTGATAATATACTAAGTGACATATAAATCCGAACACCCAGTTTAAATGGTTTTATTTTAATAAAAGTTGGTGAACGTATTTATCTTACTGTAAATAACAAGTGAAAAAATTTTCAGCCTTGCCAGTTGGACATTCCGGTTTTTATACTGCTCTTTTTTAATTAACTAAGGCTCTAAAAATGAATATTTCAGCCGCAGTAAAGAATCAATGTTGGCGGATTTTGGTTCTTGACATCCTTTACGATCGGTTACGATGCCTAGAGTACGGAGACCTGTACGATTTCGTCAACTTAGTGAGTTTGATAGGGGCCGTATAGTGGGACTTCGGGAAGCTGGACTTTCTTTTCGGGCAACTGCAGTTAGAGTGCAAAGAAGTGTAGACACTGTGGTTAGGTGTTGTCAGGCATGGCTTCGAGAAGGCCGTACGCAAAGAGCAAGGGGCACTGGACGCCGCCGTAGAACAACAGACCGTGAAGATCGCCGCCTAAGATTATTGGCCTTAAGGGACCGTTTCTCCACTACCAGGTCCATTGCTAATGAATGGTTCGCAGAACACGGAAGACCTATTGGCATGCGAAGTTTTACCGACGAATGAGAAGTGTTGGCTTGTTTTCATACCGGCCACACTGGGTCCTCCCTTTAACTCGAGAACACCGACGTAATCACCTTGAGTGGTGTAGACAACGGTCACTCTGGGATCAGGAATGGAACAGTATTGTCTTTAGTGACGAGTCTCGATTTTGTTTAGGCATGCACGATGGTCGTGCCAGGGTTAGAAGGGTACGTGATGAAAGGAGGAATCCACAGTTTTTTGTTGAAAGACATGTTCATCACACTGTTGGAGTTATGGTTTGGGGTGCTATAGCTTATGGTTCCAGGTCACCTTTAATCTCCATCAGAGGTAACATGAACGCGCAGCGTTATATCCACGAAGTTCTAGAACCCCATCTTTTACCCTATCTTGACACCTGCCAGATCCAACTTTCCAACAAGATACTGCCCGACCACATGTTGTAAGAGTCACAATAGACTTCTTTCAACATAATGATGTCACATTGTTACCATGGTCACCAAGATCTCCCGACTTATCCCCAATTGAGCACGTGTGGGATATGATAGGTAGGAGATTGCTCAATTTGCAACGTCCTCCTCAGACTCTAGAAGCACTTCGAGAGGAGTTGGTGGTTGCCTGGAATGAGATACCACAGGAGGACATAGACCACCTGATCAGAAGCATGCCTAGGCGCGTTGGAGGATGCGTACCACATCAGGGTGCATCCACACATTATTAAATGTCAAAGGGCTTTAAAGCAGTGCAATCATTTTGAAATTTTTATCATTTACTTATTAAGCTTCATTAAGTACTTATACAAAATTTTATTAAAATAAAACCTTTTAAACTGGGTGTTCGGATTTATATGTCACTTTGTATATAACCGCATACACTCTGAGACAAATAAATTATAAAATTCCTAAAGTATTAGCATATCTTATAACACCTGCATGGAAAGAGGAATATTCCCAATTAAAAAAAGCCAATAATAAAACCTGTATTTAAATCTGGAGATAAACAGAAACCTTGTAATTATCGACCAATTTCAGTATTGACAAACTTTTCAAAAATTTTCGAAAAACTTCTTAAAAACCGCTTTTCAGATTTTATTGCAAAATACCACCTCATATCTGAAGAGCAATACGGATTCCAGGAAGCAAAATCAAGTCAAGATGCACTTATTCAGTTCACAACCAAGATTTACAAGTACGTTGATAATAATATACCTAACCAAAGCATTCAATAGTATTACGCATCAAAAATCATAAAACATCTTGGAAAATTGAATATTTCGTGGAGTCACTTATCAACTCATGAAAAGTTATTTAGAAAACAGGAAATAGTGTGTTAACATCAACAGTACACTGAGAATATGATTGTTAGATGCGGAGTTCCACAAGGAACCGTATTGGGACCAATGCCGTTTAATTTATATATTAATGACCTCTTTAAGTTAAAAACCTATGGAGCAATTATTGGTTTCGCAGACGATACCTCAATTATTTACTCAGACAAAGATTGGACTTCTTTAAAAAACAAAATTGTATTAGATTTTCAAAGAGTTACAAATTTTTTCACGGAAAGGATTTTAACAGTCAGTTTCAGCAAAAAATACTTTATTACAATTTCTTGCGACAACAGATCTTCCCCAAATTTTAATCAACTCCAAATTAAAACGTTGAATAGATGTAGAAACATACAATCGGTTGATAATTTCAAATACCTACGGGTATTCATAGATAACCATCTAAGATGGAATAAACATATTGAAAATTTAGTCAGAAAATTAAGATACCTTATTTCGAAAGTCAAATATTTCAGCAGTTTTTTAAGCGAAAAATATCTACACATGATATATCATGCCCTTGTTCAACCATTACTATCTTAAGGAATCTTAGCATGGGGGGGAGTCATGAATAATTATTATAAAAAGATTGAAATTACGGAGAAGTGGATTTTGAAAGTTATGTTTACAATAAATCTTAGCTTTTCGACTGCCTGCAAATTTATTTTTATCATACAATAATATATTTAACAAAAAATCCAAAATTGTTACTTTCCATCAGCCACAACCATCAAACGCGATCCAACGAAACCTCTGCAATCATTCCTAGACTTAGTAAAACTATCAGCCAAAGATCATTCTATTTTCTATGCTCAAAATTTTATAATGTTATTCCTGAAAGCCTTAAATATATAACATGTATAAAACGTTTAAAAATTGAATTAAAATCATGGATCCTAAATCAGCCAAGGCTACAAATCCATAAGTTTGTTGACACTAAAAACCTATATATTATTTGATCATAAAATGATGCAAATTTATACATTTGACTAGTATACTTAAATAAAATTTGTTGTATTAATATAACTTTACTTCGGTTAAAACCCAAGCACAAGTGTACACTTTTTTGGGTATATTATAATTATTGGACATTGCCGTTATTATTTATACGAAAACTTTGTAATTGGACCAATAAACATTATTATTATTATTATTAATATGAGCGTGATATGAAATGTCACATTGTAAAAATCTTGTGGTATTGCAGTCTTTTCTATAACAATCCATTTTTTCCACATTTGATAAGCGAATCTAAACTCTTAAAACTAAATAAATAATTTTCCATTGAATAAAATGATGAATGAAATACAGAAATACCGAGCGTCAGATACTGGGACAAAACACCTCTGCAAGTCAGCTTTACATGCATTTTTCCTTATTGTTTCATGCTACCATCCTAGGAAAATAAACACTATAGTCAGTGATCTTGGTGTACAAGATTAAAACTGTTCACATATCCATCGAAATTTTACAAACACAGTAGACTGTGTAGTAGAATGTCAAAGCTGAGTTAATGTTTAAGTTCAGTGTGATTATCACTATTATTATTAAATTAATTCTGTTATCAATATCAAAATTAATATTACTAAAAACATATTATTACTGTTGCTAGTGAAGTGTTCTTACCTTCCCAAAACTTCCTTTTCCTAGCACTTTGAGGAAGTTGAAGTCGTCGATACTGTACTTCTTAAACCTTGGTATTGTAGTAGCCGGTGGAGTTATCCGGCCTGTCTTTTGAAAACTTGCGTACGTGCTCGAAGCTGAGAACTCCTCAGGGATGCACTCGGAATCCAGAGAATACTCGGAGTTATTCGCCAATGGGCTAGTGCTTGGAGAGTCACGGCTGTCTGAGGATTCTATACAGAAAATTTTGAAGTAAAAGATGATGTTTACACAGTTGAACAAGCAAACTCATGCTGACTGGAATATGTTTGTTTTCTGTCTGTGCGAAAACTATGTTTCATGCTTTTTAGCAATCATCTGTACGGAATAGGTCGTCATATGGAGATACATAACGGAAATCAAACATGATAATAGGTTTATTGGAAAACTCAATCTTGCGATGTGCAAAGTATTAAGATGACACGCCATCAGTGGGTAGGAAATGCTGTCACACGCAGGGGTCGGCGATACCGCGATTAACGAAGCTACTCATAGGTGGCGTGTCATCTCAATATCTTGCATAAATAAGCACAAGTTTTTCAAATTGCATCTAAAAAATTCTGCCAGCACTTGAATAACTGGATATTCCGAGTGTTTCAAAGTCAACACTCAACCATTGGGATCGGAAAAAGAAAGATATACGAAGTCGCTCAAATATAGGGGAAAGTTGCGCATTTAGGTAACTAACAACGAGAGACGAAAAAAATCGTTTTTGACTTTATTTTGTAGTCACATTTCAAAATGAATTGCACATTACTAATGCCACTTTTTCTCCTCTACAAGGCGGTTTAGTTAGAATTTCAATATGAAGTTTCGTCTCTTGTCCTTTATCATCAGCTAATTTTTTACTAGATAATGCCACATTGGATTTTAGTATAGATCAATAGAGTTATTGATTCTGATTTCAAAAATATATAATATGTCATACATAGACATTACCTAACCATAGTTATTTCAAAGAACAGAATTTCCCAGGTAGGCCTAATAATTATCATTGGTTTTCTATATCGGATTTATCGCAAAAAGGTTGTTATTTCCTGGTTAACGAGAAACGATAAAAATGATTTTGCGATAAATCTGGTCTACGAAATCAATGCTATCTGATAATTTCAAGACACACCTAGGAAATTATCTTTATTTTCAAATAACAAGGTTTGAAATCAGAATCAAATACTCTATTCATCTGTGCGAAAGTCAAATATGGCGCTCTTAGAAAGAATAATGTTGCAGAGCTGAAAAAGTGGCAGTGTTAATGTGCAGCTTATTTTGAAATCTCACTACAAATAAAGTCAGGAAAAACTTGAAATGATTTTGAAAAAAATCGTTTTTTCCGTTTTTCTTCGGAAGTTGAATTTCGTAGACAACTTTCATGCACTTTCTGATTAATGAATGAGAATAATATACTAAGTGACATATAAATCCGAACACCCAGGTTAAATGGTTTTATTTTAATAAAATTTTGTATAAGTACTTAATGAAGCATAATAAGTAAATGATAAAAATTTCAAAATGATTGCACTGCCTTAGAGCCCTTTGACCTTTAATAATGTGTGGATGCACCCTGATGTGCTATGCATTCTCCAACGCGCCTAGGCATGCTTGTGATCAGGTGGTCAATGTACTCCTGTGGTATCTCATTCCAGGCAACCACCAACTCCTCTCGGAGTGCTTCTAGATTCTGAGGAGGACGTTGCAAATTGAGCAATCTCCTACCCATCATATCCCACAAGTGCTCAATTGGGGATAAGTCGGGAGATCTTGGTGGCCATGGTAACAATGTGACATTATGTTGAAAGAAGTCTATTGTGACTCTTGCAACATGTGGTCGGGCATTATCTTGTTGGAAAGTTGGATCTGCCAGGGTGTCAAGATAGGGTAAAAGATGGGGTTCTAGAACTTCGTCGATATAACGCTGCGCGTTCATGTTACCTCTGATGAAGATTAAAGGTGACCTGGAACCATAAGCTATAGCACCCCAAACCATAACTCCAACAGTGTGATGAACATGTCTTTCAATAAAAAACTGTGGATTCCTCCTTTCACCACGTCGCCTTCTAACCCTGGCACGACCACCGTGCATGCCTAAACAAAATCGAGACTCGTCACTAAAGACAATACTGTTCCATTCCTGATCCCAGAGTGACCGTTGTCTGCACCCCTCAAGGCGATTACGTCGGTGTTCTCGAGTTAAAGGGAGCACCCAGTGTGGCCGGTATGAAAACAAGCCAAAACTTCTCATTCGTCGGTAAACACTTCGCATGCCAATAGGTCTTCCGTGTTCTGCAAACCATTCATTTGCAATGGACCTGGTAGTGGAGAAACGGTCCCTTAAGGCCAATAATCTTAGGCGGCGATCTTCACGGTCTGTTGTTCTACGGCGGCATCCAGTGCCCCTTGCTCTTTGCGTACGGCCTTCTCGAAGCCATGCCTGACAACACCTAACCACAGTGTCTACACTTCTTTGCACTCTAACTGCAATTGCCCGAAAAGAAAGTCCAGCTTCCCGAAGTCCCACTATGCGGCCCCTATCGAACTCACTAAGTTGACGAAATCGTACAGGTCTCCGTACTCTAGGCATCGTAACCGATCGTAAAGGATGTCAAGAACCAAAATCCGCCAACGTTGATTCTTTACTGCGGCTGAAATATTCATTTTTAGAGCGTTAGTGAATTAAAAAAAAGCAGTATAAAAACCGGAATGTCCAATTGATAAGGCTGAACATTTTTTCACTTGTTATTTACAGTAAGATAAATACATTCAACAACTTTTATTAAAATAAAACTATTTAAACTGGGTGTTCGGATTTATATGTCACTTAGTATTATAATAATAATAATATAATTGCATCACAAGTTTTCAAAAAAAAACGAATTTCTTGTTTCACAGTTACAGTTACAGTTACTCGCCCTAGCAGCTACTTTATGAAGAAAAAATCAATCTCCAGCAAATTCCATTAAAATCATTTTTTTTATACCGATAGCTTTAGATTGACTGGTTGCCGGAATTACCAAGAGAAGTGGGATATTTATATGACGGAAGCTTAATCGGGATCTAAAACAGGCACCTCTTTCAAAAAAGTAATAGACATTGTTGTCCTTAACCATAATTAAATAAAATCTGTAAAAAAGCATGCCTTTGTAACCTTAACGTAAATTTAAAACTAGTGTTACTTGCATAAAAAGCACCAAGCACCAGGTAAAATACGTACTTCGACCAAAAAGCTGGAAATTTTATCAGAGTTGTCCAGTGTTATATTCTAAAATGTAGAATGCACCAGCAAGTTATAATAAGTAAAATTTCAGGATAGCTTTACTAAAAGGAACTCAGAAAATCGCTTATAAATAGTCGATTTCGATCATCTTTTTGAAAAAAGATGCCAGATGCAGAACAAACTTGTTCATTAGCACAAAGTCTTAATATGGGTAGTTTTTGATAAAAACAGCTTCCAGGCTATACCTAACCGGCACGGCCCGGGTATTATGTAAAAAACATATAAAACGTCAAAAAATGACTATAAAATATCATCTTGCAGACTAGGTAGTTTTTAGTTGCAATCAGTCATTCCATGTTTGGACCCTAGGATCGTAGGTGAGCAACCATCTATGGAGGAATGTCTCAATTACACGCATCGTTGGTTGCATATGTTTTGTGAAGCCGAGTGGTCTGTAGTTTTCATCTCTGCGAAGAAAGTTGGTTGAGTAGCAAGATCGCGTCTGGATGATTACCGAACATGCTTCCAATGGAGTATATCTATTAGCTGTGCCCGACGGGTTATTTATATGTTGTCCTTTCTGAAGACAGATTATGTTCATAGTTATAAATTACGATTTTTTACGTTTTTTTTGTGTTTTCAAAAACTTTAAGAAGAATTACGGGAAATCACCATCGCGCTTTTGTTATGTGTAATTACTGTTAGCATGTCTATGACTTGTAATTCGACAGTGCACAGTGAATATAATTATTTCGTATCTCTCTCATTTTTTAAATCCAGCAAATTTGCATATGTAATTTCTAGAATGGATAAAAAAAAGTTTTCTAGGTTTGAACCTCAAGTAAGTCTATTTGAGAGAAGAATCAAATGGAATTATCATCAACACATATTATTAGCATATAAATCCTCACTATGGACCTATGAATTGACATTTCCTTCTAGCTATAGTATACAACTTACAGCTTATACCTCCAGTAATGTCATCTCTGAAGCAGGTTTTACATCACATCAGAGCCAAACATTGATAACCGAAACATTGAACGTACAACTAGACAATGAGTTCACAACGTGTCGATCAGCTAGTGCTAAGTTAAAATCTTGTAGAAAAACCTACGTAATGTCACAAATAACCATTTATAAAACTTGAACTTTAATATTACAGAATGCAATATTCTCTTACACATGTTTGGATAGATCGATAAAACATTTTCTTATACATTGACTAGCTATTGATCCTTGTCATTCGATCAAGATGATGGATAGAAAAGTCCTCTACTGCTACTTTTTTGTTGCGAGCAGCATTGAGGATGCAGACATTTTAATGAACTCAATACATATTTACTGGGTTTCGGTAGTGGTGTCAGGAGAATGCTACCGGAATTTTCTACATCTACTCCTCTATATACATTCATTTCATCATCAGGTTTTAGGCCCGTATCGTCAGTCGTCCCTACAATTGTAGAGCGCGTTTATGGCCTCCTTGATTGTCATACGCCTTTTGATGCAAATAGATGTTTGTGACATAACCTCAAAATAGAGTTCTTACACGAAGAAGTAGAAAACTATGACAATCAAGGAGGCCATAAAAGCGCCCTACAATTGTAGGGACGACTGACGATACGGGCCTTAGACTTTGAAGGTTGAAGATAAATCATATCGCACAGTACAATTTGGGTCGAAACGGTTTTGATGGGGACATGAATCCATAAAAGACAATCCCAGAAGTAAAAAGGGTAAACATCAACACTATACTGGGTGAAAATATGATTGTTAGATGCGGAGGTCCACAAGGAACCGTATTAGGACCAATGCTATTTAATTTATATACTAATGACCCTTTTAAGGTAAAAAACGATGGAGAAATTATTGGTTTCGCAGACGATACGGCAATTATTTACTCAGACGAAAAAATAAAATTGTATTAGATTTTCAAAAGGTTACAAATATTTTCACGGAAAGGATTTTAACAGTCAATTTCAACAAAACATCTTTATTACATTTTCTTGCGACAACAGATCTTCCCCAAATTTTAATCAACTCCAAATTTAAACGTTGAATAGCTGTAGAAACATACAATCAGTTGATAATTTCAAATTCCTAGAGGCATTAATCTAAGATGGAATAAGCATATTGAAAACTTGGTAAGAAAATTAAGATACCTCATTCCGAAAGTCAAACATTTCAGCTGTTTTTTAAGCGAAAAATATCTACACATGATATATCATGCCCTTGTTCAATCATTACTATCTTATAGAAACTTAGCATGGGGGTGAGTCATGAATAATTATTATAAAAAGATTGAAATTACGCATAATTCGATTTTGAAAGTTATGTTGAACAAAAAGAAATGTTATCCCTCAGAAAATCTTTTCAATGAATCTCACCTTTTCGACTACCGGCAAATTTATTTTTATCATACAATAATATATTTAACAAAAAATCCAAAATTGTTACTTTCTATCAGCCACAACCATCAAACGCGATTCAAGGAGGCCTCTGTACTAATTCCTAGACTTAATAAAACTATCAGCCAAAGATCATTCTATTTTCTATGCTCAAAATTTTATAATGTTATTCCTACAAACCTTAAACATATAAAATGTAAAAAACGTTTAAAAATTGAATTAAAATCATGGATCAAAAGAGCAAAGAGCAACAAATGATGGAATGATTCAAACGAATTGAAGCTATGGTTTTCGAATACCGTCGTGTGAAGGCTTCTACCATTAGTAGGGCCTTGAATATACAGGGTGTCCGCAAAGTTGGGGTTTTCCTTTTCAGAAACAACTACCCTTGAAATAACAAAGGTAATGTGTAGTGAAACGAGGGCGACCAAGTAAAAAAAAATAAAGGAAAAAGTACTCACTCTCCAGCTGACGAGAAGGGCTAAGTACGTCTCTGCCCGAAATCATACCGCTCCAACAGAAAATGAAATCAGCTGATGCGCTACCGAGCAGACGCAGGCAAACAAGGAAGGCAAAATGTTGCGTAAAAGGTCTAGGTATTGCATTCCGTCCAATGGATTTGGGAGAATAAATGGTGCAATGAGCATACCGTTCACCATGCCAGCCCAAACATTCACCGAAAATGTTTGTTGAAAATGTGCCCGACGGACAGCGTGCGGATTTTCTACTGACCAAACAAGAGTGTTGCGAAAGTTATTCACCCCATTACGCGTGAACGTAGATTCGTCTGTCACCAATATGCACTTCAAAGTCCGGATTATTGTCATGTTGATGCAACAACCACTCACAAAACCGTACTCTTGCTGGAAAATCGTCAGGCTGAAGGGCTTGTACACGTTGGACGTGAAACGGATACAGCTCCTCTTCACGCACTTTAGTTTTTGATACTTGCACTTCTCTAACCACGTCTCTAGTGCTTGTTGAGGGATTCTCGTCTACGCGGTTACCTCTACACGCGTGACCGTAACCATCGGTTGAAGGTTGCATACTGACCTGACACACTGACCCCGACCCAGTTCTGTCGTCGGGTTGAGCTAGTGTCCTAGTACCACTCGGGGATGTCGCGGCTACAGGACGGTAATCAGATATTTTTGATGTTGCAGAGCCCTTTATCTCGGGTTCCCTTAAGATATTGGTGTATATGGTACTAAGAAAAATTGCTTATGTTTTCAAGATCTACACGTCGTGTAAAGGAAAACCCCAACTTTGCGGACACCCTGTATTTTAACCGAACATAATAACCATCTTGCACGATAATTGGAACACGAGTAAGGTGTCAGCCAGTTGGGTTCCACGACTGTCGGCACCTGAACAAAAATAGCGCAAGTTGGAAATTTCAGAGATTTGGATCATTTGGAAGCTTTGACCAACAATTCTGAACATTTGGCACAAGTTGTGAGAGGCGACAAGACTTGCGTGCAACATTGGAATCCTGGGATAAGAGCAGAATCCGGGCAGTGGGTTCATAGAGGGCCTCCCCCCAAAAAGGCACGGACACAAGTCTCTGCTGTATTGTTGGCAACAGTTTTTTGGGACGTCAGGGGTATCCTTTTCATTGAATGTATGCCAAAAGGGACCAACAACAAATGCGAAGAACACGCTGAAAAATTTAAGTGACGCAATCAACCGAAAATAGGATGTTTCAAATCGAAACGTATGACAATGCGACGGTGCAGAAGGCTTCCAAAACTAGATCAGCTGTGCAGGAATGCAGCTTCGTTGAGATAGATCTTCATCCCAGCTTTGTTGAGATAGACCTTTATCTCAGCCTTGTTGAGATAGACCTTCATCTCTTTAGATTATTAAGGAAAAACCATCGAGGACGCCGTTTTGGCTTACACGAGCAACCTTCGATATCTTCTTTGAGAGTCAAGAGGAAACATTTTTTTATAAGATTCACCTGAGGAGAAATGACGCAAGTGCATTGATGTAGGGAGGTTATATTGAAAAATAAAATTATCGAAAAAATCGTACATCTTTTATTTCATGGTTAGGTAGTCTTCTTTTCTAGCACCCCTTGTATATTGCTGATCAGTTAACAGGTAACGCTACAGAAGCACATAAAGGGAAACAATGTGTGGTCTCGCCTCGTGATATGGGAATTTTGGCCTGCAGTTTTGGAAATATTCCAGGTAGCGATGAGATTCATTACACCAGGCGAAATACTTTTTCAAGTTGTTCGTCATGTCTCGTGCGCAAAACATAACAGTGAGAAATGATACCTTTACGGACGTACATAGTTTTAGACTACGTTCGTGTGTCATCAGCTAATTCTACCTCTTTAGACGAACATCTAAAGTATTTTAACGAGCACTGATGAGGTGAATGTTACTTTTTGAGCACAAGGTATTGGTAACTGTTAAAAAAATCAGTTATTTCGTTGGCAACGTTCGTTCTATTGAACGGGTATTTTGACTTAGACAAAATTGCATTTTCAATGCCATTTTGACTCAGACAAAATTGCATTTTTAATACATTTATTCAAGTATTGAAAGTGCGTAAAATCTCAAAAATGAGATATGTTTTTTTTGTATTATGTGACATCTACAATAGATTGCAAAAAACCATGTCACACATTTCCGCCTGTTTGTCGTTCCGCTAATCCTTGACCCGTCTGTAACTTGGGAAGTACTACTGTGATTTCAATGAAATTTTTACACAAGGTTACTACTATGCCGAGGACGAGAAAGCTTTTTAGTTTTTGAGAATCGCTCCAATGGCGGAAGAGAAAAAGGATAAAAACGAAAAAACAAATAACGCTAATAGGATTCTGATCATTTTCAGAAAAAAAAATACCAAAAACATAATTATATCATATTGCTCTAATGACTTTTTAGAAGTTGGACGTCATGACTCGTTCAGTTTTTTCATTGACAATTCGATGCAAATTTCCTATTCACCACAGAGACAGAATTGTATTTCCAAAATCATTATTTATCCTCGTTTTTACTTTCCACGCCTACTGGCGTGGCACGAGATGAAAAAGGTTCTACGACAACATCCTGCTCGTACAATCACCGAACTCAAAAGCTTCAAGAAATGTGGGATTGTTTTACACCAAATTTTTGCCAAAACTTGGTTAACACTATGCCTCAAAGAATTTCAGCCGTAATAAAAAATAAAGGTGAGGTTACCCAATGGTAATCTTTCAATTGTTGCTTTGTTAACTTCGCGCATTTATTCGCACATTGTTTATTTGTTCAGATGTTCTATTAGTTATAGGTCTAAGTGATTTCAAATATGTATTTTTACGACTAGAGTGTATCTAAAATGTTTTTGACACAATAAATTGTTTTAGAAGTAAATAGTTTCGTCATGTTTAGTTTATAAAGGCATATTTTGGTACAAATCTTGAAGTGGGTCAACTGAAGTGGGAAGGGGCTCGTACTATATACAACTGTCTCAAATTAAAATCTCATAATATCCTATTTGCTCCAAATTCAACATTCATAAACATCAATCAATCCTTTCTAGCAATTGCTGCTACCTTGCCAAGTTTTGTACATTATCCGATATCCTCCAAAAAAAAAAACTGGAAATAGATACGACCTATTTACGCGATCATTACCCATTTCCAGGAATCATTTCAGGTGAAATTAGTTGGAACGGTTAAAAGTAGTGAATGCTGTCTAAAAATATTCTTCAATGATAAAATCGGCCGTTTGTCCAGATGGGAAATTAAGATGCTACCTGATTTTGATGCAGTGGATAACTCAGTTTTATGATCAAATTCCTGGCAAAGAACAGCAAAGTGATCTCCCTATAGGCGCCAGGTCGTATGGTTATAGTTGAAAATAGGCGGACTGATTAGTTTGTCAGGCAATCATACCGCTTGGACGAGTCATGTGCCAGTTTAGTCTTGTATCAAGTACTGTCTCTCCTCAAGCTTTTATATTCGTTAGCACAGAGCTACAAAAATTGGTTAGATTTCACTTCCCACGCCAACGTTATTAAACTGAGATATATTAAGTGACATATAAATCCGAAAACCCAGTTTAATTGGTTTTATTTTAATAAAAGTTGGTGAATGTATTTATCTTACTGTAAATAACAAGTGAAAAAATTTTCAGCCTTATCAGTTGGACATTCCGGTTTTTATACTGCTTTTTTTTTTAATGCACTAACGCTCTAAAAATGAATATTTCAGCCGCAGTAAAGAATCAACGTTGGCGGATTTTGGTTCTTGACATCCTTTACGATCGGTTACGATGCCTAGAGTACGAAGACGTGTACGATTTCGTCAACTTACTGAGTTTGATAGGGGCCGTATAGTGGGACTTCGGGAAGCTGGACTTTCTTTTCGGGCAATTGCAGTTAGAGTGCAAAGAAGTGTAGACACTGTGGTTAGGTGTTGTCAGGCATAGATTCGAGAAGGCCATACGCAAAGAGCAAGGGGCACTGGACGCCGCCGTAGAAAAACAGACCGTGAAGATCGCCGCCTACGATTATTGGCCTTAAGGGACCGTTTCTCCACTACCAGGTCCATTGCAAATGAATGGTTTGCAGAACACGGAAGACCTATTGGCATGCGAAGTGTTTACCGGCGAATGAGAAGTTTTGGCTTGTTTTCATACCGGCCACACTGGGTCCCTTTAACTCGAGAACACCGACGTAATCGCCTTGAGTGGTGCAGACAACGGTCACTCTGGGATCAGGAATGGAACAGTATTGTCTTTAGTGACGAGTCTCGATTTTGTTTAGGCATGCACGATGGTCGTACCAGGGTTAGAAGGCGACGTGGTGAAAGGAGGAATCCACAGTTTTTTGTTGAAAGACATGTTCATCACACTGTTGGAGTTATGGTTTGGGGTGCTATAGCTTATGGTTCCAGGTCACCTTTAATCTTCATCAGAGGTAACATGAACGCGCAGCGTTATATCCACGAAGTTCTAGAACCCCATCTTTTACCCTATGTTGACACCCTGGCAGATCCAACTTTCAAACCAGATAATGCCCGACCACATGTTGCAAGAGTCACAATAGACTTCTTTCAACATAATGATGTCACATTGTTACCATGGCCACCAAGATCTCCCGACTTATCCCCAATTGAGCACGTGTGGGATATGATGAGATTGATTAGATTGCTCAATTTGCAACGTCCTCCTCAGACTCTAGAAGCACTTGGAGAGGAGTTGGTGGTTGCCTGGAATGAGATACCACAGGAGGACATTGACCACCTGATCAGAAGCATGCCTAGGCGCGTTGGAGAATGCGTAGCACATCAGGGTGCATCCACACATTATTAAAGGTCAAAGGGCTTTAAAGCAGTGCAATCATTTTGAAATGTTTATCATTTACTTCATTAAGTACTTATACAAAATTTTATTAAAATAAAACCATTTAAACTGGGTGTTCGGATTTATATGTCACTTAGTATATTTCCTCTCACAATAGAGTTGGGTGTAAGTGTATCCAACTCGCTAAACATTGGCTTAATGTTGTGATTAGAATAAATACATTTTATTATTAGGTGCTTCTAATCCGGGAATCGCACCTCACCTTTATTAACCAGAACAATGAGCTAGCGACGACGTTCCAAACGAGCATTCCAGCATTTTTATGTGACGTGACCTCGTTTATTCCAGAAAACGATAAACCATTCTCTCGCAATACTCTTGTGCTTCCTATTGCTATAAAATCTTTATGTTTCGAATAAAGACGTGTGTATAACTTTCCCAGCGTGTTATACGACCTGTGTGTTGTGAAAGAGTGCCAAAAATGTAAAAACAAGTATAAATTTTCAAGTGAGTATCGGATTAAAACATTCAGGATTCGGTAATTTACACGTTTTTCTGATTTAATCTTGAATTGTAAACAGGCTGGGAAAGATTAATTTCGGCGTAATTTTTAAGGTTGCTGACCATAAAATAACTTCGGTTGAACGATTTACTAGCACGATAAAGAACGAGGTACATTTAACAAACGCATGATGTGTGCGGTGGTTTAGTGATGTGTGCGACGATAAGGTGAATGTGTGACACTTGGCAACTACAGTGGGTGATATGCATAAAGGTGAGTGGGTTCTCAGAAGTAGCGACTCCATATTGTAGCGAGTAACTACTCCTGTTACGGAGAGCCTACTCGGTTTTGATATGCATAAAATAATTATCGAGAAACGGAGAGGCTACTCAAGTTCTAATGAAATACTTGAGTAGGCACTCTGGTTTTCGAGTTCCGACTTGTATTTTGTTGTCTCGCCGAATTGGCAATTTCTCTATTGCGAGCAGTTACTACTGTATACCGGTAAACGTTTGTGTCGGTGGTGTTTAGGTCGATTATTATTTGTTCATTTACATGATGTCAACCTATTCTGAAGACCATTCATCTGAAGATCAAACAGTATTTGTTAATATAATTAAACATCCCGGAAATCAAAAATAAACGCCGTAAGGCGGTTGAAGAAATGAAAGAAAAGGTAGAAGCAGAATTAGGAGTTAAATATAATGAGGGGCAGATTTGGAAGAAGATTCAAAACATAAAAACTGGTTACTTATTAAACTTACTTATTTTAACTTTACTAAACCGATATAAGGCCCGATAGTCTACTTTCCTTGATTTCCTACGATCTTCAAACACCTTCGTAGGCTGATAAATAGGCATAAATTCGGCCATTTCGTGAAGACATCCACTTCTTATAAAGCTGAGTCTACTACTAAGGTATCTCGCATTTCTTTAAGTATGTACTCAGCGGTCGGAGTGGACGCTCGCTTTTATGCATATAAAAATTAAAGTCGGCACTCAAGGAGCGAGTACAGCCTCACGGAAAGAGTAGAAACTTATGAGTGTGAGCTTCTACTTACAATTTTATGCATATCAAACGGAGTGGCTACTTTAAAAATGCGAGTCAAAAGTAGCCACTCGCCTTTATGCATATCACCCAGTATATTCAGATAAGAGATAGACCAGATGTAAACAAAAGGTTCGGGTGATTCTCACGCTGACGCCGCCGTCTCGACGTAAAACAGGAGCCCTCATTGGTCAATTCGCAATTAAGTGCCTATGCCGAGCGGCAGAGCAGTCGTATCAAGGCAGAGTCACATTGTGGTCACATTCAGGTTCAGACGTGTTACGCATGTCGTGTGCATCATTGCAATTTGATATTTCTTTGGGCGTTTTCGTTTGTTATCTTATTAAGTTGTTGAGTTTGTCGTTGTTATTGTTATACCTTGTTATTTATTGTTATTGTTATCAACTGCTTGCGCAAAATGCCCAGTAGTACAGATACTGCCGATGAAGTTGTAAACTCCTGTAGTCCACCTAGGAAACGCTCTAAAAAAAGACACCTGAGTGCAGAAATCAAAGAGGTCATTTTGAATATATATAAGATCGAGCGCAAGGAGAACGAGGCATCAACCATCAAAGAAATTGTTGTGAAGGTTTCTCACAAAGTTGGGGTGTGTCGCGCATCAGTGTTTAATGTGTTAAGACAATACAAAAAAAATCACACCTTTTCTGAGCCAATGACCAGTAAACATCGCAAAAGTATTGTTAAATCATTGGATGAAGCTGATAAGCCTGCAAATAGGAGGAAAGTGCATGAATTCTTCTTTAGGAATGAAATACCTACTATAGATAAAGTACTGCAGGAGGTAAATGGAGATACAACGTTGCCAAATTTCAAACGATCAACTTTCCATGCGTTACTGAAGCATTTAAATTTCAAAAAACGGGGTCGTAATAGTTTACTACTGGATAGAGAAGAAATTGTGCTATGGAGGAGGGATTATTTAACAAAAATTGGGAAATATAGAAATCAAAACAGGAAGATTTATTACCTTGATGAAACATGGGTAAACGCAAGACACACTACAAGTAAAGTATGGGTTGATGATTCTGTAACTTCATCCAGGAGGGCCTTTCTAGATGGACTGTCCACCGGATTAAAAAATCCAGCAGGTAAATACGAGTAATAGACAACAATCGGATGTTTTTGAAACCTTGGGAACAAGGTTCTAAACATTAATTCCAGGGGGCAGATAAAACATATTACAAGTAACAAAACTTTTATAACTTTCGATAAAATGCGTGGATGTTTTATTGTCATTTTCATTTGTTAGAACTTTTTTAAGCCATGTTTTTATGTGTTTTCGATATTTCAATAGTTTTTTAATATAATCTTAAAATATGTCGAATATTATAAACTTAAAAAAAGTTACTAAGTTTTATATTGTGTACCGTTCCTAATATTTCTAATCATTTTAATTCATACTTTAAGCTTTATAAAGTTATAATTTGTTAATATTAATATTTGCGCGTATTTCAGGTTCCTGATCATTCATTTTTTAAAGGTTTATAACTTTAATTAAATTGTGAAGCGCTGAGTAATCATACGACGTTCATTATTCTTTCTTTCAATATGACTAAATAATCCCAATTATAGCAATCTGATACTCATGTCTCAATGTTTTTGCGCTGAATGTGATGAAAACATTTGAAAAAGGTTCGCTTATTGAAATAAATCTACACCAGTTAGTACTTCGATTTCCAGGTAAAGGGAAAAGGCTCATTATCTGCCATATTGGCAGTGAGGATGGATTTGTTGTTGACGGTCTGTGGTGCTTTGAGTCTAAGAAAACTGGAGATTACCACGAGGAAATGAATGGCGAATCGTTTGAACAGTGGTTTTCAAAAATTTTACCGAACTTAGAGGAAAACGCAGTAATTGTATTAGATAATGCGCCTTATCATTCTCGAAGAATGGAGAAGGTCCCAACAACGGCTTCAAGGAAAGTTGATGTTCAAAATTGGCTCCGCTCGAAAAATATCAACTTTGAAGAAACAATGCTGAAAGTACAATTATTAAGAATTGTCAAGGATCACAAGGCGGAATATCAAAAATACGCCATTGACGAAATGGCAGCAAGTCAAAATAAAACTGTGCTCCGTTTACCTCCATACCATTGCGAGCTCAATCCCATTGAGCTCATATGGGCAGAGGTTAAAAATTATATATCTAAGCACAATACAACTTTTAAATTTTGTGACCTCAAAGGACTTTTCAAAGAAGCACTAGAATTAATAACAGCGCAAAAATGGGAAAACTGTATTAAGCACGTGAAAGACAAAGTTGAAAAGAGAATGTGGGAACTGGACAATATTTTAGAGGAACAAGTCGAGCCATTCATTATTGACGTTGGTGCTTCAGGCAGTAGCGATGATGAAAGCTCATCAAGTTCATCTTTCCAATAAAAGATGTCGTTCATCAAATTCGGTAAGTTATAAGTAATTATAAAGCTACTGTATTTTTTAATTAATTTTTGACATTTTTGAACCCATTTTGGCAAAACCTATTCAAGAATCTACTTTCTGACAATGTTCAACCATGCACATTTTTTTACGTTTTGAACGTTTTAATTTGGTTACATATTTACCTAGAAATCAAAAAATATACTAATCAATATTCTAAAAGCACTTTTAAGAGAAATACGATTATTTTTAATTTAGGCTAATTTAAACGCCATTTTGAGATTATATTCGACTGTATTTCACCAAACATCAGGCGGCATCCGAAGCTGGAAATCGAAGCGAAAATTTTGAAACCCTTATGTATATTTACATCATTATATATTTCTTACCCCACCCCCACATGATCCTACATCCATCACCAATCGTATACACATCGAATTGTGCTAATTTACTACAAAGTTACGCAAAGCAGCATCTACTATCTAAAATATGTACTGCGTGACTCTTAATACGTCCCTGCCGAATGTTACAGCGTTCGATGATCACGTGGTCTTGTTTATGTCCGGTCTATCTCTTATCTGAATATACTGTAGGAATTTTGGAAAAAGATCTGAGAGGAGGTAGACATGCAAGTGAAGCTGTTAAAAAACAAGAAAGGCAAATGAATTCTCAAATAGAAGCTCACATTAATAGATTTCCAAGAGTCGAATCGCACTATTGTCGTGCTAAAACCACAAGAAAATATCTTCACCCAGATCTTTCCTTGAGAAAAATGTTTGACATGATTCTCCAGGAGCTCAAACTTGAAGGATGTACCAAAATTCCAAGTTATTCTTTATATAGAAAAGTTTTTAAAAGGCAAAACTTATCCTTTTTTAGTCCAAAGAAAGACCAGTGCTCTTTATGTGTCACTTACCTACAAGGTGATGAACAAATCAAAAATGAATTGAAGGTATTGAAGCTATGACGAGTTTACCCACTTCAAGGCTTTGTCCAAAGAACTTCCCGTTTTAAGTATAAGAGGAACCGAAGGAGGCAGCAAAATGAATTGGACTAACGTTTGCTTTCCAGATCCTTAAACAATGCGTGAAGGTGCAAAATAAATCTTATGTTTTTTATATTTATCTAGTACCATTAAAAATGTTTAAGTTTATTTGTTTTTCTTGTAACAAAAATAAAATACTTTACATGCAATGTCTATTTTTAATTAAATTGTAAACCCGATATTTTACCCTCCATGTACACCTCCTTAGTTAATGGCGTATCTGATGATAATTAGTAAAAGATGTATAACAAATCGACGTATCTGACTTTTATGTAAAAAACAAAAAACTGGGTAGTTGCTTCATTAATGCGACTATTTCAATTGAACCATTAAGTCTTTCAAATTATTATGTCAATATTGTGAAAACTTCAAAATTTGCACAGCAGCGCTATAGCAAAATGATGTTGGGGCGTTTTCGTTTTTTCGCTCTCCTGTAAAATTTATAAATTGTTAGATACGCTGGTATGTCATAAAGGGGACGATTTGCTTCGTCGAACCGATATAATTTTTTGATGTCACGACCAAGTGAAGGTAAACGAGGTTTGCACGTTTTAACATCCCTAACATCCACAATTTCCACCATCATCGTTTGACCACCTTTCGTTACGAAGTTAAGTCAGCTACTGACCACACTCAGAATTTTTGAGGGATATGGTGCCTCCTATGCCAAGTATAAGGTGAAGACTATGAATATCCTTTTACTTATGTCACTGCTTTGAAGGATATGCTTATACTCAAAAAGCAAAAGCATTTACTTCAAATTATTATAAATACCATATGGAGGAATTCCTTCAAAATTTGCAAGTACAAGGATATCCTTTGTTTTATGAATACTGCTCAATAAATCGTGTACTTACTCTCTCGAATCTACCGTTAGTTACTCATCGAGAACCCACCCTCTGTCGATTGGTATAATCGGCTGCCCATTGCAAGTGCATATTCACAGATGGGAAATTAAGAAAATTGCGTCAAGTGGATTGAATCTATACTTCGTTGGAGGTGTAACACTAGGTTCGAGGAATTTTACTTCCGCCGCCTCTGAATCGATTTTCAAAATCTACGACTACCTAAAGGAAGAAGCATTGAACTCGCGATAATACCCGAACTTCGATTCACAAGTTCTCTGTTGCCCGAAGATATGTGTCTGTTTTTATCAATACGTAATAAGTACTGATTCAAACTACTTGACGAAAAATTCAGAGAAATTTCATAGTCGGAAGGTTACACGAAATGGGTTCTATATTTAAAGACCATAAAATTCAGAAAAATATGTATGTAGAATATCCCAATATGGCTAAGATATATAAGTATTTTTCCAGTAGCGCCGTGTCAGTGACAACACCACCGCAAACCTGTGGCAGTGGCCTTCACAACGATGCAGCATCGCGGTGTGCACGCAACGGCAGCAATTGCAAAGTTATTTCGAATTATCAGTAAATCATACATCGATTTTATCTCATTTAATTTTCCCGTTGTTAACAGGATCAGAAGCTTCTTGATGATAGAACATTTTTGACTAATAGACGTTACATTTTCAACCCATAACCCTCTACAACCCTAACCCACATATTTCAACCCCTACAAAAAAATTTCCCAAATGATCAGGAGCCTCTGAAACGTCAAAAAAAAACAAAGCTGAAGTGATATAAAATTCATGTTTTTGCAGTTAAGGCCACTACTAGGCCGATTTTCAAAAACTTCAAAGCTTTTTCTTTCTCGGCATAGTAGTATCCTTATGGGAAACTTTCATTATAATCCGAGCAGGACTTCTCAAGTTATAGACAGTCATAAAATTATCCGACATACAGATAGACAAACAGACAAACGGACGGAAATGAGTGACATGGTTTTTCGAAATTTTTCACGTCGTAAAAAGTGGAATGCTTATTTAGACAAGGTGGAAACGTGGCCTTTGCAGAACAATTTTCCCGACTGATTTCTTTTCATAATAATAATAATAATAATAATAATAATAGTAAGTAAGACGGTACAGCCAGCAATCCTTCTTGAGCATCAGTTGGTTTTTGTTTCCCTTCCGCTGGCGCTGAGCGATATCTATGCGCTGAATTTGCATTCCGACTCTTAGAGTTTAAAAAAAAGGGTTACAACGCACCCATAATAATTATGGAGAACAACTTTAATTTAGCCTCGGAAGAACGTAACAGCGTTAACGAGACCACAAGCCCCAGCGGTAGTGGTGTCGCGCTCAGCAGGGGTGAGGTTGCAACCCCGGTTGTAGCCTCGGAGGTAACCCATGCCGTCATCATGCGAAATCCTCCAAATACATGGGATCGACATTATAGGTCCACCGATGAAGATGAACATCCTGTGGAATTAACAGACGAGGTCACACAGATTGGTCGTTTGCACACCGGCACCCGGAATGCTGGGCCAATAATCGTAGCGGTCAACGTATAAAATGGACTAGAGAACTAAACATTTCTGTAATGAAAGCATTTTATCTCGTTAATGGCAGCAAAGACCTACCACAAACAGGTTGGAGACGTAAGCTCCACACAGAGTTTTACCCGGAACTTGGATTAACTGAGCAAAATATCGTTGATAGAAAAAGGACTATTGTGAAAAACGGTTATCTAACCCAGACCGAAACGGATGAATTGAAACGTGAAGTTGGTAGAGCGATATCCCAAAATGCCATAAACGATGAAGTAGCCCCTGCACGTTTGTCAGCTCTGGATCAACCGCATATCGAACCTGAATGCGTAACTAGCCAAAAACAAAAAGAGCTGAATGATCTTTTTCTAAGCACCCTAAGCTCCTACCGATTTAGTGACCCCACAAAAAGGCCTAGGCTCCCAAAGCTTCTACTAAATGCAAAATCCAATCAAATAATACATCAGATGGACGAAATTCTTTTACGCCACCTAGAACACTGTGATGACTTAGAATAAGTACATCTATCTATCTATGCGGCAGCTGCTACTGTGGTGAACGTGAATGGTCAAAAGTTACTACCACCTAATGACGCGTCTCTTAAAAAGACATCGAAACGTAGTGAGGAGCTATGGAAACTAAGACTCGTTCGGTATTGTGAAATGGAGTAATACAGACCTTGAAGAGGCTAGACAGAATCACTCGTGTAAAGCTCACAAAGTTCCATTGTCACCACCCAAAGGCATCAACCGAACGGCTGTACCTCCCTCGCGCACAAGGGGGCCGCGGATTGCTCAACATAACACAACTCTGCAAGTCTCAGATAGCCAAATTACAAAATTACTTTAATAACCATCTAAGTCCTAAGATAGCTGCTGTAGTGGAGGCAGATGACTCATTTACCCCTTTGATCTTTCGGCAACCTCAAGCAAATACGGCCTCGGAATCGAATACTAGGAGGAGAGAATGCTGGGAGGAGAAAATTCTCCATAGCCGTTACCCATGCCAACTGAGAGGTGACAACATAGATAAAGCTTTGTCATTCACCTATTTGAGAAAGGGATATCTCCATCCAACAACGGAAGGGTTCATAACTTCCATCCAGGACAAAGTAATAAAAACAAAAAACTATGAAAAACATATTCTCAAATCCAACGTCCCAGATGAATGTAGGAAGTGCAACCAGGCGGGCGAAACCATCGAACATATTACTGGAGCTTGCCCCGCGTTGGCAGCTGGCGATTATTTGGGAAGACACAACCAGGTTGAAAAATAATCCATTCACAGCTAGCTCGTAAACTTAACTTGGTACAATCTCCTCCGCCATATTACAAGTACACGCCTGAGCCAGTTCTGGAATCAAAAGATATATACTCTATTGGGATCGGCCATTTCTAACCGACAAAACTGCAGACTTTAACCGTCCCGATATTGTCCTGATAGACAAAAGCAGCCAATATGCACAGATAATTGAGGTTGGAATTCCGCTTACACACAACATCCTCAAGGTAGAGCGTGAAAAATCTGTTAAATACCAGAACCTGGCGATTGAAATAAAGAGGATTTGGAAGCTAAGGGAAGTGCAGATTGTACCCATTGTTATCTCTGTGGAAGGGGCTGTTACCAAACAAGTCTCCTCAAGCTTAAAGACCTTGGACCTTCCAAACGGCCTTCACATCCTATTCCAAAAATCCGTTATCTTACAAACGTGTCATATTGTAAGAAAGGCACTGTCTCTGTAAAAACTATCCTTGGTTGGGGTGAACTCCCCTCAAAGATAGTACACCACCATACGTGAGGACTATGAGCATGAAAAAAAAATAATAATAGTAATAATAATAATAATAATAAATCGTCTTTATTTAGGGGCCGAAGTTTAGCATTATTCTACTCTCCTACTTAACTAAAAAAAAAGAAAAACTTTAAAAACAATACAAAAAACATAAATACATTTGATAAGTTAGAAGCTTTTTGCTCTAAGAGAATCATAAAGAACGAACGTAGATAAAAAAATATCGCCGAGAAAACTTCTAAAGTTTATCAAGCAGCAAACTTCCTTCTAAATATAATAGTTACAGGACCGTAACAAAAAAAAATCGAAAATCAATAAGTCTGCACGTCCTGCCTCCGGTAGAAACCGAAGCTTCTCGTCTTGCTAAACAACAATATTTCAATAACATATATCCAAATTTTCATCTATTATAGAATTTTATAGGTTAAAGGTGTTCATTTACTGGACTAAATTATTTGTGAATGATCCCACTTTGGCAAAGTGCAGTTCCTTTGTTTATTCCCGCTACCCGTTGAAACCACCATTTACTCATATTTCAAGACCAGTCACTATAACAATATAATAAATTGAGAATACACAGGAATGTTTTCAGTGTTCCGTGACTTTTCAATTAATTTTTGAAATATTCCCGGTTTTCCTGCATCTGTATGTTTCATAAATAAGTTTCACGTGAGACAACGTAATTCTTTGGTGTGACCCTGGTGTTTCGTATGTATCTCAAAAAATTCCGTTTCAAATTTAGCTGATCATTTGTACCTGTATGTAGCAGCGCGTCTTGCGGATCAACGTGGAAGAAGTTAAAATAAGGATGATATCAAAGCAGGAAGGTGCGTCATATCAAGTATTTTAGATTCATTCTTTGAATTTAACAGCTTCGCTATTACTAAAGGGTTTTATAGTCAAAAGCGGATCCCTGGGCGAGTCCAGATGGATCACTGTCGCAAGAAAAACATTTTTACCATGCTGAAACGAATCGCAACATCAAAAAGTTTTAATGCACTCTTGCTTCACTACAAGTTAGTACAGAGATAGCAGAGATGCCCTTTCTACTCTTAGGGGATTCAAACCATGGTTTAGAGTGTCCATGGCAGAAACAACTGCATGACTGAGCTATCACTCGAGTCAGTAAAGAAGAAGGCTTGATTTCGCTACCTAACTTGAAAAACTTTCTTTACAAATTACGAGCCCCTTCCCATTTCAGTTGGCCCAACTATTGAAATATTAGTTTTTTTCTTATCAAACACAAATAATAAAAATTTTGCAGGGTGTTATAGGTTTAAAATATTAACAAAGAATATTTTGATGATATATAGTAGAAAACACCAACTTTATCACTCCCTAATCAAATTTGCAGCATAAAAATAACACATATTGCAATTACAGTATATCAACCTATTTTCATTTCAATGCAAAATAAGTCTATAACGCATAGGTGGCTGTGAAAAATAAAAGCCATGACAATTGTTTTTATTAATCACAGCTGTCAGAATACGTTTAAAATAGTTTTGGGTAGTTAAGGTTTTCAAAATTGGTAGAGGAAAGGTTATTAGTGAGAAAATTCGAATATTGATAATTAAATTTTTCAAACTCAGAAAGTGCAATTTTGTTAGACTTATCGCGGTACAGTGTGAGAAATATTGTTAGAAGATATAACGTAACTGGTTCAGTTAATATTAAGCCACGATATGTGAAAAAAAGTAAGATCACAAATGCCGACCGAAGAGCATTAAGAAGAATAATCGTGAAAAACAGGCGTGTCAATTATTTACAATTAAGTGCTCTGTGGAGTGACGCTGTTGGAAGGAGAATTTCCAGGTCCACAAACTGGGATTTAGCACTTGCAAGGTAAGTTTTCTTATAAGAAAGTGAAGTAAAAACCCTAAAGTTGCACAACTTGTTTATAGGCCAAAGAAAAGCCACTATTAACTCCACTGCAAAAGAAAAATCAGCTTAGATGGGCTAAAGAACATAGACAATGGACACCTCAACAATGGTGTGCATTACAATGGAGTGATGAGGCCCGTTTCGAAGTTTGTGTTGGTGACAGTCGCACTAGAGTTATTCGCAAAAAAATGAAGCATTCCATGTTGATTGTCTGAAGAGAAAAGTGAAATTTCCAACATCCATTATGGTCTGGGGCAGTATGTCATCAAAAGGAGTAGGAAAACTTCATTTTATTGATGGAAATGTGGATACAAACAAATATTTGGCAATTTTAGAAGAATCGATTTTACCAGTGATGGAAGAATGTTTGACATCCGGCCAAGATTTTGTGTTTCAGCAAGATGGTGCAGCGTGCCATACCTCAAAAAAGGCTATAAAATGGATGGAAGAAAATAATGTACCACTTTTGAAATGGGTTTCTAGCAGTCCAGATCTGTCACCTATTGAAACTTTGTCGCACGAGATGAAAAAGGTTCTTCAACAACATCCTGCTCGTACAATCAACGAACTGAGACAAAAGCTTCAAGAAATATGGGAGTGTTTTACACCAAATTTTTGCTAAAACTTGGTTAACACTATGCCCCAAAAAATAAAGGTGATGTTACCCAATGGTAATCTTTCAATTGTTGCTCTGTTAACTGCGCGCATTTATTCGCACATTGTTTATTTGTTCAGATGTTCTATTAGTTATAGGTCAGAGTGACTTCAAATATGTATTTTTTACGACTAGAGTGTATCTAAAATGTTTTTGAGAAAATGAATTGTTTTAGAAGTAAATAGATTCGTCATGTTTAGTTTATAAAGGCATATTTTGGTACAAATCTTGAAGTGGGCCAACTGAAGTGGGAAGGGGCTCGTATATTCATAATTTTAATCGCCAAGGCCATAGCTATCGCCATATCAGCCCTATCAGTGGTACGGGGCTCCTAGCTTACAGGGACCCCCAGGTAAAAAAAATGCATAAAGTGTTTTTCACAATCTCATCCATTTTTTAAGCCGTACGATGAATTAAAGCTCCAAACCTCAGATTGTATGGCTAGGTGATAGTAGCATGCTTCCTATTTTTAACCACCTTTCGAAATCAAAAGTAATTAAAATACCTTACAACTTTGACCACCAGCATTGTACTGTATTTAGAGGCTGAACATTTCTAAGCACCAAGATTGTCTTCCGGTATGGATGGTTTAATAAACAATTTCTTGGCAAAAAATAGTGGCAAGTAGATTGACTCAGTACTTCCCCATGTCTATTTCCATGAGTCAACATAAACCTTGCTAAAGAAACAAAATCTTTGAGCTCCCTATATGGGTTTGAATATATGAGTGAGACAATTAGAGACGATGAAATGAAATTTCCTAAATTTTCAAAAATTGTAACATCTCCACAAAAACGTTTGATTACCCTTAAAAATATTCAGAAAGTTGTAAAGCTTTCATGTTTCCAAGGCTGTTCAAAACGCTTATGGTAAGTTGAAATCTATTTTCAGTTTTAAAAATATTCTGCTTGAGGATTCCAAAACAAAGCTCACTGACAGCTTCATCATAAGTAAGCTGGGGTATGTTGATTGTGTTATTCGTCCCTGTCTAACTCAACAGGAGGCTTTCAGAGTACAAAAAGTCCAAAACCGCTGTGTACGCTATATTTCAGGAATATTAAGAGAAATAATTTCCAGGCATCTCAAGGATAGAAAATGTCTTAAATGCATCAGCAAAGGTTTGTACACCTCCTTCATTCTCTCCATATAATATGCCGTCATATACATACTTTATGAAAGCAAGTATCGTTGATATGTCTTTGGGAACTCGACAAAATTTGCAAAGTGTAGTTTTTTAACTTAAAACTAAAGCTTTCAATAGTCTATTATCATCAGGAGCTGAAAACAAATTTAGAAAATAGCAACCACAGACAAGAAAGTGATATGTCATTACTAAGTCAGCAAGATTGTTCCCGAATTGCTCTTAGAAGAAAGTGGATGCGACCACATAGTAAAACAATAAAAAAGCTGAATGCCTGAGTTTAATTTGAAATAATTACTAAAAAATTATAGCTATGTTTTTTCAAAAAACCACTAACGGATTTGAATGAATTGAATATTAATTAACATTTGAAGCTTTTCTCAAGTTTTTCAATTTGCAGACGACCCCCCTCCTCTTCAATCTTCAATTTCCGATACATGAATCCTGAGCCCCTCCCCCCTTCCAGCTAAAGTGAAAATAACCATTCTAAACGATGGAATATACAGGTCGAGGTATATAGTTCAAAATATACCATTTTAATTGGTAATTTCAGCTGATATTATACTAATTGCTTGCGAGTACAGTTTTGTAGGCCATTTTAAAAATTATTCAAACATTGAAGGGGTTAAAATATCCTCAAATATCCTTTTGTATGTTTAGGTATTAATTTGCCGTGCATTTCTACTGTGTTACCTGCGACGGTTTCATTTTTTTTCTTTAGGAAGAGTCAGCGTAATCAATGTCCAGCTTACTGAAATATGTATGTTCCCACAAAAAAATCAGATCGGATAGTTGTAGTCACAATAGATTCGCTTATGAACGTGGAAGAGTCTAACGACCAAAATAGATGAAAGAATCATATTAGATAAGCTCCTGTCATTTGCTTTCGAAAATGACCTTATCCCTAAGAATCAGCATGGATTTCTCCCTGGTCGATCAATAATGACCATCCTTCTCCACTCTCTCAACGATTGGACTCAGTATCTGGACACAAACACTCCTGTTGATCTACTTAGATTTTTCTAGGGCTTTCGATCGCGTACCACATAGAAGGCTTCTGTTTAAGTTGGAATGTATGGGAATAAGAGGCGAGTTGTTACTGTGGATTAAGGCTTTTCTCACCGGGAGGACTTTCTCTGTGCGCGTCAGTGATAGCCAGTCTCACCTTCATCATGTAGCAAGTGGATCCGATGTCAACACTTGCGCCTACATTTACAAGGCATTCGTGAGGCCAATTCTTGAATTCGCTGGCCCGGTATGGGACACTGTGCTTCTGCGCGATAGAAATCTCGTCGAATCAGTACAGCGTCGGGCGACTCGTATCCATTTTGGAGCACGAAGACCAAGCTATGAAGATCGTCTTGAATTATTCAACCTGACCTCATTCTCTGAGCGAAGACTTCGTGGCGATCTTATAGTTACGTTCAGGATACTTCATGGTTTGATGGGCACCAACCTCATGCATCTATACCGTCTGTAGCGCAGCAATCTACGCGGACACAGCTTCAAACTGCATAAGGAGCCATTTAAAACAACAGTCCGACAGTAGTTTCTTCCCAACCGCATATTCAACACCTGGAATAGTTTAGCTGAAAGTGTGGTTGGTGCTACTTCAGTTAGTAGCTTCAAAGTGCAGTATGATAGCTGGAGGAGTGTACAAACTTTATAGCTATGAACTGTCTTTTTTTATTTTTTTCTATTTGATGTATTTGTGTTACGTGTCCGTACACTATATTTACTGCATGAGCTTATAGTACTGTGTACTCTGCTCATCTCGATTATAATAATAATAATAATAATAATAATAATAATTCAGAAGAGATATGTCTGCAATTATTAGGTTATTTTGCTACTTTGAAATGACTATTTATGAGTGCATTCCCAGACCCATGTTTATGAGAACTGTTCAGCATGCAATTTCCTATAATATTTTGAAGGGTTGTCCCGTGCTAAAATCATGTAACATTTCTTGATCACTTATGAGTAATTTGAATTTCTCTTCATTAATAGTATAGTACCGATTCTTAAACAAACCCTTTTCAATAACTTTCTTTTGGCAAATTTCATAGTTTATTGATTGTAGAATTTCCCACATATAATGTCTATCATTCTCAGCGACTCAGTATTGTAATGAAATCCTTCTTCTATCTGAGAAATTTCCTCATAAAATATCGTTGGACCCTCGTAGGGTTGGCAACCAGCGTGCCACCTTGTGACTTTACACGTACAAGCAGTATAGGGATATTTGGTTCTATCAAGATACCTTGTTCAAGGTCATTCATTTAACCTTCTTTTAATGTTACTTTCCGATCAAGATACCTTCTGTTAAAATTTGCCTTACTGTAAAGATACCTTCTTTACCGGCCTTTATCTGTTCCTTTTGACGTTCTGTCAAACGTGCCTGCTGCAAGCCCACTTATTCAACTGCAGACGGTCCAGCGCCATTTTCTTTCCGCTGTGATTTGGGTGGTGTGCGGGCGTTTTTTCGTCAACTTCCAGATTTTGGGATATTAACGCCACAAGCACCAGTTTATGGAGTTGTACCCTTTTATTTTGTACCTTACGTTTAGTTGAGTTGGTTTGGGTACTACCACTTGTCCATTTTTTTATGGGATTTTAACCTCCAGCGTGGAAAGCTGTTGTGAAGAACCACCATCCACACTCCTCCAGCTTTGTTTTGTAGCTGCCTTGTAGCTGTTTCGGAGCCGATTTTGTTGGAAGCCATCTCTTCTCCTTTAGGACCTGAGGATACCAATCTCATTCCGAAAACTAAGGCAGAGCCCCCACTACACCTCTTCGTACACCAAGCCAGACATGACCAACCGATGGTGGACAGAACAACAATAAGAACTGTGACCCATATTTCCACCCTTATAAGGAGGTAAGATATAGTTCTAACAAACTGAAAGGTACTCAAGACACCAGGGATCGATCAAACAAAGAGACAAAAAAAAATTAGATAGGGTGTTCCGTGATATGTTAGTGCTGGCGATCCGCCAGAAAACTATACTGGGCGGGGCTGAGGTGTAACGCAGAAGCAACGGGGTGTTTGGCATCATCAGGATGTTACTGAGACGCCCCCGACTCACACCCTCCCGAATAAGACCTGCATAAAGGTCAGCAAAATGCGGCCTGACACACGTCGACAAAAAAAGAAATTGATCGAAACCACACAACAAGACTAAAAGTCAATATCAGTGTAAAAGGTCAAAATCGGTATAAAAAGTCAAAATCGGGTAATAACAAGATCAAGATCGGGAAATGATCTATGACACATACAAAATCATTAATGAACAAAAGCAAAAAATGTAACATAAAGGCAAGATAGAGTATTGTCCACTCTACACGACAGAACGTAAGATAAGTCAAGACAAAACAATGTAATTCAATAATTATACTGAACAAAGGGAGTTATCAATCAAGAAACTCCTATCCTCCTTTACAAGAGGGATTAGTTGCTTATCCCTTGTCTTACCTTGTCACATTCATTCTGATGTGAACAGGGTTTTTATAAAGGGGAAGAGATGGCTTCTAACAAAATCGGCTGCGAAACAGCCACAATAGCTGCCTTGTGGAGGATTGTCAATGGTGGTTCTTCAAAATGGATTTCCACGCTGGAGGTTAAAATCCCATAAAAAAATGGATGTGTTGTAGTACCCAAACCAACACAACTAAACGTTAGCTACAAAATAAAAGGGTACTACTCCATAAACTGGTGCTTGGGATGTTAATATCCCAAAATCTGGAAGTTAATGAAAAAACGCCCGCACACAACCAAAATCACAGCGGAAAGAAAATGGGGCTGGACCGTCTGCGACGCAACCCTCTTAACGAATACATGGCCCTGAAGAAAGCACGTTTAACAGAACATCAAAAGGAACAGACAAAAGCCGGTAAAGAGGGTATCTTGATAGTAAGGCAAATTTTAACAGAAGGTATCTTGATAGGAAAGTAAACATTAAAAGAAGGTTAAATGAATGGCCTTGTAGAAGTTATCTTGATAGAACCAAATGTCCCTATACGGATAGTACGTGTAAAGTCACAAGGTGGCGTGCTGGTTGTCAACCCTACGAGGGTCCAACGATATTTTATGAGGAAATTTGTCAGATAAAAGGAAGATCTCAATACAATACTGAGTCGCTGAGAATGACAGATATAATACATAGAAATTCTACAATCAATAAACTATTTGTCCAACCTCACTACATTGTATGTTAAAAGCACTGTGCGTCGGCTCAAATCCCATATCAGCCAATTTTTTGTATATGCTTTGACATTTTATGTATACCGATAATCTCTCAAATACGAAAAGTATTTTGCATTACATCATTTGTTTTAATACCTGTATGCTTTGTCGTACAGTTATATGTGATTCAAAACGTTAGGTTATTTTTAAAACATCCATCGCTACAAACCCATACAAATAAAAAAACTGTTTTACGATTTGGCACGAACAACGAACTTTTTCAAAAATATTAGTCATCCGTATTTTTTCCACCTAGGAGCGCAGTACATCGATAATCGATTTTCGCAGGTGTTTACAACTAACAAAATTATAATTCACTATCTTGATAATTTCATATTGAAATGGTGGTCTTGAGTTCTGATTTATTAAGAACGATGCTTCGCCAAGAATGATTTCTTGGCAGAAGTGGTAGTTACTCATCCAGGCACAAACGTAGTACGATACTAGACATAGTAAAATTTCTGCACAAAAGCTGCGAACATTTAGCCCTTGCGATGTTTTGTATACGGAACCATTACAGTATATGTACGTTTGTACGAATATGTAGCTTTTACGCTGTACATCACAAGATACGGTTCTTTTAGTTAGAACTAGATTCATTACGTTTGTTCGATCGACTGTATAACCTTGCATCTTGTGGACATTCGCAATGAACAAGATGAGAATACGCTACGTTGAAAAAGTATCTGTGTAACCGCCTTATTCTGACGAGCATCTCGGACTTTATCTGAAGTCACTTGAAACACTGTGAAATACCGGGTGCGTTTTATATATCTATATTTAACACGTTCTGTTGCTGCAAAAATCGCCAAATTGCGCAGCAAATATCCCCCGTATAAGATCAAAGGCAGTTTCACCGGTCCACGTGGAGTAAAGCACGCCTATGCGTGGACATAGCCAATGAGAAAGCATGTATTTCAGAGCTCCGAACAAGTGCAGGTGGCTACTGAAAATTGAAACAGTTTAGCCAGTGCCGTGTAGCGGTGAATAAACGTGTTTTCTTTAGTCTGTCCGTGTTTTTTCATAGATTTTATTAGTTTGTGTGTTTTTGACTTTTGAATACTCGGTTTACTTGTTGATTTAATTGTTGTGTTGATTGTTCTTGTGTGTCCTAAATATGGCTCTTTGGAGACCTTGGGAAAATGCTCCAAGCCACGAGGAGATGGTTGATGAACCTGTGCAGGCAGAATTCTTTCATAAAGATTTAGAGGAACAGACCCAAAGAGTAATCCTAAATATGTATGATTGTCTGAAAAACGAAAATCCATATTCCTCGCAAAATCAAATTTTAAACAGAATTTGTATCCTGACAAAAATCAGTCGGTCTACCATTTATCGGGTTATAAAAAGGGGAGATGTAGTCAACCATTCCTTCCACAGAAAGCGCATAGGGCAAAAATTAAAAAGAATAGACGTGGATTTTCAGGAAGATATTCGTCGTATAATATACGGATTTTATAAAGAAAATTTGGTACCCACGTTGGAAATGATACGGGATAAATTAAAAGACTATCCTGAAGATTTTTATAATTACAAATGCTTAGACTCACTGCACTGTATTGTAAAACTGTGTGATTTTCAA
This sequence comes from Acanthoscelides obtectus, assembly GCA_963669975.1. Taxonomy (NCBI): domain Eukaryota; kingdom Metazoa; phylum Arthropoda; class Insecta; order Coleoptera; family Chrysomelidae; genus Acanthoscelides; species Acanthoscelides obtectus. The sequence continues at coordinate 15,652,170 of CAVLJG010000001.1, read as the reverse complement.
TACAAAAAATTAGATAAAAGAATGGTGATTATGGAGTCGTCTCGAATCGTTGAATTGCGCCAAGAATTTTTGCACAAAGTTAAAATCTATAGAGAGCAGAAAAGAAATCTGATTTACCTGGATGAAACGTGGTATGATACCCATGATGTTGTGCAGTACGGCTGGGTTGACGACAGCAACAAGTGCATTTTAAATGCACCATGCAACCGTGGAAAACGAATCATTATTCTCCATGCTGGCAGTGAAAATAGATTTATACCTAATGCCTTGCTGTTATCTGCCAAAAATATCAAAGAATCAAGTGCCGACTATCATGAGGACATGACCTCCGACTTATTTGAAAAGTGGATAGAGCACCAGTTAATACCAAACATTTCCCCAAATTCAGTGATTATTATGGACAATGCGCCATACCATTCCCGACAGAAAAACAAAATTCCGAATACAGGCACAAAAAAACAAGACATTATTGATTTTATGAAGGATAAGGGAATGGAAATACCACAAAAATCAACCAAAGCCATATTATTGGATCTTATTAAAAGACAAAAATTTGAAAAAGAGTATGTTGTTGACAATCTGCTTCAGCAAAATGGCCATGAAGTATTACGTCTACCTCCCTATTACTGCATTTTTAACCCGATTGAGTTGGTCTGGGCTGCTTTAAAAAAAAAGTAAGAAAACATAATCAGACCCCTCAATTAAGTGAATCGCTATTGGCCACAATAAGAGATGCAGTATCTCATATTGCTGCCACAGACCTATGGAAGCAGTGTTCTAGGCATATTATTGAAAAAGAAAATGAATATTGTGTTTTGCCTCCTGTAAATCCCGTTGTAATTCCTCTACAAGATGACTCTAGCGACAGCTCCGAAGGCGAGGATGATATATAAATACCTATAATGCAAGTCTTTATATACCTTTTTATATACCTACCTGCTATGTAAATATTTGCCTATGTCAAACGTTGGAATTCTGTAATTTTTCCATTTCTTAACTTTCAGTCAACATAAATTAAACTCCCAATATAAGTATTTTTTATCCCAAATCAAAAAAATAAGAAGATAGTAAAATCCATTTATTGTGATATAAAAACATTATTATTATCGTTCTAAATAAATGCCGCACGCCTATGATACGTCATGAAATTACAAAGGACGAGCCGACCAAAGGTTTTTATGCTATTTTAAGTGACTTCAGATACACTTTTCATACTCGTCAGAGCTTTTCGTCAGAATTAGCATCCATAGTAACCGTAGCCTCAGCAAATACTAATTGTGAGTATTGTAAGGTACACCTCTGTCACTTGGCAACATGAAGTATGTCGAATTTCGCCAAGCGACCAGCTGATATTTGTTGGCATAACTGACATGTTTATCATTCCGCATGGTATAATATTCGGTTACTCTATAATGGAACTTAGAAACGCGTTCATCAAGAGGTATTCAATATAGCTAAGTGGCGCCTAAAAATTGGATCAATAAATGTAATTTGCTGTACAAATAAACAACAACCAAAATCGAAACAACGTCAGTACATTAGTAAGCTGTTAGAGCGATACATAATTCAATAACAACTCGTAAAGTGTGGCACACTTAGACTCCAATTAACTACGTTCTAAATATAAAGAAACAAGTCGTAATTCGAATGTCTTGAAGAAATAATCCGATTCGAGCGAATATGGTTTCAAGGCTTTTGATTAAGAGCGTAGTAACAGCATAAAGTAGCTTGTTCGACATGGAACAAATAATTACGTTTCAAGAATGTTGTATACGTAGGTATGTAATAATAATATCTTTATTTCCATGAGACTCCACAATAGAGTGTTAGAATTGTCAAAGATCACAAGGTAGTAAAAATAGTACAATCACCTTTAAAAATATAGTACTAGAGGAAAAATCTGATAAGTATCAAATACTTAAGTAACCATTTAATGAATATATAGGATTGTATACAAGAAACTCCCTGACTTTTCTTTTAAAAAGTATTACCAATTGGATACCCTTTATACCTTCTGGTAATTTGTTGTACACTCTGGGTAACATGATCGTGGGGCTTTTTGATGTCAACGACAACCTGTGAGCTACACTGGTTGGTTGGAATGACTGGGTAGCAGCAGATCCTCTTTGGAGGCTATAGTTATTAAAATTCTTTAACATAGATGGCACAGTTATACAGGGTGTTTCAGTTTATTGTTGCATAACTTTAAGATTCGATAGAACTTTTAAAATTAATGCATAAAGTCTATATAAACACTGGTCGAAAAATGCGTGGCTTCCGAAATACAGGGTGTTTAAACTTACTTTCTAAAATAGTTTTTTTTTAAATATTTCGAACCATATTTGATGTATAACAGTGAAAATTGGTATAGAAGGGTTTTTTGGTACCGCAAAACGAACCATGGGCATAGTTTTACTGTAGCCGCTAGAGGGCGCTCTCTACTGTACCTGTAGTGTATTGAAATGACCAAAAATGATTCTTCGCACTTTTCTGCATAAAAAAGCTCTCCTGTGAGTTTTCGTTATAGTTAGCCGTTTTTGAGATATTTCGATTTTTAAGATTCGATGCATTTTTAATTATTTATGGGAAAATAATATTTTTTTTTACATTTTCGATTTGGGCATTACAAGTAATTAAGATGATCGTCTAGATTGTGTTTTTAAACACAGCAATAATTCCTAACTCCAAATAAACACAAAAAAACAGAATATTTATTTGTTTAATTTTCCAATATTATTTTTAACAAATTAAATTAATTATTTACAACTAAAATGCTATTGGATAGTTAGGACAAACATACAAAATCTAAAGTAGTTGCTCGAAATGTAAACCCAATTGTTCAAAACACAATTCACATCTACGAATGATCGAACGTGGTATAGCATTATTCAAATAAGGCCTTATTTCATCACATGCATTCCTGATTCTGTCTATTAGCATATCTCTTGTGGTTACGGGAGTCTGGTAAACTTTTTCTTTTAGAAATCCCCACACAAAGAAATCTAATGGATTTAGGTCAGGGGATCGTGGAGGCCAGGCGACTGGTCCTCCACGGCCGATCCATCTTTCTGGATAATTTTCGTCCAGCCAGTTTATAACTATTCTCGAATAATGAACTGGACAACCATCAAGCCGGAACCAGGCCAATCTTCTTAAATCTAACATAACATCATCCCACATATTTGCATGTTCAGCCTTTAAAAATTCCAAGAAGGTCGCAGCATTTAACCTTGCAGGCAAAAGGTAGGGTCCAAATAGTCTTTTTACGGTAGTATACGTATAGATACCAATCCACACGTTCACACTAAATTCATGCTGAAAATTTCTGTCCCGAACTGCATGCGGATTTTCATGCGACCAAATATGTTGATTATGAAAATTTACCACTCCACGTCTAGAGAAGCATTACTCATTGGTCCATGAAACGTTACTGAAAAACTCCCTATTATTATTAGTTCTATCAAGAATCTACTGACAAAATCTGATTCTTCGTTCTCCGTCCCCTGGCTGTAGTCCTTGCACAGGTTGCAAATGGTAAGGACGTCTATGGTCATTTCTAAGAACACGGTGAACATGGCATGCTGAAATTCCCAAGGCACCAGAAACTCTCCTAACACTTATGGTCGGATCTCTATCAAACTCACGCAGAATCATACGGGTAAATCTGCGCTGACGAACATTCATGTTTTGATCCCTTTGAAGAATTCTAAAACCATTTTCAATTATTTGGCGATGCACTCTTACAAATACTGAGCGAGTTGGATGTCGTCTGTTTGGAAATCTTCGTGCATATTCTCTGGCTGCTTCTGCTGCGTTTCCATTTACAAAGCCAGACACAAAATGAATATTCGCTAACTCTTGATTGGAGAATGAAAATGGCATTTTTATAAAACTTAAAAAAAAAACAGGTAAAAGTAACTAAATTTCGTGCATTCACAATTGCTAAAAAACCTTTCAGGTTTCAACAGTCAACTAAACTAACTGTGAACTAATTGACGTTTAACCTTATTCTGCTTTCAATTTCAAAAATATTTGCAGGCACAACCTACTTCTAAAAATTATCGAGATACTGACTTTTTAACGTTATTTTATCATAAATAATTAAAAATGCATCGAACCTTAAAAATCGAAATATCTCAAAAACGGCTAACTATAACGAAAACCCACAGGAGAGCTTTTTTATGTTGAAAAGTGCGAAGAATCATTTTTTTTATTCAAAAAGCAAAAAATTGCACTAGGAAAATTTTTTCGGTCATTTTAATACACTACAGGTACAGTAGAGAGCGCCCTCTAGCGGCTACAGTAGAACTATGCCCATGATTCGTTTTGTCGTACCAAAAAACCCTTGTACACCAATTTTCACTGTTATACATCAAATAATGTTCGAAATATTTAAAAAAACTATTTTAGAAAGTAAATTTAAACACCCTGTATTTCGGAAGCCACGCATTTTTCGACCCATGTTTATATAGACTTTATGCATTAATTTTATAAGTTCTATCGAATCTTAAAGTTATGCAACAATAAACTGAAACACCCTGTATAAATTAATAGTTTAGGGTTTTAAGAGCCTAACCTATCTAGCTAGATTACTTATAATAATTTCTTTCATACTGTGTTGTATGTTTGTAGTTTATTTTATTATTTACAGAACCAACAAGTATAATTATTATATTTTTAAATTTGATGCCAAGAGACAAATCGTTACTAATTATTATTTTTTTTACACTAGGACATTGCGTTCCATTAGCCAGATCCAATCTTGTATACGTATATCTCTAATTTTTGGAAATGTGATTTCCGAAGGCGAGATACGAACTCGCGGCCCGGCCGGCCGGCTGATCAGTAGCACGACACTCTGACCCACCCGGCCAACCGAGGTCCCTGTACTAATTATTTTGGTTACAAGATTACCCCTGGAAGAGACAAGTATAAATTTATTAGTATTGAGTTGCGCGGGCTTTTATAAATCCTGTTGGAAAAGAAAGTAAGTTTTAGCAAAAATTGTACAGTCAGCCAAATCTCGAATAAGTAAAAAGAACTTGATCACGTTAAAATTGAAACTTTTCATTTAATTATGATTTATAATTATTGAATAGTTCATGGATGCCTAACGTACCTAGCTAGATGACCTATAATTTGTTGTATGTTTGTAGTTTATTTTACCCTCGACATAACCAAAAGGTATAATTATAATTTGTTTTTAATTTGATGCCGAGAACAAAATTGTGACTATTTATGTTACCAAACTGCATCAGAAAGAGAAGAGTGTAATTTTATTAGTAATGACTTGCATAGTTCATTGTCCCTTATCCTTAAGTTGGTTTTGTCAATTACCCTCCAACATTGTTAAATAAATAGCTAACGAGCTCTTCAAATTAATCAAAAAAAATATTATTATAAAAAAATTCCTGACTGTTCGGGAAAAGTCTCAATTTCACCGGCATGCCCGGAGTTTCAACATACAACTCAAGGCTTTCTAGTAAGATGTACTTGCTAAACATTGGTCTTTCTGTGGTACTTATTCGACTATGTTATAATGGAAACGCAATTAGAAATAGTCATTTTGTGATGCATGAGGTCCGAAACAAATGTCAAGATTGCTCTTTAGTTTTCTCAGCTACTTTTGGATAGTAGTTTGAACCTGGTTGTGTCGATTAAATGTATTGGCGCTACACCTAGTGAAAAACCTATAAATTTAATCTTTCGCGATAAGCCGCTACATTTGAAAGTTTGAACAGATGTTTCATGCTTATTAAAATTAGCTTGTAAAATTTGAAATTGGAACGTAAACGCAAATGTAAATCTTTAATTTGTGTCTTGAACAGGTATAGTATCATTAATTATTTTGACAGAACTCGGTGACTCATACATCTCCCTTCCAATTTCGTTATAATACATCATCAGTGGTATCATCAGTTCATTTAAAAACATGGCATGGTGCATTTCTATTTAGATTTTACCGTTTAGGCATAAAGATACAAGAGACAAAGTTGAATTCTTGCTAGTATCTTGAAAACGAGGCATTTTCGGACGGAATGGGCCATGGATTCGGTTTCAGCGACCCAAAAAGCGTATTATAAGATATGTTGCGTTCACGTTCCCGACTGACCCAGTTTGTGACTTTTTGGTAAGGATACCCCTACATGGTAATTATATGTTAAAATGCTTTAAATGTGGTTCAAATGGCCCTTATTCCACGTATTTTGGACTGTCCATATCGAATGCGAGGTCGTTTTATATGTATGTGATCCCGTTTATGATGTAGATCTAATTACTTAGCGAAAAATTGCAAAACTAGGCGCTTTTTGCGACTTTAAAGTGCTAAAAATCCATTTTTACTATGGATGGCTAGATCAGAGTGGAGCTTTGAACAATGAGGCAATTTGGGGCGCTGAATATGAATATCACAGTGAAAAATTTCTTAAGTGTTATTAGACTGGATTTAGGGTGAAAAGTTGCCGAGAAACTATTTTTCCGGGCTAGCTGTCAATTCTAGCAATGTATCTAGATCGAATTTGGAATCTACGCACCCGATTTACCCAGAAAACAAGTTTCCATCTCGATCATAGACGCGCAAGGGTTTATAGAAATTTTTTATTAGTCGTTTTTTGACAAAGCTGAATTCTTGCCAGTATCTTGAAAACGAGGCATTTTCGTACGGAATGAGCCATGGATTCGGTTTCAGCGACCCAAAGAGCGTATTATAAGATATGTTGCGTTCACGTTCCCGACTGACCCATTTTGTGACTTTTTGGTAAGAATACCCTTATACATGGTAATTATATGTTAAAATGCTTCAAATGCGGTTCAAATGGCCCTTATTCCACGTATTTTGGGCTGCCCATATCGAATGCGAAGTCGTTTTATATGCATCTGATCCCGTTCATGATGGAGATCTAATTACTTAGCGAAAAATTGCAAAACTAGGCGTTTTTTGCGACTTCAAGGTGCTAAAAATCCATTTTTACTATCGATGGCTACATGAGAGCGGAGCGTCGCACAATAAGGTAACTTGGGGCGCTGAATATGAATATCACAGTGAAAAATTTCTTAAGTATTATCAGACTGGATTTAGGGTAAACATTTGACAAGAAACTATTTTTCCGGGCTAGCCGTAAATTCTAGCGATATATCGAATTTGGAATCTACGCACCCGATTTACCCAGAAAACAAGTTTCCATCTCGATCATAGACGCGCAAGGGTTTTTAGAAATTTTTTATTAGTCGTTTTTTGACAAAGCCGAATTCTTGCCAGTATCTTGAAAACGAGGCATTTTCGGACGGAATGGGCCCTGGAATCGGTTTCAGCGACCCAAAAAGCGTATTATAAGATATGTTGCGTTCACGTTCCCGACTGACCCGTTTTGTGACTTTTTAGTAAGAATACCCCTATACATAATAATTATATGTTAAAACGCTTGAAACGCGGTTCAAATGACCCTAATTCCACGTATTTTGGACTGCCCATATCGAATCCGAGGTCGTTTTATATGTATGTGATCTCGTTTATGATGTAGATCTAATTACTCAGCGAAAAATTGCAAAACTAGGCGTTTTTTGTGACTTTAAGGTGCTAAAAATCTATTTCTAATATTGATGGCTACATGACAGCAGAGCTTTGCACAATGAGGTAATTTGGGGCGCTGAATATGAATATCACAGTGAAAAATTTCTTATGTGTTATCAGACGGAATTTAGGGTGAAAAGTTGACGAGAAACTATTTTTCCGGGATAGCCGTAAATTCTAGCGATGTATCGACATCGAATTTGGAATCTACGCACCCGATTTACCCAAAAAACAAGTGTCCATCTCGATCATGGACGCGCAACGGTTTTTATAAATTTTTTATTAGTAGTTTTTTGACAAAGTTGAATTCCAGCCAGTATCATGAAAACGAGGCATTTTCGAACGGAATTGGCCATGGATTCGGCTTCAGCGACCGAAAAAGCATATTATAAGATATGTAGCGTTCACGTTCCCGACTGACCCATTTTGTGCCTTTTTGGTAAGAATACCCCTATGCATGGTAATTATATGTTAAAATGCTTTAAATGCGGTACAACTGACCCGTATTCCATGTATTTTGGGCTGCCCATATCGAATCCGAGGTGTTTTTATATGTATGTGATCCCGTTTATGATGTAGATCTAATTACTTAGCGAAAAATTGCAAAACTAGGCGTTTTTTGCGACTTTAAGGTGCTAGAAATCCATTTTTACTATCGATGGCCAGAGGAGAGCGGAGCTTGCACAATGAGGTAATTTGGGGCGCTGAATATAAATATCACAGTGAAAAATTTCTTAAGTGTTATCAGACTGGATTTAGGGTAAAAATTTGACAAGAAACTATTTTTCCGGGCTAGCCGTAAATTCTAGCGATGTATCGACATCGAATTTGGAATCTACGCACCCGAGTTACCCAGAAAACAAGTTTCCATCTCGATCATATATGCGCAAGGGTTTTTGGTAATTTGGGGGGCTGAATATGAATATCACAGTAAAACATTTCTTAAGTGTTATCAGACAGAATTTAGGGTGAAGAGTTGACGATAAACTATTTTTCCGGGCTAGCCGTAAATTCTAGCGATGTATCGACATCGAATTTGGAATCTTCGTATGCTTATACTGGAATATTACAAGACTATTTCCATTTATTTGAGTATAATCGTAAGACCGCAACGCTTCTTAATCTTCAGGAATTGTTGGTCATGCACCTGTAGCTAGCATGGTGACTACCAACTCACCGTTACAAAATGCAAAACTCTTTCGAATATTTCAGGGCCATCTCTTGCTGAATTTACATCTAGCAACTTCAGTTTCTGCCAGATTTTTGAACTCAAACCTCCTTGCTTGTTCTATTTGAGGTTATTACTTTACAATAGTACAGTTAAAAACCTGGCAATTCCTGGAGGTAACTCAATAAAAAACAATCCCGGGATATTTGAAATGGCTCGACGGCATATGAGGAAAAAGATTCAAGCCTTGCAATCAAAAGTTTTTCGCTAGTAAAAGCTGTTGTTCTCCATAACTGTATTTACTTTCTATTTTCAATACGCACAGGACAAATTAGTCTTAGAATAACAATAAGGAAAAATCTTTTCTGAATTATTTTTAAAATGCAAACAGCAACACATCTTCTGGAAAAATATTCTCTACCAACAAGGTCTATAACGGTTACAGTTTTTTAGCCGCAACGTAAGACACTTCAATTCATGAATTTACATCAGATACTTTATTTACGAGGGATGTCTTTTAAGTTTTGCATATAGAAACATAGTAGGCCGCGCGGATCGTACGCCAGTACTGAATCATAACGTCACTCTTTAGTAAACTTAAATTCAAAGTTTCACAACAATACGTGCAGTGTTCTCACTACAGTGAATTTTTAAGCATCACCAAGTCATTAGAAAAATGGAACTCAACCGAGAACATTTTCGCGCCATAATTTATTACAACTTTCAGAGACAATTATCGCAACAAGAATGCCTTGCAGAGTTACTGTCGGTTTTCGGCAACCAGCGCCACATCAGTCGACAATTTCTCTTTGGTATGGAGAATTCAAACGTGGACAGGTGAGTCTTAGCGACGATCCCATGGTGGATGCACCAAAAACGGCAGTCAGCCAGGAAAACGTCGATGCTGCGCGCAAACTCATCATTGAAGATAGACATGTGACATATCGCGAGATTGAGGCGTCCTTGAACATCTCAAAGACCTCAATTCAAAAAATTTTACATGAAGAAAAACAATAAAGTCATTTAAAACTACCTACCGTGTTGTTTTATTTCCATATGCAAAACGTATCATCACTTTTCTTTGATCGTGTGAATGGTAGAAGTGTCACCGGAAAAGTGTGTAATGACTGCCAATTTATTTTGTATCACTTTTCTCATATCAGTTTTAAATAGTTTTCCAAGCATCAATAATCTGTATGGAACTGTAGCTTTGTAATATAACTCGGCTGATTAGAGCAGTGATCAACATATCATTAGCGTTAATTGGGTGTTAAGTTATTTATAATTTGCTTTTACCCGATGTCTAAACGAGCAACAAGATCATGAATGATCGTAAGTAGCTGTTAATTTGCAGCAATATGGTTTGGAATGTTTACGCCCAGTCGTTTTTTATGAATGCTGGTACAAATAAACAGCTCGTACTTAACGATTAAGGCGTATCATAACACTTTCGGTACATCAGTCGTGTTTTGCTTGAATAATCCGGGAATATAGCCCCTAATATTTGATTTAATTTTATTTTCACGAAAACTGTGCTATAGGAAAAAAACACAAGAGTAATTGACGACCTTGGAGCAAAAACCGGAAAAGTCCCTATTACAAAATTGTTGGGAAATTAAAAAAACTGCACAGTATAACACAGTAAGGTTATTATTGATCAGAATAATTTTTTATGTATATTCATAGTTTTTATGGACACTACTACTCAGATTTTAAGACTTCTTTTCAAAAAACAAAGGAGAGGGTAATTTTTGAAAATTTGGACATGTCCGAGACTTGCCCCAAATAATACAATTTCTATCTTCAATAATACAATAAGATCATAAAAATACCTTTTAATTTAAAATTAACAACAAATCAAACGGTAATTATACTAAGTGACATATAAATCCTAACACCCAGTTTAAAGGGTTTTATTTTAATAAAAGTTGGTGAATGTATTTATCTTACTGTAAATAACAAGTGAAAACATTTTCAGGCTTATCAGTTGGACATTCCGGTTTTTAAACTGCTTTTTTTTAATTCACTAACGCTCTAAAAATGAATATTTCAGCCGCAGTAAAGAATCAACGTTGGCGGATTTTGGTTCTTGACATCCTTTACGATCGGTTACGACGCCTAGAGTACGGAGACCTGTACGATTTCGTCAACTTAGTGAGTTTGATAGGGGCCGTATAGTGGGACTTCGGGAAGCTGGACTTTCTTTTCGGTCAATTGCAGTTAGAGTGCAAAGAAGTGTAGACACTGTGGTTAGGTGTTGTCAGGCATGGCTTCGAGAAGGCCGTACGCAAAGAGCAAGGGGCACTGGACGCCGCCGTAGAACAACAGACCGTGAAGAACGCCGCATAAGATTATTGGCCTTAAGGGACCGTTTCTCCACTACCAGGTCCATTGCAAATGAATGGTTTGCAGAACACGGAAGACCTATTGGCATGCGAAGTGTTTACCGACGAATGAGAAGTTTTGGCTTGTTTTCATACCGGCCACACTGGGTACTCCCTTTAACTCGAGAACACCGACGTAATCGCCTTGAGTGGTGCAGACAACGGTCACTCTGGGATCAGGAATGGAACAGTATTGTCTTTAGTGACGAGTCTCGATTTTGTTTAGGCATGCACGATAGTCGTGCCAGGGTTAGAAGGCGACGTGGTGAAAGGAGGAATCCACAGTTTTTTGTTGAAAGACATGTTCATCACACTGTTGGAGTTATGGTTTGGGGTGCTATAGCTTATGGTTCCAGGTCACCTTTAATCTTCATCAGAGGTAACATGAACGCGCAGCGTTATATCCACGAAGTTCTAGAACCCCATCTTTTACCCTATCTTGACACCCTGGCAGATCCAACTTTCCAACAAGATAATGCCCGACCACATGTTGCAAGAGTCACAATAGACTTCTTTCAACATAATGATGTCACATTGTTACCATGGCCACCAAGATCTCCCGACTTATCCCCAATTGAGCACGTGTGGGATATGATGGGTAGGAGATTGCTCAATTTGCAACGTCCTCCTCAGATTCAGAAGCACTTCGAGAGGAGTTAGTGGTTGCCTGGAATGAGATACCACAGGAGGACATTGACCACCTGATCAGAAGCATGCCTAGGCGCGTTGGAGAATGCGTAGCACATCAGGGTGCATCCACACATTATTAAAGGTCAAAGGGCTTTAAAGCAGTGCAATCATTTTGAAATTTTTATCATTTAGGTACTTATTATGCTTCATTAAGTACTCATACAAAATTTTATTAAATTAAAACCATTTAAACTGGGTGTTCGGATTTATATGTCACTTAGTATACTTCGGACTTGTACGATTTTTGCACCAATCGATGCGCCTTCCCTTGGAGCATAGAAATACGTGAAAATGTCACTTTCGCCGAAAAGTGGACATGCCCGGTTTTTGCCCCAAGGTCTTCAACTATTTGTAGCAAATTGGAAATAAAATTGGGAAAACCGCGGATTTCGAAAAAAAAAACAGTGCCGTACTATTTTTATTAGGAAAAATAATGACACTAATTCCCTGTATTTCCGCCACTGATACACGTTAATTTTGAGTAATTTTATTTCATTCCATTTGACGGTTTTGAAGATATTAAAAAAAATTTATTTTTATTTTTAAACGCCCTCGAGGAAAATATGTTACATAGAAGACCCCCCCCCCTTAAAACGAGGTCCTGTGATTGATGCTGTATTGTTGGTCACGACCTGTGAATTATCCTGTACAGTTCAAACCTTGCGAAATGACGAACCCATACTGCTTAGCAAAGTAACAATTCAATACTGCAGACTTATCAGACTCTCAAATGTCAGAATATACTTACCTCTTTTAGCAGATTCGATAGCTTCAACAAGCAGCTTTTGGTTGACGCCACACAAGTTGGCGGTGAGCTTCTCACATTTCTTGTGTATATTTACATCGCACTCTGGTAAGTAATTTCATTTATCATTTTTATCAATATATCTCAAGTAATTGCGCAAAATGTGCCCATGTAAACTATCAAATCCATAGCAATTTTATATGTTTGTCTACCAATTATAATATATTTACGAGCCAGCGATGGAATGTTCTTTATGAATAGGTTTTTCTGTTGGTGTGTTCCTCTTTTTAGCTCAGGTGCTTTACGGCCTATATTTGACGCTCTAGGTACATAGACAGCTATTATTATTTTCATTCGCTTATACAGAGTGTTCCTTAATGATATGTGAATATTTAAGGGTTTTAATCTATATGAAAAACTAATGTTAATTTGCTTACAAACTATAGTCAAAAAATGTTTCCTTTCAAAAACTCGGGGTTTTGAAGTTTTAGGAAAAAAATCGAAATTAATTAATATTTTCAGAACCGCTTCAGATAGTTCACTGATATTTAGTACGTAGTGAATGTTGATAAAGTTGCATGTTTTTCAATGCAAAAATAATTCTTAGCTTTAACAGTGGCGTGCGTACGGATATTTTTTAAGAAAAAAATGGTACGCCAATAATTTTTTGCCAAATAAAAATTATTTTTGAATTCCCCGTTCAATTTAAAACAAATAATCTATCTTGAATTGTTTTTCTTCGATGCGCCATTTTTGAGTAAAAAAATAAAAACCATTCTATTGTCCAACTTACAAAATTATAATTAATTCAATTGGAAAATATATACAGATAAATCCGACTGGCTTGCTTAAAACTACCGTCGGCAACGCCATCTACGTAATGCATTTCCGCCATTTCTGCATTTGAATAATTCACCATTATTAACAAGATTGTAAAAACTAAATAATGAAAAAGATGTCACAGCGAAGATATTTAAATAACAGAGACTTGTCAGATGTCAAAAGCCAGTGACATATTCCAGAGCAACTAGATATTTATTGCCAAATTGACAATAGAACGGTTTTTATTTTTTTACTCAAAAATGGCACATCTAAGGGAAGCAACCCAAAAAAGATCATTTGTTTTAAATTGAACGGGGAATTTACGAATAATTTTTATTTGGCAATTAACCATTGGCGTATTATTTTTTTCTTAAAAAATATCGAAGTTAATACCCGTACGCAGGCCGCTGTTACAGCTGAAATTTATTTTTGCATTGAAATATATGCAACTATATTAACTTTCACTACGTACTAAATATCAGTGACATATCTGAAGTGGCTCAGGAAATATTAATTAATTTCCATTTTTTTCCTAAAACTTCAACACCCCGAGTTATTGTAAGGAAACATTTCTGGACCCATAAATATTCGCATATCCTTAAGGAACATCCTGTATTTATATGGCAATACAAAGACAATGAGGATATTTCTAGAACAGCACGTACATTCGAAAATAGATTGAGAATATAATTTGAATATTATTAAAATAATATTGTGCTGAGATGCGTATTTTCAAAACAGAACGAATTTACGTTTTAATACAAATTTTACCCTGTATATTCAAACATATTTCCCTCCTATTATGTATTTCTCCTTTTTTAATGGTCAACGTATCACAGTTTCTATGTCACTGCTCTAGTTTTTTGTCCGATTTGATTATATGGTACTACTCGTCCAGAACGTACGACATTTTGGGTCGATAACTTTTATCCACTCCAGAGATATACTTTCCTCTTTATTTAGAAATCATAACTTATAATAAATTTGGGCAATAAAATTGGGAATTTCGCATGTCATTGCCACTATTTTGAATTATCCAGTATAGGCTACAAATCAGAAGTGGGATTGTAACAGTTCTAAAATAAAATATACGTCAACTTGCAGGTGCATTCTAGGTAAATAGTTAGTGAATCATAAAGGCATGCAAAACCGTTAGAGAAATGCTCAAAATAATAGAGAATGCTTTCTTCAGACGTGTCGAACGCACAAAACTCTGCGTAATAAATCTTTCATCGAATGTTTGTTTTGCTGGCGAACTCCCATTCGTCAAAGTGCCAGACGGTCGTGGCGCATTAAAAAACATCGTGTTCGATTTATTTTTGCGAAAGCACTGATTGACGTTTCAGCGCGTGGTTTTTTGAGGAGGAAATGACCTATAAACAATAAAGGACGTAAGACTGGTTTTGAGGTCATGCGATACGCGAGGTTAATTAGTGTTTGAAACATGTTTCCGCAGGAGTACGAGATGAATTATATACTAAGTGACATATGAATCCGAACACCCAGTTTAAATGGTTTTATTCTAATAAAAGTTGGTGAATGTATTTATCTTACTGTAAATAACAAGTGAAAAAATTTTCAGCCTTATCAGTTGGACATTCCGGTTTTTATACTGCTTTTGTTTAATTCACTAACGCTCTAAAAATGAATATTTCAGCCGCAGTAAAGAATCACCGTTGGCGGATTTTGGTTCTTGACATCTTTACGATCGGTTACGATGCCTAGAGTACGGAGACCTGTACGATTTCGTCAACTTAGTGAGTTTGATAGGGGCCGTATAGTGGGACTTCGGGAAGCTGGACTTTCTTTTCGGGCAGTTGCAGTTAGAGTGCAAAGAAGTGTAGACACTGTGGTTAGGTGTTGTCAGGCATTGCTTCGAGAAGGCCGTACGCAAAGAGCAAGGGGCACTGGACGCCGCCGTAGAACAACAGACCGTGAAGATCGCCGCCTAAGATTATTGGCCTTAAGGAACCATTTCTCCACTACCAGGTCCATTGCAAATGAATGGTTTGCAGAACACGGAAGACCTATTGGCATGAGAAGTGTTTACCGACGAATGAGAAGTTTTGGCTTGTTTTCATACCGGCCACACTGGGTCCTCCCTTTAACTCGAGAACACCGACGTAATCGCCTTGAGTGGTGCAGACAACGGTCACTCTGGGATCAGGAATGGAACAGTATTGTCTTTAGTGACGAGTCTCGATTTTGTTTAGGCATGCACGATGGTCGTGCCAGGGTTAGAAGGCGACGTGGTGAAAGGAGGAATCCACAGTTTTTTGTTGAAAGACATGTTCATCACACTGTTGGAGTTATGGTTTGGGGTGCTATAGCATGGTTCCAGGTCACCTTTAATCTTCATCAGAGGTAACATGAACGCGCAGCGTTATATCCACGAAGTTCTAGAACCCCATCTTTTACCCTATCTTGACACCCTGGCAGATCCAACTTTCCAACAAGATAATGCCCGAACACATGTTGCAAGAGTCACAATAGACTTCTTTCAACATAATAATGTCACATTGTTACCATGGCCACCAAGATCTCCCGACTTATCCCCAATTGAGCACGTGTGGGATATGATGGGTAGGAGATTGCTCAATTTGCAACGTCCTCCTCAGACTCTAGAAGCACTTCGAGAGGAGTTGGTGGTTGCCTGGAATGAGATACCACAGGAGGACATTGACCACCTGATCAGAAGTATGCCTAGGCGCGTTGGAGAATGCGTAGCACATCAGGGTGCATCCACACATTATTAAAGGTCAAAGGGCTTTAAAGCAGAGCAATCATTTTGAAATTTTTATCATTTACTTATTATGCTTCATTAAGTACTTATACAAAATTTTATTAAAATAAAACCATTTAAACTGGGTGTTCGGATTTATATGTCACTTAGTATATTTAGAGAAATCAGGTATAGTATCAAATTATTATTTATGTACGTAGAATGATCTACTACTCGTCGTTGGTTCTCAAGGCCGTCCCGACGACCTTAGCCTTTAGGTCATAGTCGCTATAATGTCAGTGTCTGTCATCGGTCTGTCAAGTCTGGTGGCCCAGAAACCAGACAAGTTGTAGGGGAAGGGCGAGAGGGAGAAAGAAAGGAAGGTAGTCGGAGCGAGAAGAGAACGAAAAGGAATTGTTTTAAGTAAATATTTGAGGTGTGATAGACGTTGAATGATCGTATTAGGATGACGCCGTTGAAGTGTATATACAAGAAGATGTTATGATGGAAAATAGTATGACGAGCCATATCATGTTTTCTTTCTTATATAGATGTTAGCGTCCTTAACCGGACCCCTCTCTTTAAAGCGGACCGGCAGTGTTATCACGTGAAAGACTTATGTAGTGGCAAAACATGGCGTCAAGTAGATTGACTCTAGGCCTTCGTTGGAGGTCTCAAAGAAAAGAGATGAGTCAAATGCCACATCAGTCGACAATTTTCCGTTGGTATTGAGAATTCAAACGTGGACGGGTGAGTCTCAGCGACGATCCCAGGGTGGGTGCACCAAAAACGGCAGTCACCCAGGAAAACGTCTATGCTGTGCACTCATCTCATCATTGAAGATAGACATGTGACATATCGCGAGATTGAGGCGTCCTTGAAGATCTCAAAGACCTTAATTCAAAAAATTTTACATGAAGAATTAGGAGGAGTAGGACCGTTTCAATTCCGGAAACTCAAAAAATGTGTACAGCATTGTTAGTGGTGATGAATCGTGGATTTACTGTTATCAACCAGAAAGCAAACGACAGTCGGCTGTTTGGGTGTTCCAAGGTGAAGAAAAGCCATCAAAAGTCATCCGTTCTCGAAGAGTTTCGAAAAAGATGGTCGCGACATTTGTGTCAAAAGTGGGTCATATGGCAACAATTTCTCTCAATGAGCAAAGAACTATTACTGTGGATTCTTATACCACCATTTGTTTGCCAAAAGTCATCACCGAGCTTCGAAAAATCAACCCCGAAAGAACAATAGTCCTCCACCAAGACAATCCAAGCTCGCACACAGCTCAAAAAACAAGGCGGTATTTAAGGGAAGAAAACGTGGAATTATTGGACCATCCTCCATATTGTCCCGATCTATGTCCTAACGATTTCTTTACTTTCTCGAAAATTAAAAACAGACTGCGTGGTCAAAGGTTCCAGTCACCAGAAGAAGCAGTTGACGCATTCAAAAATGCCGTTTTGGATCTGCCAGCAAACAAGTGGAATAAGTGCTTCGAAAATGGGTTCGAGCGCATGGAGATGTGTATTAATCTTCGTGGAGAATACTTCCAAAAACAATAAAGTCATTTAAAACTACCTACCGTGTTGTTTTATTTCCATATGCAAAACTTACAAGACATCCCTCGTAATACCCTTTGTATGGAAATTTTACCAAAATCAATCTGAGCGATACTTCTCAAGCTATAGGCGGTTATAAAATTAGCGGGCAGACAGAGTTGAGTGACATGTTTTTTGTGATGTACACGTCATATAACATCCAAAAACCATAATATCTTATTTTCGAAATTTTTCTAGACTACAATTTTTTCATAGGAAGTAAAATGTATATATGGTCCATAAACCGGGCTTTTTCAATGTCAATCTACTTTTCAAACTAGTCCGGTGAGAAAACTGAAATTTGTAATGATGAAATTGATGTTTAGCGTATGGTACATCATTTCGAGCTCCGTATCAGTACTGTATCAGCATGTATTACAAAGTTCATCACCTTTCGAAGTGGTGGACTGTCAAGTCTTGTGGGTTGTTGCTGATTCTTCAGCGGCAGATCGAAGATGATGCATACGACGCACTCGGAGCAAAAGGGCTCAGGTCGAATAACAAAATAATTAGGAACGAAAATATAATTATTACTCTAAAATTCCGGCTCCGAACAGCATGGGAATTGTAAGTCACGTGGTCTTGCCCTAGCCAATTTTTTTTGTAAAATAGTTTTGCAAGCACCTGGCAAGGTTTGTGTCGCCACTAAATGATCCGGCTTATTTATATTTTCACTATTTAAATGTCAAATGCAAAGGTCAAAAATGTCTCAATAGTCTAATCATATTAGCAAATTTCCCAGAAATAATTATCAAGTCTGGTTTTATTGGTGCAAGTTGTTCAACTGGGTATTTAAAACATTGTCGCATAAAATGGGTACACCAATTTTTGTGGGAAAACTGTTTATTTGACAACAAAGAATCAGAAAGAGAGTTTTTTTTGGGATTCAATAAAAAGTATTGACATGAACGAAAAAACTTTTCATAGGATTCTTGAATATTTATGAGACCACAAGTAAAAAGATCCGACTAATAGCAAAAATGTTATGACCGAAAAATGACGCAAAATGCAGATTTTGGCACTTGTTGGTAATGCAACGATAATTCCAAGCAACTTCTTGAAATTGGAGTGTATTGGACAAGTAGTTTTTTGAGAATTTCTAATTTTTGATCTCAAAACACCTGTTTTCCGGCTATCACTACTAGTTTATTGAGAAATATACAGGGTTCGTTCAGAGAGCATTTAATAGCAAAATACACGTGTTTACCTTGCCAATTTGAATCGCAAACCATTCCGAAAGATAAATGTTATTTTTATGCAAAAAAAAGGTTATATACGTTTTTTTCTTCTAAACAAATTCAAAAATTTCGTATTTGTGAGTAATTGAACAAATGAGCTAAAATATTCGAAAAACATACGATACTATACATATTTTGAAATGAAGTGGATGTGTCTATCATTTTTTGTTGCGAATTACTCACAAATATACTAAGTGACATATAAATCCGAACACCCAGTTTAAATGGTTTTATTTTAATAAAATTTTGTATAAGTACTTAATGAAGCATAATAAGTAAATGATAAAAATTTCAAAATCATTGCACTGCTTTAAAGCCCTTTGACCTTTAATAATGTGTGGATGCACCCTGATGTGCTACGCATTCTCCAACGCGCCTAGTCATGCTTCTGATCAGGTGGTCAATGTCCTCCTGTGGTATCTCATTCCAGGCAACCATCAACTCCTCTCGAAGTGCTTCGAGAATCTGAGGAGGACGTTGCAAATTGAGCAATCTCCTACCCATCATATCCCACACGTGCTCAATTGGGGATAAGTCAGGAGATCTTGGTGGCCATGGTAACAATGTGACATCATTATGTTGAAAGAAGTCTATTGTGACTCTTGCAACATGTGGTCGGGCATTATCTTGTTGGAAAGTTGGATCTGCCAGGGTGTCAAGATAGGGTAAAAGATGGGGTTCTAGAACTTCGTGGATATAACGCTGCGCGTCCATGTTACCTCTGATGAAGATTAAAGGTGACCTGGAACCATAAGCTATAGCACCCCAAACCATAACTCCAACAGTGTGATGAACATGTCTTTCAACAAAAAACTGTGGATTCCTCCTTTCATCACGTCGTCTTCTAACCCTGGCACGACCATCGTGCATGCCTAAACAAAATCGAGACTCGTCACTAAAGACAATACTGTTCCATTCCTGATCCCAGAGTGACCGTTGTCTGCAGCACTCAAGGCGATTACGTCGGTGTTCTCGAGTTAAAGGGAGGACCCAGTGTGGCCGGTATGAAAACAAGCCAAAACTTCTCATTCGTCGGTAAACACTTCGCATGCCAATAGGTCTTCCGTGTTCTGCAAACCATTAATTTGCAATAGACCTGGTAGTGGAGAAACGGTCCCTTAAGGCCAATAATCTTAGGCGGCGATCTTCACGGTCTGTTGTTCTACGGCGGCGTCCAGTGCCCCTTGCTCTTTGCGTACGGCCTTCTCGAAGCCTTGCCTGACAACACCTAACCACAGTGTCTACACTTCTTTGCACTCTAACTGCAATTGCCCGAAAAGAAAGTGCAGCTTCCCGAAGTCCCAATATACGGCCCCTATCAAACTCACTAAGTTGACGAAATCGTACAGGTCTCCGTACTCTAGGCATCGTAACCGATCGTAAAGGATGTCAAGAACCAAAATCCGCCAACGTTGATTCTTTACTGCGGCTGAAATATTCATTTTTAGAGCGTTAGTGAATTAAAAAAAAGCAGTATAAAAACCGGAATGTCCAACTGATAAGGCTGAACATTTTTTCACTTGTTATTTACAGTAAAATAAATACATTCACCAACTTTTATTAAAATAAAACCATTTAAACTGGGTGTTCGGATTTATATGTCACTTAGTATATGAAATGTTGGAATTTTTTTAGAAGAAAAAACGTAACCCATCCGTTTTTGGCATAAAAATAACATTTATCTTCCGGAATCGGCAAGGTAAGCTACAGTTTTTTCATTCTTGTCAACACATTCAATTGAATCCCAAAAAACACGTTTTCTCATTATTTGTTGTCGAATAAAAAATTTTCCCACGAAAATTTGTGTACCCATTTTATGCGCCCATGTTTTGAATACCCCCTTGAACAACTTGCAACAATAAAACCAGCCTTTACGATTATTTCGCAAACCAAGGGTATTTTCGTCTAAAAGGACATTTTTTGCAGATAAAATCGCGTCTTTAGTGTCTTCAGTGCAGTGTTTGGTTATTACAGGAGAATGATTAGACAAGCTTTCAGTGGTCCTGAAATTCCTACTCAAAATTGTCTATCAACTCTTCCAGTACATGAAAATCTATCTTTGAGGCTTTCTGGGCAAGTCAAATGCTTCACAATTATTACCACCTGGGACCCCATACAAAGTTTGTGCTTCGGGTCCCAGGTATGCTAGACCCGCTATTGAATTTGTATCCCGTAAACCAAACGCTGTTTCTCATTTCGCCTACTCCTCACTTTGAGAATCAATATTATTCTCTAGCGCCACCTGAAATTGTTCAAGATGACAGTGACGGAGAGGGAGGGCATCTGCGATTGAAAATTCAGGGGTGGGCTGGGATTGGTGACGTCATCTAGTGCACCACTGCTTCTAAGAACGAGTTCCCTCATGGAAATTGAAGAGCAGGGGGTGGTATCGACAATTGAAGTTGAATCAATTGAACGAAGAGCGGGGGGACAACATTATCCATTGCGTCGCACTCAAGTTCAATTCAACGCCCTCAAATTTCCTTTATGCTCTTTACCGTCCACCGTAGGTCCCCAGCCCACCACAAGGAGGCCTTATCACCCATTTTGTAAAACACTGACGTAAATTGATGATTTAGTTTAGGGTTAAATCATTAAGGATTAGCTGGCTAGCTGATCCTTTACTGTAACCTCTAGGTAAGGACTACTGATTTTTCGAAAATGATATTGCTCTAACTCCGCCTCTGGTAGATGCTGGGTGGATTGAGTAGCTCAGTGACTGCCAGTGTCGGTCCCAAGCCCGGATAAAGGAGGAGAGTTGTAGCGGAGGGTTGGCTCCCCGCCCTGTGGAAAAAAAAGCATTGCTAAAAAACCCATACAGCAGCCTCGGAATTCGGACGGATTACACGGAAAACGACAAAAGCAAAGAAAACGGTTAACGAATATTGGATGCTGGAATATATAAGGACTAAACACTAAAGATGATCAAGTATTTAGAGAACTCCACACATACGACATCGACATAGCAGTACTCAGCGAAACAAAGAAGAAAGGACAAGGAAACAGCTACAAAGATGAGTACATATGCTTTTGGAGTGGAGTAGAAAAATCGAAACGGGCCAAAGCTGGTGTAGCTATTGCAATAAAAAGGTCATGGAGAAGTTCATAATGGACTGGAACCCAGTTGACGAAAGGATCATAACGGTTGACATGAAAATAAAAGGAAGAGAAATTAAAATATTCGGTATCTACGCGCCCACGGACGACTCAGATACAAACACAAAAGACAAATTTTTTGACAAACTCTCTGAGGAATTAGATAAGACGAAAAATAGACAAGAAATAGTCTTGATAGGCGACCTGAACGGAAGAGTGGGCAAAGCTCTTGACAGTAAAATAATTGGACAACACGGAGAGGAAGTAGTCAATGAAAACGGAACCAGATGGATAGAGCTTTGTGAACAACACTCGTTAAGAATCTTAAACGGATTTTTCCAACACAAAGACATACACAAATATACTTGGACTCAAAAAAACAAAAAACTTGAAATCAATTATTGACTATGTCGTGATTAAGCAGGACACTTCCATAATACCCTATGATGTAAAAGTTTGGAGAGGAGCTGAGTGCGGTTCAGAGCACCTGCTAGTAAAAGCACCCATTGAAATTACTTACAATAAACATCTCATATATCAAGAACAAAATAACAATGGAAAACCCACAAAGCGATATAACATAGACAGCTTAAGGGATGAATCCACCAGTTTCCTTTACAAACTACGTTTAGCACAAAAAACTGGACGAAGATATTAACGGCAAGGCAGAAGAAATGTATGAAACTTTGAAACACAAAATTCACGAAGCAGCACTAGAAGCCCTTGGTGTTAAAGATAGAACGGAACACAAAAATTCTTGGTGGACGGACGATTTAACCCAACTGGTAGAAGAAAAGAAAAACTTATATCTTAAATGGTTAACTACAAAAGACGATGAAGATCGAAAAAGCTATAATCGTTTTAAATATATAGTAAAAACAGAAATTAAAAAAATAAAAAACAAACATGGGAAACCAAATGTGCTGAAATTAGCTCAATGGTAGGAGGATCTAGGTCTAGAGAAGCTTGGCGAACTATAAATGGTCTTAAAACAAACACGAATGAAAGAAGAAAAATAAATCCCATAAAAATAGAACAGTGGAAAGACTACTACAATAATCTACTGGCAGAACAACGTGGAGAGTATTTAGACACGCAACTAGATATAGATCAAACGGGAGTTAACAGAGTAGATACCATTCAATTAGAAGAAATAAAAACAGCATTACAAAAAATGAAAAATAATAAAGCTCCGGGACCGGGGGATTTGCCTATCGAGTTAATTAAACACGCCACCACAAGAACGCACGAGCTACTTTGTGTAATTTTTAACAAGTGCCTGGAAGGGGAAACGATTCCCAGAGATTGGAGGAGCTCTTAGATAAATTCCATTTATAAAAGGGAAACAGGAGTGACTGTAGTAATTATCGGGGTATTAGTATTACATCGTCCATCGGAAAGCTGTACGAAAGAGTCCCAGCAGCCCGAATAGAAGACGAAGACACGGAAATTGAAGAACAAAGTGGATTTCGACCTCGGCGATCCTGTGTCTACAACATATTTACAATAAAACAACTGACAGAAAAGAGATTAGCAAGAGGAATGGAGCTACACGCTACTTTTATAGATCTCCGCAAGGCATTCGACTCCGTCCCTTTGCAGAAATTATGGATCGCAATGAAAGAAGCAGGCATAAATAGCAAATACATAAACGCCGTAAAAGCAATGTATAGAGAAAATCAAGTGGTCGTTAAAGTCGGAAATCAAATTTCTGAGGCTTTCCCACAAACAAAAGGTGTTAAGCAGGGCTCCTGCCTCTCTCCAACCCTGTTTAAAATTTATCTCTGCAGCGCTTTAAAACATTGGATAAGAAAGTGCAGCCCCATGGGGATATGGTTAGAGGACTTTCACTTCTATTCAATCCTCTTTGCAGATGATCAGGTAGTCTTTGCAGAAGACCAGCAAGACATGACTTACATGATAAACAAACTTATAGAAGAATTCACTAAATGGGGTTTGGAGATAAATATACAAAAGACACAATACATGACTATAGGAGGCACAGGACAAGACATCGAAACAAAAAGCGGAAAAATAGAAAACGTCGGACAGTACCAGTACCTAGGAGTTACAATAGATGAAAGCGGAAAGGATAATAAAGACATACTAAGGAAAATAGGAAAAGGAAAAAATATGATTAAAACACTACATCCGATCTTGTGGAGTAAGAACCTAACAAAGAAAACAAAAAAAATTATATATCAGGCTATGATTCAGCCAGTACTGACGTATGGGTCAGAAGCGTGGGTTGTAGATAAAAATATGTCACAAAAGCTTCTCTCAACCGAAATGATGTACTGGAGAAGATGTTCCGGTTTAACTTTACTTGACCATGTTAGAAATGAGACCATCAGAGAAAGAATGGAAGTCGAAAATACAATAATGGACGATATAACAGAGAGGCAGTTAAAATGGTATGGACACCTGCAACGAATGAACGAAGAAAGGATACCATTAAGGGAAATGGACACCAGCACAAAGAAATAAACGAGGAAGACCACGAAGGAAATGGATTTCAAATATCCATACCGCAATGGAAAGTAGAGGACTACATGAAGGAGACTGGAACGATAGGATACGATGGCATATGGGTTGCGAGAAGCGACCTTAGGTTGCAGAAACTCGCCATATATATATATATATATATTGCTCTGCATCCCAAGTCGTTCAAAGATTGACAGAAAATGTAATGCGTAGATTTTTATTTGACGAGCCGGTTGTTATGTTAGATGTGACCGCGACTTCAAAGAACCTTTTAGACAGGTAAACGTATCGATACACTGCGGAATAGTTTTCCAGGGACGCTTCGGTGATAATTCATAGCTTTCCATATCTCATTTTGCCAGATTTTAAACCTTGATACAACGTTTCTCCACGTGCTGGTCAATTTATTCTATCGTTATCGTCATTCTCGTCACGCCTGCTGACTACCGTTTTTAGATCACTCCATAATTAGATTCTAGAGATGCATTGGACCTGATTAAGGTCAATTTATGGATTTTTCCTGCAACAGCTGTCTGGGATAAAACCCAAATGCCACTATCGTTTAATACAACGTTTACTATTTCAGGAAATTTTTTTGTAGAGAATTTATAGAACTCAATTCCCTGTATGTACTTCCCAGGCCAACATTGGGGTATTTTAATCGCGAATAATTTAAAAATTGAGATTGTATGTTCTTACTTCCCACGCTTGCTGGCGAGAAAGTATTATAATCGCGAACATTTTCATAGCTGAGATGGTTTTTGGATGTTATTTGACATGTACAGGGTGTCCCATTTTCGCTGATATTACTTGGTATCTCACTTACTAGTAAAGATAGAGAGTTGTGGTTTTCGCAGGACTTGCTACTTTTTTGTGAAAAGGAAGGTGGTTCAAACAAAATTTTCATAGCCTACTTTGTTTCTGAGATACAGGGCGAAATTGAAAATATTGCATCTTGGGATCCCCCTCGTATCTCCGTTGTTTTTCATCACTTCGCAAAGCTATAAACTGGCTCTTGTACAAATTTTCACGTGGGAAACATCAACTGTCAATATTTCTAATATTTGTCAGAGCACAGCTATAATATATACTAAGTGACATATAAATCCGAACACCCAGTTTAAATGGTTTTATTTTAATAAAATTTTGTATAAGTACTTAATGAAGCATAATAAGTAAATGATAAAAATTTCAAAATGATTGCACTGCTTTAAAGCCCTTTGACCTTTTAATAATGTGTGGTGCACCCTGATGTGCTACGCATTCTCCAACGCGCCTAGGCATGCTTCTGATCAGGCGGTCAATGTCCTCCTGTGGTATCTCATTTCAGGCAACCACCAACTCCTCTCGAAGTGCTTCTAGAGTCTGAGGAGGACGTTGCAAATTGAACAATCTCCTACCCATCATATCCCACACGTGCTCAATTGGGGATAAGTCGGGAGATCTTGATGGCCATGGTAACAATGTGACATCATTATGTTGAAAGGAGTCTATTGTGACTCTTGCAACATGTGGTCGGGCATTATCTTGTTGGAAAGTTGGATCTGCCAGGGTGTCAAGATAGGGTAAAAGATGGGGTTCTAGAACTTCGTGGATATAACGCTGCGCGTTCATGTTACCTCTGATGAAGATTAATGGTGACCTGGAACCATAAGCTATATCACCCCAAACCATAACTCCAACAGTGTGATGAACATTTCTTTCAACAAAAAACTGTGGATTCCTCCTTTCACCACGTCGCCTTCTAACCCTGGCATGACCATCGTGCATGCCTAAATAAAATCGAGACTCTTCACTAAAGACAATACTGTTCCATTCCTGATCCCAGAGTGACCGTTGTCTGCACCACTCAAGGCGATTACGTCGGTGTTCTCGAGTTAAAGGGAGGACTCAGTGTAGTCGGTATGAAACAAGCCAAAACTTCTCATTCATCGGTAAACACTTCGCATGCCAATAGGTCTTCCGTGTTCTGCAAACCATTCATTTGCAATGGACCTGGTAGTGGAGAAACGGTCCCTTAAGGCCAATAATCTTAGGCGGCGATCTTCACGGTCTGTTGTTCTACGGCGGCGTCCAGTGCACCTTGCCCTTTGCGTACGGCCTTCTCGAAGCCATGCCTGACAACACCTAACCACAGTGTCTACACTTCTTTGCACTCGAACTGCTATTGCCCGAAAAGAAAGTCCAGCTTCCCGAAGTCCCACTATACGGCCCCTATCAAACTCACTAAGTTGACGAAATCGTACAGGTCTCCGTACTCTAGGCATCGTAACCGATCGTAAAGGATGTCAAGAACCAAAATCCGCCAACGTTGATTCTTTACTGCGGCTGAAATATTCATTTTTAGAGCGTTAGCGAATTAAAAAAAAGCAGTATAAAAACCGGAATGTCCAACTGATAAGGCTGAAAATTTTTTCACTTGTTATTTACAGTAAGATAAATACATTCACCAACTTTTATTAAAATAAAACCATTTAAACTGGGTGTTCGGATTTATATGTCATCATTCACTAAAGTAAATTTGCTTTTTTAGATTCCAAATATTATTTAATTATCCTTGCAAATCTAAATAAAATAATTCATGAAAACTAGACAAGCTCTTGCATCTAAAATAATTAAACAAATTTAATGGATTATAATCAAATTGTTTCGAATAGTTCATTAATTTTAATTAAATTGGTGTACTCAATTTAAGTAAACGGTTTATCAACTTTAATTAAACGATTGCGTTTCGGCCTAATTAAATTAGTTTCATAGATTCAAGTAAAATGTTATATAAATCAGAGTTCAGTTAAATGAACTAAACTTGTTAGCTGTCAAATAGTTCAATAAATTTTTTCATTGGCCCAATTACAATTTTAATTAGTATAATTAATTTAATTTTCTTAGTGTATCCACTCAAAATTTTGAAAAATGTATTAATACGTGTGAAGTACAAATGCAATCTACTTGGCACCATTTTTTATATAGGAATATTCAGGTCTGATGAAGCATTCTCCGTTATCGTCAAGCAGGCAACAAAGCAAACAGTGCAGCTATAAACTAACCCTTTTTGCAAGCTGCTCCCGACCCAAAGCCCGAATCAACGGAGGAAGTGCTGGCGCCAGCAACTTTGGTCGTACCTCCATCGCACTCCTCCTCTTCCTCCTCGGAAGTGCTGTCGTCCTCGCTGCTGGACGAGGTAGACTCCTCCTCGCTCTCGCTGTCCTCTTCACTGTCGCTGTGGGGCTGCACTGCCGGATGGCCCCTTGGTCGGGGGTAGTGCCTTCCACGGATCACCTTGGGCTTTGCCCATATTTCCACCGGGCACACGTCGAACTGCTCCGGTTTTTTCCAGGGCTGCATGAACTGCGTCAGGCGGTTTGATTGCAGGGGCACGAAAGTCTCTTTCTGTTCCGGTTCAGGTTTAGACTCAGGCTCCGGCGGGACGAACACCTGCAAATCGGGGTCGTCTTTATCCGCTTTCTGCACTAGCGAACGCTTTGATACAAGTTTTTTGTCCGCGGATGATACCACTGGCTCGTCCTTGAGCGGCACTGTCTTTATGTTCACTCCACCTCCTGTTGTATCTTCAACTTCCTTTTTAACGATACCTGTCTTCCTCTCATCAACTTCCGCATCGGGCTTGGCCTCAACTCCTTCACTACCTTTTACTCCATCTTTAGACACCTCTTCCTCCTTCTTGGCAACTGCCTCTTTCTTTGGCGCCTTATCGTCAACTTCACCGTCAGCTGAACTTTTCACAACTTCACCATTTGCTATTGCTTTTCCTCCTTCCTTCAAAGTCAAATTATTCTTCTCTATTTTTGCCTCACCATTAACAACCACTGAATCCTGATCTTCTGATGATGCTGGCGTAATATTCTTCTTTTTAACTACTTTTATAACTTTCTTTTTTGGAGTCGCCTCTTCGGTACCACTTTTTTGTTGAGCAGTTGTGTTGTCTTTCATTACTTCTGTCGTTGTATGATCTAAAACTTCTTTATCGTGCCTCAGAGGGGATAGAGGTCTCGCAAAATCATCGTTATCCACAAATTTATTTCTGCTACCTCTCTGGTCTTCTGTAGGCTCTTCTGTATCAACTTTTTTCCTTGGTACGACAATAGTACGTTTTGCAAATACATCGTCATTTTTGATGAAAGGAGACGCAAGTGTTACTGGACTTGGAGGGGCAGAACTGTCTGTTGAACTGTGAGATGGCTTGGTCACAAACAGCTTTCTTTTAATAACGCCTTTTGGTTCTTCTTTATCATTTGGTGATAAAGGAACCTTGCTATCTGCTTTCTTATCAGATTGAGCACATTTCTCTACACCTACAACAGTACTATCAGTCTCTTTCTTAGTTGCAACTTTCTTAATCCTAAGCGTTCGCTCCTTTTCCTCAAGAACTTGACCTACTAACGATAAAGGCTTCTTTTTCAAGATTCCTATCACTAAAGGATCTTTAGGTGCTGGTAATTCTACTGTACCATTCTCAATAGGCATTTTGACTTTGGGTGGTTCTGCCTTGACTTCAACGTCAAGGTTAAACCTGAACTTCTTGTCTTTTTTCTTGGGTGATTCCACAATCTCGACATTGTCTACCACAACTTTGAGTGGAGATTTCTTCTCCTCTATTTCACCTATTGTACCAGTTATTACTGGTTTCGGCTTAAACACTGTCTGCTCAATATCGACCTGAGAAATATCCCTAACAGTAGGCATTTTTGGAGCAATTATCGATTCAGTCATCTTGTTTTTGTCTGTAACTTCTTTGTTTGCACTTTTTTTGACAAGTGGTTTTTGTTGTAGAAAAGGCAGATCTTTAGATAGTTCTGAGAATTCGTTTGATTTTTTCGTCAACTGTGACGTATTTGTTTTCTCATCAGGCAAGCTTTTAGAAGAGCTGGATTTGTCTAGCTCCTTAGCTTTGGCATCTGGCAAACTAGTAGTTGATTCAGCTTTGCTAAAAAGTGTTTTTTTCTTGGATAAATCTTGAGCTATGTCAGCTTTCTTTTTAAACAGATCTAAGGCTTTGTCTTCTGGTAAACTTTGACTAGAGTTTGACTTATTTAGGCTAGTAATAATCTTTTTGTCTGGCAAGCTAGTGCTTGAGTCAGATTTGCTAATTACTTTTTGTTTTAAAGTATCTTTTTTGCTAGATAATTCGAGAAGTTTATCTTTTGGGCTAATATCAGATACAACTTTGATTGGAGTTGTTATTTTTAGTTCTGACTGGTCTTTGATGAGATCAGACTTGGTTGGTGCTTTATTCAGCCTAATTATATTGCCTTTCAAGTCTTTTGATTTATCGAGATGTTTCTCTGGTTGTTTAATGTCACCAACCTCTTCGCATTTATCTATAATTTCATCACAAACTGGAGAACTATCTATTAGTAGTGTGTCCTTAGAGCTAGACTTACTTATACTTGAATCTCGTTTTTTCTTGAAACTGCCCCTAGAATCAAAGTCTGCATCAGTCTTTTTACACTCACCAGAAACAACACTTTCATCACTAGTACCTTTCTTAAGCACTTTTTTCTTCTTGACGGTACCTCTACCTTCCGTTTCTTGCTCTGAATCCGCCACGGTATCCCCACTTGTCAAAATTTCACCAGTTTTTTTCCTAACAGCTTTCTTCTTCTTCGCCCCAGGATGAGCAGGTTCCGGCTCTTCAGATTCTTTTTGCAATATGTGATCTAGTATGTTTAGATCATCAGCACTAAGTTGAGTAGAAGATCTACGGATATGTTTGATAATATCTTCTGTAGATACTTGTCTACTTTGTTTGATTTGCACTTCAAGAGGTTGCCCAGGATTCAGATCATCGATGTTGTCATCTGTGGTGATAGCCTTACATATATCGCGAAAGCTGGGAGACTTGCTGACAGATTTTCTTCTGTTATTCGGAGCAGGTTCGAGCTTTGCTATGTTTTCCTTGCTTTTGCTACGAATTAGGAACTTTTCCTTGAGGATTTCTCCAGGTGATTTTCTCACTCGTTTTCCACCAGTCTCAAACAGCTCGTCTTCTTTAAAGTTGTCTCTCCAGCTCTTGATTTCATTGATTTCATCTTTAAAGGTGTCTTCATGTACAGTTTTGATTCGTACTGTAGCTCTTTCTCTCTTGATTGTAGTTGTAGGTTTGGCTTCTTTCTCTTCGGTAGCTTGCACGGTTTTCGGGCTCGGTGTTTTCTCAACTGGTTTAAGGTCTAGGATTTCGGGTTTTGTTCTTTCGTATTTATTAAATTTCCTGTATCTGTTCACTGAGACGTCGATGTCGGCAGTATCGATGATCTTGATAGGTCTGATTGATACGACTTTAGGTGAAGAGTGGTACAACTTTGGCGAGTCTACTCTTCTAAGGGGCGAATTGAATTCGCTGATCGTGGTAAGTTGAGGCTTGTACCCTGCTCGGTACTGTCTTGGGAGTGTGTTGGAGTACGGGATGTAGTTTGACGCGATGATAGAGGAATGGTTCGCGTACGGGCCACTGAGCAGCAGCGACTTGGCACTACCGGAGGTGCCGATGTCTGAGTAGTATGGCATTTTCCTATTATTCTTATCTCATAACACGTGATGGAATTCGTCGGCGGTGCAGGTGCCAAGCAATTTCCTACCTGTTGCTGTAGCTGAAATTGATCCAAGTTAGTGCTGGTGGTTCACAGAACTATTGATGAAAAGACTGCACTTAACAGTGGGAGTTGGCGGTCTTGTACAGTGACATTTTGAACCATGGAGTTGTTAGAGGCTTTGTCGTAATAGGAGATAATACAAACAAATATTTTTTTGAAATAAGAATTCAATTACGAAGCGCTATGAATTTTCTTCGAAGTTCGTTTTATGCATTTACCTAGAGGTATATTTATCGATAACAAAGGTGTTAAGAGGTAGCTCATGACGTTATCTCTGAGAGGCTTAAGGCTAATGTATCGGATGAAGAGACACGCAGCCTCTTAAATAGTGACAAAGTCGCGTATTTAGGATTTTTCCCAAAATCGTTTTAGTTTTTTTCCTGACTTCATCTGAGATTGGATTTTAAAATAAATTACACATTCACATTGCCACCTTTTCTCCTCTACAAGATGGCATGATCAAAATTTCAATATGACGATTCGGTTATTGTTCTCCAGCATTAACTTTTCTTATGGACGCTACATTGGATTTTTGCAAATATTAATGGAGCTCTTAAATCTGATAACAAAAATTTATAGAGCGTCATATATTGACATTGTCAAACCTTTTATTAAAAAACGAAATCTCCTAGGTATACCAGATAGATATTTGTTTCGTATATCAGACTTATCGCAAAATTATTTTTATTTATACTTTGAATATGAGCAGTTTTTTTTTTTTATATCGAAACAGCCGCGCAGGCAGAAGCCTAAATGCCGGAACACCGCGGCTGCTATGATGATCCCAAAGAAATTTTGTTAATACGATTTTTGAACTGCCTAAGGTTAGTAGGACTGGGGAAAGCTTACTCCCGTAGATTGTTCCACAATCTAGACACCCTCGGGACAAAGGAGCGGTCGTATCGGCCAGTTCTGGATGTACGAAGTTTGACACGGTTAGGATGGGATGCCGAAGTCAGGCGGGTCTGTCGGGCAGGCGCATCGCGCGGCGGCATCATGGAAGAGAGCTCTGAGGAGCAAAGCCCGTTGGTGTAGCGATAGAAAAGAGCTAGGTCGCCGACGGCCCGCCGGTGCGAAAGAGTCCCGAGACTGTCTGTTAGAGAAGAGTCATCGATCAGTCGGACCGCCCTCCTCTGGACAGCATCGAGCATGGACAATGTAGTCGGGGCGGCAGCACCCCAAATGTGTGAGCAATACTCGAGGCTAGGCCTTCTCTGGGCGTTGTATAGAGTGAGAAGGTCATGCGGAGAAAAGTACTTCTTAGCCCTAAACAAATAGCCTAGCTTTTTCCCAGCAGCTGCAGCTATTGAAGAGATGTGTTCGTGCCAGATCAGGTCCTCGGTGATCTGGACTCCGACCAGCCGAAATGAATTGCTCTTTGGTAGAACTCGACCGTCCATCGAAACTGTATGAGCGCTAGGACGCTTTTTGTTCGTCAAGGTACAGTACTGTGTTTTGGAAGCATTGAACTGTACAAGATTGTTGCGTCCCCAAGCAGTGATAGCCTCCAGGTCTCTTGTCAGAGAAGAAGTCGTCGCTAGTCTTCTTTTTTCCAGCTCAGCGGCAGAGATCGGCTTGTCACACTGAATTCCTGCATGTAGAGTGCTGTCATCAGCGAAGCTGTGGATTGGGTTGATCGTGCAGGAAAGGAGGTCGTTGATATGTAAGAGAAACAGTGTTGGAGCCAAGACCGATCCCTGGGGAACACCCGCGTTGACGTTGTGGGATGAAGAGGAGAATCCGTCAATTACGACGGATATCTTGCGGCCAGAGATAAAGTCAGCCACCCATCTGCAAAGCTTTTCTGGGAGGCCATATAATGGAAGTTTGCTTAAGAGAGCAGCGTGCCACAGCAGATCGAACGATTTCGTGATGTCAAGAGCAACGACATGAGCCTCACCATGAGACTGGATGAGTTTACTCCACAGTTGCGTGACGTAAGCTAGGAGGTCCCCTGTGGATCGTTGGTGCCGGAAACCGTACTGCCTGTCGCTAATCAAGCTGTGACGTTCGAGGTAGTCCAGAAGCTCGCGATTTATGCACCTCTCCATCACTTTACTTATAACAGAAAGCAGAGCTATAGGCCTGTAGTTGTAAGGGTCGGTTTTAGATCCTTTTTTTGGGATGGATTCATAAGATATCTGGAAGAGACGCGAAAGAACTGGAGCAAGCTCCGCTGCACATTTCTTCAGTACAATGGCAGGAATGAAGTCCGGACCAGAAGCTTTGTTGATGTCGAGCGACAAGAGCACTCGTCTTACGGTCTTATGCCTGAATGTTACTTCCCGCATAGGGTGGGGAACCCTTTGAATTGACGGCACTTGGGCGTTGGTGGGGACGTCCATGGTGGAGTTGGCAGCAAAGATCTTGGCTAGCACTTCCGCCTTGGCCTTTGAGTCGAATACAATAGTTCCATCCTGACACGTAAGTGGTGAAAGGCTACTGTGTGAGAAGTTCTTTTCAATCTGCTTGGCCAGCGTCCAGAAGGATCGACTGCCATTGCGCTGCGACATTACCCTGTGCCTAACTTTTATATCATGCTGGTTTTTGGCATTGCGAACCGCTTCGTTATATTTGTTTCTTGACTCGACGTCAGCTTGTCTGTTCTCTACAGTGGGGTTTTGTAAGTAGGTTCTGTGGGCCTTGATCTGCTGCTGGCGAGCAGTGTCACACGATTTGTTGAACCAGCCGTTGGACCCTGGTTTAGGAACTTTCACTGTGTGAGGGATGTATTCCTCCATTCCGACGTGGATAATTTCGGTTATTGAAGAACAGACAGTCGACGCATCTGCGTCAGTGAAACAGACATCTCTCCAAGGAAAGCTAGAGAAGAAGTCACTGAGCCCCTCCCAGTCGGCATGTCCGTAATGCCAAGTTTTGCGGCCTGTGCGAGTTTCTGCTGTTACAGCGGCTTCTGACCGAAACCTAACCTCCACAACACCGTGATCTGAATTACCCAGGGGGGACAGGACAGCAGTGCTGTAAGGGGCAGGATGCGTGGTCAGAAAGAGATCTAGCAGGCTACTGGCGTGTGACGAGACGCGGGGGAAAAAAGTAGGGCTCGTCACCAGCTGGGTCAGCCCTTGAGTAAGAGCGAACGCTTCGACTGCACGACCTGCTGCATCGGTCTTATTTGAGCCCAACCAAAGCTCATTATGGGCATTGAAATCACCGAGAAGAACTACCTCTGAAGCGGGGTGATTGATGTTCAGGAAGTCGATCTGGACGGCGAGGTATTCGAGTAGGTCATCCCAGTTATGGTTCGAGGGAGAGCGATAAAGGCAGCAAATACATTTGGGTGATGTTTTGGAGTTGAGGCGAAGCCACAGAATGTCCTTCCGGTCTGATTCCAAAGAAAGATCCCTGGAGCAGGAAAGACTGCTGCGGACAAAAGCCACAACTCCCCCGTTCTTTCTCAGATTGGAGTGCACCTCGTAGTTTGGGAAGTTGAGATGGTTAATCGGTGCAGTCTCTGAGATTTTTGTCTCCGCCAAGAAAAGCACGGCGGGACAATTGGATTGCGGCTAGTGATGAACAGCATCAATGTTGCTGTTGATCCCGCAGATGTTCGAAAAACAAATTTTATCTTCGATGTTGTTCCCTCAAGCCCACCCTCCACCCGGACATTCCGAGAGTGGAGTGAGTTTACGTCCGGAGTTTTTAGTGCTCGAGGGATCCATCATCATTAATTTCTTTGTTTTGGTAGATAACCGACTGCATAACTTAGGTGTGGAAACATGCGGACATTTATAAGACACCCTGGGAAAAGCTAGCGGGTTGTACTGCCTCGGTCGACTGGTCCTTGTCTACCACCTTCTTTTTACATATTAGTGATGTTAAATAGACCTAAAGTGGCCCGTTGGCGGACTTGTACCGCCACCCGGCAATCGGTACTGAGGTATTCCTTAACGCGTGCACAATCACTTGGTCGGGAAGAAGTTGTATACTGGATACAACAACTTCCGGAACAAGCATTTGCCACGGCCTTCGCTCAGTAGGGGCAGTGTCATAAATATAATGTCAAATTTTCAATACGGTCTATAAGGGAAACAACAAATCTGGTGATGGAAATCGAAAGCAGAAACGTCTAATTGAGAATTAGACTATGGCCTCTTGCCAAGAAGAAAGAGTGGTAAGGCTAATATGCAAATTATTGTAAAATTCCATTTCAAATAAACCAGGAAATAAATGCCGATATTTTAATAAATCCGGTATACAAAACAAATGTCTATCTGATAATTTAGACGCATAGAAATACTATTTTTTGAAATTACCAAGGTCCATGTATGACATACTATATATTTTTGGGATCAAAATTAAAAACTCTATCTATGCAAAAATCCAATATGGCGCCTATTAGAAAAAATGAAGTTGATGCTGGAGGACAAGAGACGAAACACCGTATTGAAATTATAATTACACCATCTTGTAGTGGAGAAAAAGTTGTAATGTTAGTCTGCAATGTATTTTGTAATCCTACTGCAAATAAAGTCAGGAAAACATATACATGAATTAAAACGATAATTGAAAACCCACAAAAAACGTTAAAGTGATATTCAGATACTCTTCAGAACATCTATGCATTCAATAATGTTGTTGTTGGTGATAAAGAGTTATCGCAACAGATAGAACATAGTAGTCACAAATAAATTATACGTCGTGTCCAACAAATATTTTTTTCAAACACAATAAGCAAAGTGGCGTAATGATAACTCCAATATGGCCACCGCCGCAAAATAGCGATGCACATTTTTTATAGTCATCTCTATGATATGGGTGTCAAATAAAAGGGCTTGATGAGAGAAACGCCAGTAACGCACAGTAACATTATTTTAAATCCAATATGACGGTCGCCCGAAGATGGCGTTTGTAATTAGTACTGTCACCTATGATGTAGGTATCAAATTAACGGGCTTTGTTAGAGAAACATAATAAGCAAATGATGGATATATCGATTTATCACTATATGATTAATATCCATCGATATATTATGATACAAACAAAGTAAGAAATTTTGTGGAGACTTATTAATAAAATATGTGAAAATTATATAGAAATTACCGTCTATTTGACAAATAAATACTAAAAAGTCAGAAATAAATAAAATAACACATTTTTAAAAACAAGCTTTTATTTAGCTTTTAATAAAGTGGACTGGTTTTTTGCTTTTGGAAGAGTTGCATTTGTGATAAAACGTGTAATGATACGAAAACTAGAAATACGTTACTGTGGAGAAAATAAAAATATTTGGAAATTTATTTGATGAACGTCACACACGGTAAAAAACGTCTCCAATTTATATGAGTATTTCAGTTCACTAAACATACGTCTTGCTTATCATGGAGATGCAAAATCAATATTTTTCTGAGAAAATCACAAATTTTCGTCCGGTTATATGAACAGGAGGTTTTTCCAATAACTCATTAACGACTATTGAATAAAGTTGAACGAATATTGTGTGTATGTACTTGGTCGTATGGCCGACTTATGGTTGGAATACGAGTATAATGAAGCATAATGGCTTTGTCCGGGTTTTCCATAGCAATAGTGAACTTGGAGTTAAGTCAGTACTAGTTTCTTTTCATAAAAGTTAAAGTCTATCTCGGTCAGAAAAAGTAGAAACGGCGGTTTTCATCTTACGTTCTTGTATGTTATTTTAGGCCCTGAAGCTGTATATCAAAAATTCGCGTACTTATACCTTTTTATCATTTCCAGGCTTCGGGGAAGGGAAGTTCTATGTTTAATTTAATAATCATATATCTCTGACATCGTTTCTGAATATATTTGTAAATAATATATACATGTACAGAACTATCTTCATTCCTTTCTATGCGTAAGCGAGGACATTATTGTTATTTTGAATGATTATACGTTTGAAGGTGTACTTTATTCCCTAATTGTTGGAGGTTTTGTTACCGCGTAATCTCAGAAACAGCTGAACCGATTTAGTTATATGCTGTGGGGTCTGTAAAATTGGTGAGGTGACGACTGTGAAGTAAAAGTTTTTCGGAAGGATGAAAGATTTTGAAAAACTTCAAACGTGTTTTTTGCACGGTTTTAGTTATCTTAGGGTGAAGATAAAAATCTTAGAGAGTTTAAAATCATTACCAATTCCGTTTCATTTTCCAAATTCCAAAATTACCTGTAGAAAAAGGCGCTTTTTTGGATTTACCAAAGCACGTGTGCGTGATAAATAAAAGGATGCATAAGAAGTATCGACTCCATCTACGAGCCCCTTCCCACTTCAGTTGGCCCAACTATTGAAATCTTAGTTTTTATCTTATCAAACACAAATAATAAAAATGTAGCAGGGTGTTATAGACTTAAAATATTAAACATGAATATTTTGATAATATATTGTAGAAAACACCAACTTTATCACTCCTAATCAAATTTGCAGCATAAAAATAACACATGTTGCAATTACAGCATATCAACCTATTTTCATTTCAATGCAAAATAAGTCTATAACGCATAGGTGGCTGTGAAAAATAAAAGCCATGACCATTGTTTTTATTCATCACAGCTGTCAGAATACGTTTAAAATAATTTTGGGTAGTTAAGGTTTTCAAAATGGGTAGAGGAAAGGCTTTTAGTGAGAAAATTCGGTTACTGATAATTAAATTTTTTAATTCTGGGAAATCAAACTCAGAAATTGCAACTTTGTTAGACTTGTCGCGGTACAGTCTAAGAAATATTGTTAGAAGATATAACGTAACTGGTTCAGTTAATATTAAGCCACGATATGTGAAAAAAAGTAATATCACAAATGCCGACCGAAGAGCATCAAGAAGAATAATAGTGAAAAACAGGCATGCCAATTATTTACAATTAAGTGCTCTGTGGAGTGACGCTGTTGGAAGGAAAATTTCGAGGTCCACAACTCATAGAGAGGCACACAAACTGGAATTTAGCACTTGCAAGGTAAGTTTTCTTATAAAAAAAAGTGAAGTAAAAACCCTAAAGTTGCACAACTTGTTTATAGGCCAAAGAAAAGCCACTATTAACTCCACTGCAAAAGAAAAATCGGCATAGATGGGTTAGAAAACATAGACAATGGACACCTAAACAATGGTGTGCAATAGAATGGAGTGATGAGGCCCGATTCGAAGTTTGTGTTGGTGAGAGTCGCAGTAGAGTTATTCGCAAAAAAATGAAGCATTCCATGTTGACTGTCTGAAGAAAAAAGTGAAATTTCCAGCATCCATTATGGTCTGGGGCAGTATGTCATCGAAAGGCGTAGGAAAACTTCATTTTATTGATGGAAATGTGGATACAAACAAATATTTGGCAATTTTAGAAGAATCGCTTTTACCAGTTATGGAAGAATGTTTGACATCCGGCCAAGATTTTGTGTTTCAGCAAGATGGTGCAGCGTGCCATACCTCAAAAAAGCCTGGAAGAAAATAATGTACCACTTTTGAAATGGGTTTCTAGCAGTCCAGATCTGTCACCTATTGAAACTTTGTGGCACGAGATGAAAAAGTTTCTATGACAATATCCTGCTCGTACAATTACCGAACTGAGACGAAAGCTTCCAGAAATATGGGATGGTTTTACACCAAATTTTTGCCAAAACTTGGTTAACACTATGCCCCAAAGAATTTCAGCTGTAATAAAAAATAAAGGTGATGTTACCCAATGGTAATCTTTCAATTGTTGCTTTGTTAACTTCGCGCATTTATTCGCACATTGTCTATTTGTTCAGATGTTCTATTAGTTATAGGTCTAAGTGATTTCAAATATGTATTTTTTGCGACTAGAGTGTATCTAAAATGTTTTTGAGAAAATAAATTGTTTTAGAAGTAAATAGTTTCGTCATGTTAAGTTTATAAAGGCATATTTTGGTACAAATCTTGAAGTGGGCCAACTGAAGAGGGAAGGGGCTCGTAAGTGATGTTTTTTTCGTTTTTTCGTTTTTTGAGCCAGGATTTTATAGAATGTCAGTAATATGTAAGAGTGCGTAGTTAAGGCACATATTCATATTGATTTGAGCCCTATATCGAGTCAGCCTAGTTGAGTTCACATTTTCACACCCAGAAAACGTGGTCCATTAAACAGTTTTTCTGGAAAATTTTTATCACCCGTAGTAAATTTTTCAATTATTCTAAGCAACTAAACTATTCGGCTTAAATAAACTGAATTTTCTAGAACCAGTTTAGATGGAAGTAATATAATATTAAACAAATTTGCTTCAAAATAGCAAATCATGTACCTGTTTGATTAAACGGTTTAGCTGATTAAGTTTATATGTATAGCAGGGTACATTTAAAAGAACATTTTAATGAAACCAGTGTCTTTTATTAAACTAGATATCGATGCATAAAAATTTTTTTGAAGTTCAATGAAGACTGTTACTTCAGTGGTCTATCGTTATTAATGCAATAGATTGATTAAATGTTCTGATGGATTCAGTGAGTGTATTGTATAATGTATATACAGGGGACTTCGAAGTTGAGTCAAGTTATAGCCCTTTGGAAGTTTGAGTACCGCCCTGTCTCAATAATAATATTATGTGCTCGTGTTTGGCGACAACGGATATAATCCGCCTTATCGGTTCATCGCATCGGAAACAAAAAAGCGAAAGAATTTGGAACGATGTTTTTACAATTATTTTATTCATTTGTATACAGTCAGTGTCAGTGAATAGTGGTGTCTGTTGCGTGGCTCAAACGAAATAAAAAATGGCACATGTTTATGCGGATCGGTTTCCCAATCGAGTGCAACCAACCCCTCGTGCCTTTGTTAATGTAGTACAACGGGTTCGTGAATCATTTGACTTAAGACCTCACATATGAACGGCATGCCGGTGCTCCAAGACCTCACGATCAAATACAGGTCCGCACTGAAATACTTGTCGGGAGGATACTTTATAAAACAAGGTAAAATTTTTTTTTTAATTTTTTTTTTTATTTTTACACACATATTTTGGTTTATCTTCCTTCTACAATCATTATCTGAAAATTAATGACTCAACTTCAAAGTCACCCTGTATAGAAAGGTGAGCCTCCTGTTGGTGCAAACTTTGTAGTATTTGAAAACACGCTAGTTTGTTTAAAGTGATGTCGAATTTATTTATATATGTAAATGCGTCGACAGCGTGTGAGTGCAATATCGTTTTACTATTAGAAATAGAAGTACAATTGTTGCCTTATTGAGTTTCAGGTATCCCTTTTCCTACTTTCTAAATTTAGAACAAAGAATTACTTATAGTGAATGGTGATATTATAACAAATAATTGATAGAATTTGATCCCATATATATACGTATAAATTCACCATCAATGAAAATAAAAAATATCCAATTCTGTGGGATAGAAACTTTTCATTTTCATTAGAAAGTGTCAATTAACAATATCATGTTTTCCAAATTTTTTAATAACTTAGATTTGCAAAAGCACAGTTGTAGCAACAAATTCCCAATATTTTACAAATACACCTATAAATCTAAATGAAATAGTAAATTAAAACCAAGCAGATACTTTTACCTACACCAGCTAAACAAATTTAGAATACAGGGTGGCGCATCGAAAACGAAACAGACGCATTTACTGGCAGCTTGAAAAACGCTCAGACTCGTCGATTTTGTTTTCGAAGGGGACACAAGTTTGACAAAAAGTCACGTTAGCACGTGCAGCCCCTAAGCTGGGGTGACACCACCCCCAGAATCTTAAATAGAAAAGGGGGTCGAGTGATACCTTATTTTAAAGGTCTTTCAATTCCCCTTATAACGATATAAAATTAATGTACTTCAATTCAGTATTTTTGAAGATTTATTGGTTTAAAGCTCTAGTAAAACTAATAAATCATCATTAGTGGAGATCAATACATTTGGCAGCAAAGTAATTTAAAAATGAAGAATGAACTGACCTGTTAGGCAAGTAAATGTTGAAAATGGCAACCATGACTCTCCATGCAATAATAAAGATTTTGCTCTTAACGTTGCCGCACATTTTGCAATATTTGAGGAGTAATTTGAAGGCACTCGTTCATAATTCTTTGTCGCAGGTCTTCTAATGATGTTGGCTGAGTAGCATAGATTTTGATTTTTAAATAACTCCACATAATGACATCCAAAGGTGATAAATCATTCAATGCCACCTCTTCTATCAATCCATCGATCTGGAAACGTCTGATTTAAATATTGTCGAACACGTAATGCGTAATGTGGTGGGAGACCATCCTATTTGAACGTCAACCTATTCGCAAGGTACCGCCGATCATTCTGATTTTCAATTATGGCTGTTAATGAAGGTTCTATGGCGTTTTCCAGTAATTCCAAATACATTTCACCGGTCAAATTTCCGAGTAAGAAAAAAGGACCAACTTAATGAACGCCAAAAATACCAGCCCAAACATTTAATTTTTGAGGCTGCTATGTATGAACCTCATGATAAATTCTGGGATTAGAATCGGACCAATATCGGCAGTTATGACGACTTACCACGCCATTTTTAAGAAAAAGGAACACTCGTCGGAAAAGCAAGTGTTGAATAGAAAATGTTCATCGTTCACTCATATCTTCACAAAATTGTAATCGCCGATCAAAATCGTCTTCATTAAGTTCTTGTACCAGGTGAATTTTATACGGATGAAAAGTATAGGCCTTTAGAATCCGTTGGCCAGTACGTCAACTAACACCACACACAGTCTCCAATTTGCGAGTACTTAACGTAGGATCTACATAAACTTGCCCTAAAACCCCCACTTCTATTGCTTCGTTCCTTATGGGAGTTTCAATGTTGCGTTTTTTATTGGCGATTGACACAGTTTCCCGAAATTTAGCTACAAGTTCTAGAACATATTTTCGATGCACGTTACTGTTTCCATGTCGCTTATTAAATATTTCTGCTGTTCTGTTAGCGCACTGATTATTTCCGTAAAAATATTTCAATAATTTCAACTCTTTCTGCTGTGGAATATACCATGGTTAATTTATGTAATAAAGCGTTACAAGTTATTTTAGCAGCAAAGTTTGGTCAAATCAATCGCAAACTATGTACTAAATTCCTATTTAAAATAAGTACGAGATATTTCCTTATCTTTCTTCAAGAAATAACTTTTTTGCCACAAAAAAACGCTCCAAAAGCTATTTTCAACAACAAAATGATAAACAAACCATGTGCGTACTGAAGAAAGGCATTTACTTATTAAGTAAATTCTTTTAGTCAAATTTCTTCTGAAAGTAGTACAAACTAATCTGATGTTCCTACTAAAGTCTACTTTAAGCTTTAAATCAATAAATCTTCAAAACTACTGAACTGAAGCTCATGTATTTTACATCATTTTAAAGGGAATTGAAAGACCTTTAAAACAAGGTATCACTCGACCCCCCTTTCCATTTAAGATTTTAGGGTTGGTGTCACCCCCGCCCAGGGCGTTGCATGTGTTAACGTGATTTTTTGCCAAACTTGTGTCCCCCTCGAAAACAAAATCGATGGGTCTGACCGTTTTTCTAAAAAAAACTGAGCTGCCAGTAAATGCGTCTGTTTCGTTTTCGATGCGCCACCCTGTATATATAATTAAACTGTTTTACTTGGAGCAGGTAAACTCATTTTAATAGTTCTTCAATTTTCAATAAATGGACAAACTCAATCTAAGAAACGGCTTAATACATTTATATACTATTTTTATAGATTCAAGTCAAGTCAGTGTTTTAGAAATCGGAGTATAATGAAACTTTTCAGCTATCACGTAGCTAATTACGTTCTTATGTGTTGACTAAAATTTTAATTGGTTTGATCAATTATTTTTCAGTGCACAGAATATCACTATACAAAACCACCTCAATCTCCAATCACCAAACAGTGCAGTTTTTCCAATGTACCGCTAGCACTATACCTGTCGTCACACCTGAACCAAATCCAAATGCTCGTATCTCCGTCAGAGCGAAATTCGCATCGCACCGTGGATGTTTCGCGTATTTCGCGAATTGCCGGGATTCGCCGGCGTGTCGGGAAGCGGCAAAAGTTCAACTGGCCGGTTTCGGGACGTCGGTCGCTTTGTCGATTTGCCAAAGTGGCTATTTTTAATGGCGCGCGACGTCTTGCGTCGTGACGCAACTGTCACTGAGCGGTAGAGGAGTTAAGTCGCGGTCATGGAGAACTGACATGCACGCTTTCGTACATTTTTTAAGCGAAAAAGAAATGGCGTCAAGTAGGTTGACTCTGTATTTCCCACGCAAAGCTGCCAACAGTTCGTAAGGGATTATGTTTGATCAAATGACGATATTGGCCTTCAAATGCACAGTGTGAGTAGCAATGCGAAAGCGATTGCCGACTGTGGCGAACGACTACCGACGAGGACGCTTGTCCATCGGAGGACCACGTCGCACGTATCGATTGTAGGAGATATTTCTGTTGAGAGGGACATCTATGATGAGTGAAACATGTCTAATACGAGTCCCTTCCCACTTCAGTTGGCCCACTTCAAGATTTTTACCAAAATATGCCTTTATAAACTAAACATGACGAAACTATTTCCTTCTAAAACAATTTATTTTCTCAGAAATATTTTAGATACACTCTAGTCGTAAAAAATACATATTCGAAATCACTTAGTCCTATAACTAATAGAGCATCTGAACAAATAAACAATGTGCGAATAAATGCGCGAAGTTAACAAAGCAACAATTGAAAGATTACCATTGGGTAACATCACCTTTACTTTTTATTACGGCTAAAATTCTTTGGGGCGCAGTTTTGGCAAAAATTTGGTGTAAAACAATCCCATATTTCTTGGAGCTTTTGTCTCAGTTCGGTTATTGTACGGGCAGGATGTTGTCGTAGAACCTTTTGCATCTAGTGCCACAAAGCTTCAATAAGTGACAGATCTGGACTGCTAGAAACCCATTCCAAAAGTGGTACATTATTTTCTTCCATCCATTTTATAGCCTTTTTTGAGGTATGGCACGCTGCACCATTTTTCTGAAACACAAAATCTTGGTCGGATGTCAAACATTCTCCCATCACTGGTAAAAGCGATTCTTTTAAAATTGCCAAATATTTGTTTGTATCCACATTTCCATCAATAAAATGAAGTTTTCCTACTACTTTTGATGACATACTACCCCAGAGTATAATTGATGCTGGAAATTTCACTTTTCTCTTCAGACAGTTAACATGGAATGCTTCATTTTTTTGCGAATAACTCTACTGCGACTGTCACCAACACAAACTTCGAATCGGGCCTCATCACTCCATTGTATTGCACACCATTGTTGAGGTGTCCATTGTCTATGTGCTTTAGCCCATCTAAGCCTATTTTTCTTTTGCAGTGGAGTTAATAGTGGCTTTTCTTTAGCCTCTAAACAAGTTGTGCAACTTTAGGGATTTTACTTCACTTTTTTTTATAAGAAGTGCTAAATCCCAGTTTGTGGGCCTCTCTATGAGTTGTGGACCTAGAAATTCTCCTTCCAACAGC
This sequence comes from Acanthoscelides obtectus, assembly GCA_963669975.1. Taxonomy (NCBI): domain Eukaryota; kingdom Metazoa; phylum Arthropoda; class Insecta; order Coleoptera; family Chrysomelidae; genus Acanthoscelides; species Acanthoscelides obtectus. The sequence goes on along the minus strand of CAVLJG010000001.1, from coordinate 15,607,621 downwards.
GTCACTCCACAGAGCACTTAAATGTAAATAATTGGCACGCCTGTTTTTCACGATTATTCTTCTTAATGCTCTTCGGTCGGCATTTGTGATGTTACTTTTTTTCACATATCGTGGCTCAATATTAACTGAACCAGATACGTTATATCTTTTAACAATATTTCTCACACTGTACCGCGATAAGTCTACCAACGCCAAATAAATGAGATATATCCAACTCATAACTCCAAATTTTCAACCACCACTAACCCAACATCTCCGCCTATTATTTTCTCTCCGACATCTCAGCAAGTAAGGTTTCTCCAAAACATATATCTTCAAAGTACATTTTAAATCACTATGTTCTTATCAATATGTACTCTATAAACTAATCATATTAGAAAATTTCTTCGACATAATTGTAACGTCTGGTTTTATTTCTGAAAGTTGTTCAAGGGGGTATTTAAAACATGGACGCATAAAATGGGCACACCAATTTTTGTGGGAAAACTTTTCATTTGACAAAAAAGGATGAGAAAGCGTGTTTTTGGGGATCCAATCGAAAGTGTTGACAGGAACGGAAAAACTTTTCATATAAGATTTTTAGGTATTTATGTGGATGCAGAGAAAAAGGCTAAAAACATAAAAAAATCGCTCAAACTGCATCTTTTGACGTTTCAGATGCTCCTGAAAAATTTCTCAATTTCTCAATTTTTTATGTAGGTATATTTATATGCCTCCAGCCTCAGTAACTCAATGCACATATTTTCCATATTTCACTCATCATAGATGCCCCGTACATTTACCCTTAAAATATCTCCTACGGTCGGGTGTCGATTCGTGTGACACCATCTCCCGATGGACAAGCGTCGTCGTCGGTGGCCGTATGTCACAATCGGCAATCGCTTTCACATCGTCATTCATCACAACTATCATGTGCGTAGTAGCTATTTCTCTCAGAGGGGGAATACCTTTTAGAGATATGATCACTTTGTTGAATGCTGAGAGTTTTCTCATCGTTTTTTGCATTATGCGAAATAGTACAACCGTTATCAGTGCTTCTATAGAAAATATGGAGAACTAAACATATGCACTATTTATCCTATAGAAAGCTCCTTCAACTTTGATGCTGTAGATACAGGCATCTTTGATATAAGGTTAATTTCCGAAGTGAACAAACTTTTATTCGGCAAACAGAACGTGATTTCAATAAGTCGGCAAATAATTCAAAGAAGTAGGTAATAAAATATAAACCTCAAACAACCTATCATCCAAAAATGAACGCCGTTGGGTAAACAAAAGGATGTATTCGAGAAAGTCTTGCAAGCGTTGCCAAAACAATTCCCACACACCGTTACAAATAGTTTGAGAAAAACCAAAACCCAAGATTCGGAACCAGACGCTTTCATGATTCATTTAACTTCATAAATCATACCTAAATACGCTTCAAAATTTATTGTGGCTGTTCCTATTGTGACGGAAAGATGAATTGTTAAGGAATCAGTGATAAATCTCAAATTTTGCCCATTTCCTGGTGGAGATAGAAATATAAAAGACGAAACATTTAAACGATTGGTCTGTTGTTTATAATTAGCAAACGGGTAGTGGGGATAAGTAGCTTGGTGCTAAATAGAAATCTTGCTACTCTGCTACTTAATCACACATCTTCGCAGAGTAAACTCTACAGACTATCTCGGCATTCTGCAACCAACAAAGCATGATGAGGAACTGTCTTGCAGCTTGCAGCATCGTCAGTAAAGGTGGCTACAGACACAACTGCAAGCTTGTCGAGCATGCTTGTTCATTCTTTTTGTTAAAGCACGCTTGAATGTCTGGAGGGAAATGTGGTACAAGCTTTGTAATTGTACAAGCAGCTTGAGGAATGAATTGATTTTATTTATGCATGCTTGAATTAGGCGTGCTTGCGCAAGCAAAACGGTGCGTGAGAACTCAAGATTTTCAAGCTTGCACAAGTTGGTGTCCGTTGATGATCATATCCTGCTTTTAAATCAAAGGCGATACAAGAGACAAAAGGTTTAAATACGTCTCTTTATCCATTCTAAGATAATTGTCCCAGTCACTCGGATATAGGTTTTCCTTTTCATCAACCATTCTTAACACCACACCGCACACTTTTTTATTCGGGATTTTCTTTTCTTCACAAGAAGAAAAGAGGCCAAAGCGAGTGCAACGTCGCCCGAGATCGACATACTTTATTTAACTACCTCTACTTTTATCAAGCGTGCTTGCACGTGTGGTGCCAAAGGCAAATTGAGCATTCCTGTATAAAAAGATTGAATAAGCATGCTGGACAAGCTTGCAGTTGGATCTGTAGCCACCTTAAGTGTGTCGTGTTGTTAAATCATTCCTTCATAGATGGACGCGTTTGATGATGCTCACAGAGCTCATAGCGAGAAAACGCGGAATGTACTGTTTGGACTCTAGGAACTGTCTAGGCAGCAAGTTGTCATTTTATCGGTTTTCTTACCTCTAAATGTAGACATTTCTATGGATGACATACGTATGTACGTGACTACGGTATTACATACAGGGTGGCTGGCGCATCGAAAACGAAAGAGACGCATTTACCTGTCGATTTTGTTTTCGAGGGGGACACAAGTTTGGCAAGAAATCACGGTAGGACGTGCAGCCCCCTAAGCGGGGGTGACACCACCCCCAAAATCTTAAATGGAAAGGGAGGTCGAGTGATACCTTAAAATTAATGTACTTCGCTTCAGTAGTGTTGAAGATTTATTAATTAAAAGCGTAAATAAAACTAATACATCATCATTAGTGGAGATCAATACATTTGTCAGCAAAGTAATTCAGAAATGAAGAATGAACTGACCCGTTAGGCAAGTAAATGTTAAAAATGGCCACCATGACTCTCCATGCAATAATAAAGACTTTGCTCAAAACTTTGCCGTACGATATGCAACATTTGAGGAGTAATTTGAAGGCACTCATTCACAATTCTTTGTCGCGGGTCTTCTAATGATCTTGGCTGAGTAACATAGATTTTGCTTTTTAAATGACCCCACATAAAGAAATCCAAAGGTGATAAATCTGGCGATCTTGGGGGCCATTCAATGGCACCTCTTCTACCAATCCATCGATCTGGAAACGTCTGATCTAAATATTGTCGAACACGTGATGCGTAATGTGGTGAGGCACCATCCTGTTGGAACATCAACCTATTCGCAATGTACCGCCGATCATTCTGATTTTCAATTATGGCTGTTAATGTAGGACCTATGGCGTCTTCCAGTAATTCCAAATACATTTCACTGGTCAAATTTCCAGGTAAGAAAAAAGGACCATCGCCAAAAATACCAGCCCAAACATTTAATCTTTGTGGCTGCTGTGTATGAACCTCATGATAAATTCTGGGATTAGAATCGGACCAATATCGGCAGTTATGACGATTTACTACGCCATTTAAGAAAAAGGAGCATTCGTCGGAAAAGCAAGTGTTGAATAGAAAATGTTCATCGTTTATAATTCGTTCACTCATATCTAAAAAAATTGTTATCGCCGATCAAAATCGTCTTCATTAAGTTCTTGTACCAGGTGAATTTTATAAGGATGAAAACTATGGGCTTTTAGAATCCGTTGGACAGTACATCCACTAACACCACAATTCGCGGGTGCTTAACGTAGGATCTACATAAACTTGCCCTAAAACCCCCTACTTCTATTGCTTCGTTCGTTATGGGATTTCCAATGTTGCGTTTTTTATTGGCGACTAACCCAGTTTCCCGAAATTTAGCTACAAGTTCTAGAACATATTTTTGATGCACGTTACTGATCTCATGTCGCCCATCAAATATTTCTGCTGTTCTATTAGCGCACTGATTATTTCCGAAAAATATTTCGATAATTTCAACTCTTTCTGCTGTGGAATATACCATGGTTAATTTATGTAATAAAGCGTTACAAGTTATTTTAGCAAAAAAATTTGGTCAAATCAACCGCAAACTATGTACTAAATTCCTATTTAAAATAAGTACGAGATATGTCCTTATCTTTCTTCAAGAAATAACTTTTTTGCCACAAAAAACGCTCCAATAGCTATTTTCAACAACAAAATGATAAACAAACCATGGGCGTACTGAAGAAAGGCATTTACTTATTAAGTTAATTCTTTTAGTCAAATTTCTTCTGAAAGCAGTACAAACTAATCTGATGTACCTGTTAAAGTCTACTTTAAGCTTTAAATCAATAAATCTTCAAAACTGTTGAACTGAAGCTCACGTATTTTACATCACTATAAAGGAAATTGAAAGACCTTTAAAATAAGGTATCACTCGATCCCCCTTTCTATTTAAGATTTTAGGGTTGATGTCACCCCCGCTTAGGGGGCTGCACGTCCTAACGTGACTTCTTGCCAAACTTGTGTCCCCCTCGAAAACAAAATCGACGGGTCTGAGCGTTTTTCCAAAAAAAAACTGAGCTGTCAGTAAATGCGTGTTTCGTTTTCGATGCGCCACCCTGTATATTAACATAAATAACCGACAGAGAATACAAAAAAACATGCATGTTCTATATTACCACCAACCCTGTGAGTATATTGAGAAATATACCTGAATTGATAGTTAGGTAGTTCTAGTCTGTCAACCTTGCCTCAAGATAATTAAACTCAAATCATAAGGTGCGTATCCAGACTGTGGACACCTAGGCGAGTCCATTTGAACACCCAACGAGTCTGTCAATGCAAAATACGATATAAATACTAGCCCGGTTACAAATAATGAACCTGTCGCATCTTACTCTGTTGACTGTTTATTGTTTTCATTGCATCGTCGACGCAGCAATGTTACATACTTCAGGTATCATGTTTATTTTTGAATGCCAAAGTGGTTAGTTGGTCGAGGATTAGCATTGAGGTGTCTGGCCAGGCTCAAAATACTCGCTTCGCATGGTGATTCTAATCGTTATTCATGTTTTTGCAAAAAAGTATTACAAACTGAGAAATATACGAACAATACAAGTTGTAGAAAATGTCAACAATGCATAGACGCGGACTGGGTAACCACCGTTTCAGCGTTAAACCGCGGTACTCGATGTCTTGTCCACCCTTCTGTATCTCTAGCCATTTGACATAATAATGGGTGATTTTTTTGCTAGTATCTTTTTGGCAACACTGTTTTTGACAGATGACGCGTGAATCGTGTCTTGTGTAATCGTCAAACTTGTTCAGTTTGGTCAATAATTTAACCATGAATCGACTTACGAACGAACAACGCTTGCAAATTATTGAATTTTACTATCAAAATTCATGCTCGGTTATGATGGGCATTTTGGTCGGCTTACTGAGGGAGCTATTCGGAAGCTTGTGACTAAATTTCGAACCCAGTTTATATTATTGGACATTAAACCACCAACACGCAGACGTAGAGTGAGGACTAAAGAAAATATTGCGGCTGTATCCGCCAGTGTTAGTGATGACCGTGAAATGTCGATTCGCCGCCGTTCGCAGCAATTGCGCCTCTGTTACTCCACTACGTGGAAAATTTTGCGACAGGATTTGGGTGTAAAACCTTATAAGATTCAGCTGGTGCAAGAATTGAATCCACACGACCTCCCACAACGTTTCCAATTTGGTGAATGGGCGCTGGCAAAGTTGGAGGAAGATCCACATTTTTATCGACAAATTGTGTTCAGCGACGAAGCTCATTTCTGGTTGAATGGGTACGTTAACAAGCAAAATTGCCGCATCTGGAGTGAAGACCAGCCAGAAGCAGTGCAAGAGCTACCAATGCATCCCGAAAAAATCACTGTTTGGTGTGGATTATGGGCCGGTGGCATCATCGGGCCGTACTTCTTCAAAGACGACAATGGCCGGAACGTAACTGTGAATGGCGAGCGCTACCGTGGGATGATAAACTTTTTTTTGCCCAAAATGGAAGAGCTGACATGTGGTTTCAACAAGACGGTGCCACATGCCACACCGCACACGAAACAATGGCCCTATTGAGAGGCGAGTTCGGTGAACAGTTTATCTCACGTTTGGGGCCCGTCAATTGGCCGCCTAGATCGTGTGATTTAACGCCGTTGGACTATTTCTTGTGGGGCGATGTTAAGGCTAATGTCTACAGGGATAAACCAGCAACGATTGACGCACTGGAAGCCAATATTTACGCATTTATTCGTGAGATACCGGGCGATATGTTGGAGAGAGTGTGCCAAAATTGGACCTTGCACCTGGGCGATCTAAAGCGGAGCCGCGGCCAACATTTACATGAAATAATCCTTAAACATTAAATTATATCAACCGTTCTATCGACTCAAATAAAGATTTAATCGTTTTTTCAAATATTTTGTGTTTTTTGTGAAAATCAAACCCTATACCTCTTAAAAAATCACCAGTTACAAACAAAGCCTTCGATCACGCAACAAAAGTAAACTGTTCATGTCCCAGTGCAGAAAGATATTTGATAAAACGTCCACTTCACAAAATGTGATTTCTGGTGTTCCGCAAGGAAGTCCATTAGTACATATTTACATTCTGTACATCTGTCTGCCTAGTTTTTACAATCTTGTTGATAATGATGAATTATTCAAATGCAGAAATGGCGGAAGTGCATTACGTATATGGCCTTGCCGACGGTAATGGTGTGCAAGCCAGACCGATTTATCACCAGAGATATCACGATCGTGCTTTGCCAGATAGTCGAACCTTTTCTAATATTCATTGTCGCCTTTTTGACACTGGTTCTGTCCGAAAAGGAACATCTGTAGGTATACCTCTAAGTGTGAGAACACCTGAAATTGAGGAAGCAGTGCTGCACGAAGTCGAAGAACATCCTGAAACGAGTACGAGATCGCTAGACACCTAAATATTTGCCATCAAATTGTTTGGAGAATTTTAGTCGATTTTTTGTTATATCCTTACCATATTTTAAGAGTACAGGCATGACTTCCCATTGACTTTCCAAAGAGTGTGACCTTTTCTCAGTGGTATCTTCAAATTACACAAAATCCCCAATTTAAATCAACGATTCGGTTCACGGACGAAGCTAATTTTTCAGAATGTCCACAATAATCATTTGTTCGGTTAACGTATGGGCAGGAATTATTGGCAACCACTTCATTGGCCCATTCTTCTTGCCGGGACGACTTGACGGACAGACTTACCTCAATTTTCTTCAACAACAGTTGCCTTTGCTGCTTGACGATGTTCCGTTAGTAGTAATAAACAATATGTGGTACATGCATGATGGTGCACCAGCGCATTTCAGTGTAGCGGTTCGTAATTATTTACAAACTGTTTATCCTATCGATTGGCCGCGGTGGGCCCCAAGAATGGCCACCAAGGTCCCCAGACCTCAACAGTTTAGATTTCTTTTTGTGGGGCTGTCTTAAGACACTAGTGTACGCAAGTCCCATTAACACTGTAGAGGAATTAAGAGCAAGAATAGTTGCAGCTTGTGATAGAATGAAAAACACTCCAGGGATACTTCAACGAGTACGCAATTCCATGAGAAGGAGGACGGAGGCATGCATACTAAGTGAAGCGGGCCGTTTTCAACAATTTTTGTAATCATTTAGTTGGTTTTTTAAATTGAACTGGGAAGTGTAGTAGAATGAGGGACTTTGTTACTAAAAATGACATTCTTCCAGAAAACCAATCAGGGTTCAGATCAGGTCACAGCTGCACAACAGCCTTGCTCAAAGTAACAAAAATATCCGCAAATACATTTATGATGGCAACTTATGCATCTTAATCTTATTAGATTTTTCTAAGGCTTTTGATAAGCTAAACCATGATCTACTGATTGCTGTTCTTCACTACTTGGGTTTTTCTAAAAGTGCGGTTCATTTATTAAGAAATTACCTCAAAGTTGTCAAATGCTTTGGTGAAACATCCGAATTGTCTAAAGTTTGTCGAGGTGTACCTCAAGGATCTGTTGTAGATCCACTCTTGTACACTCTGTATACCTCTCAGCTGCACAAAAGTTTTAAACACGTCTCATATTACTATTACGCCGATGACACTCAATTATATATTGCTTTTAATGAATCAGATATAAACCGAACTTTAACTAACATAAATGAGGACCTTCATCTAGACTAAATCTAAGGCTCTACTATTTGGTAAAAACAAGAATCGTGAACTATACTCCAATAATTTAGACATTTATTTCGGCAAGACAAAATAACTTTTACAAACTCCGCTAAAAATATAGGGGTTATTATGGATACCGATCTACGCTTTTCCCAGCATGTCTCTCTTATAACCAAAAGGGAATTTTCATCATTGAAACTGATATACAATAGCAGAAGCATAATAACCAAGACAACAAAAATAATATTGTGCGAGTCTTTAGTTCTTTCTCACCTCAGCTATGCAGACTGCGCGTACGGCCCGTCATTGCTACATCGAGATAAGGCGCGCCTTCAGCGTATTCAAAATTCTTGTGTCAGGTTTGTTAGTGGTATTAGATGGCGGTAGCTGATATCTCTTCACTTAAAGAACTCAGGTTGGCTCAATATAGAGAAAAGAAGGTTGCTTCATCGATCCGTACTATACCACAAGATACTCAATACTGAATCACCATCCTATCTTTACAAGAAGATCAAGACCCGTACAGAAGTGCATAGTCGTAACACAAGGTTTAAACATCATCTCTCACTACCTAAATTTAAAACTTTAAATTATAAGTGCTCTTTTTCATATGACATTGTTAAGGTTTACAACTCGCTGCTTGATAGAATTAAAGCCCTATCAATTTTGAGATTTAAGCGAGAAGTGAAGACTATGTTGAGACCTGAGATGACTTAAATTTAACACTGCACGCTGATTTGCCAATTATTCTTCTGTATGTCTTTTTCGTTTGATCTTTGACATTTTCCCTTCATAAGATATTAGCTACAACTTCTAGCAATCTTATTCAAGCATCAACTAGTTTTATATTATAGGTTTTACCAAGGTGCCTGCAACAGTTATATGTCATCTATGGATGTATAATATAATCTATAGTTATAAAACATAATATATTTATATGTATCTGTGTTATCGTTTAAATTTTCTCTTGCTGTTATTATTATTACCGATATACTACTTTATTTTTTTTTTGGTTAGGTGGAAGAGCGCGGACTGATAACTAATGGTTGTCAATCAAGCGAACCTTGCCGTTTGCTCACTGCATCAGATTTATGTACTTTTTCTTTTTCTGTACTTACATGAGCAATAAAAGCAATTTATTATTATTATTATTATTACGTCAATACCCGTACGTACGCCACTGTTAAAGCTAAAAATGACTTATGCATTGAAAAATATGCAACTTTATTAACTTTCACCACGTACCTACTAAATATCAGTGAAATATCTGTTGGTGAGAATGTTATCGTTTCATTCTTGATATAAGACTACGTCATTGCCAAAAAATTAAGTTGTAAAAATTATTTTTTTCTGGATGTAACACTACTTATGTCACTGAGAACATTTATTATCTCATCCTAGGCGGAGATGTCGATAACACCGGCCATTCCTGCTATTACGGAAGTGTCCTGACGTCCCAATAAGAGCCTAGATAAGGTGATAAAAGTAATGATATGCAACCAACCAAAAATCCAAAAAATAATATGAGGAATTAGGTGCACATATAGATGCATGTACCCATGACACCTGAAAAAGTGTATCTTGGTAGACAAAAATATACTAAGTGACATATAAATCCGAACACCCAGTTTAAATGGTTTTATTTTAATAAAATTTTGTATAAGTACTTAATGAAGCATAATAAGTAAATGATAAAAATTTCAAAATGATTGCACTGCTTTAAAGCCCTTTGACCTTTAATAATGTGTGGATGCACCCTGATGTGCTACGCATTCTCCAACGCGCCTAGGCATGCTTCTGATCAGGTGGTCAATGTCCTCCTGTGGTATCTCATTCCAGGCAACCACCAACTCCTCTCGAAGTGCTTCTAGAGTCTGAAGAGGACGTTGCAAATTGAGCAATCTCCTACCTATCATATCCCACACGTGCTCAATTGGGGATAAGTCGGGAGATCTTGGTGGCCATGGTAACAATGTGACATCATTATGTTGAAAGAAGTCTATTGTGACTCTTGCAACATGTGGTCGGGCATTATCTTGTTGGAAAGTTGGATCTGCCAGGGTGTCAAGATAGGGTAAAAGATGGGGTTCTAGAACTTCGTGGATATAACGCTGCGCGTTCATGTTACCTCTGATGAAGATTAAAGGTGACCTGGAACCATAAGCTATAGCACCCCAAACCATAACTCCAACAGTGTGATGAACATGTCTTTCAACAAAAAACTGTGGATTCCTCCTTTCACCACGTCGCCTTCTAACCCTGGCACGACCATCGTGCATGCCTAAACAAAATCGAGACTCGTCACTAAAGACAATACTGTTCCATTCCTGATCCCAGAGTGACCGTTGTCTGCACCAATCAAGGCGATTACGTCGGTGTTCTCGAGTTAAAGGGAGGACCCAGTGTGGCCGGTATCAAAACAAGCCAAAACTTCTCATTCGTCGGTAAACACTTCGCATGCCAATAGGTCTTCCATGTTCTGCAGACCATTCATTTGCAATGGACCTGGTAGTGGAGAAACGGTCCCTTAAGGCCAATAATCTTAGGCGGCGATCTTCACGGTCTGTTGGTTTACGGCGGCGTCCAGTGCACCTTGCTCTTTGCGTACGGCCTTCTCGAAGCCATGCCTAACAACACCTAACCACAGTGTCTTCACTTCTTTGCACTCTAACTGCAATTGCCCGAAAAGAAAGTCCAGCTTCCCGAAGTCCCACTCTACGGCCCCTATCAAACTCACTAGGTTGACGAAATCGTACAGGTCCCGTACTGTAGGCATCGTAACCGATCGTAAAGGATGTCAAGAACCAAAATTCGCCAACGTTGATTCTTTACTGCGGCTGAAATATTCATTTTTAGAGCGTTAGTGAATTAAAAAAAAGCAGAATAAAAACCGGAATGTCCAACTGATAAGGCTGAAAATTTTTTCATTTGTTATTTACGGTAAGATAAATACATTCACCAACTTTTATTAAAATAAAACCATTTAAACTGGGTGTTCGGATTTATATGTCACTTAGTATATGTTGACCGATTGCAAAAATAATATAAGTAAACCAGATGCCTTCGATAGTGCATCAGAAGTATACTGATCATTTATCATGATCATTATCGTTAATATTTATTGCCTCATCATAGGCGGAGGAGTCGATAACAGTAGTCTAACTATGAATGCAGTTTTAAATCATGCACACACATAATTTTGTACCTTAGATAGTAATCACTATTTATATAGCAATAGTCATGAACTTAATATCAACGCTGGTGTTCTTCAGAGATCTTCGCTCACTCTGTTGCATATGAATGACTTCCTTTCATAAATGATATATCCGATAAAACATCTTCGCGGATCAGAGATAGCTCCTTACCCAGTTTCTTTTGAATAGTTTTCTTTCCTGTGTTAAGTTTCTTCAGGCGCATTTTGAGGATCATATTTTCTTCCGCGGACGAGTCGCCCATGCGCGGCATATAAAAATTCTACTATAATTGTGAGCTAATTAATTTAGGTGATCATATAAACAACAACGTTATTGTTGTTTGGTACTCTCGGTATAACGCGCAAATCCGATTGAGCTTAATATAGCAATTATTTAAAGAATTAAACATTCAATGCCAATGTTACCGAGTTGTTTTTGAACTTGAGCTCACCACACCTGGCTTGCACTTCGATCTTTTATTTTGCTTTTGTATTCCTAGTCGTGGTTATAAAGTGTTGAGTGATTTCAGGACTAGTGCTTTTCTAAACAGTAACGATAAACAAGCAATGATAATGCATCCAAAAATGACGAAAAAGGTTCTTATAAACATACGTAGTAAATTTCATACTGATGAGATTCGCAGAGCGACGAATTTTCTTCACGAAGTGAGAAATGCAATGCATGAACTCTCCCCCAGGCGAATTTAGTTCGAACACCAATTTTTAAAGTTTCAAATCTCTTAGATAAATCTGTAATGCACACATATTAAATGGATACCGTACTGGTATTTTCTACTAAACACTGGCAGCACTGCATCCGTCAAATTTGATTTAACTGTAAACTCATAGATGATAGAAGACTGGTTGCCTATGCGTAATGTCATATTAGTGCAATCGTACATCAGCCTGTTTTTTGCGTTTAATGGTGCGCACGGGCACGGGACAGGTTGTAATGCGCATCGTAATTTTTTGAGGTAAATTAAACTTGATGATTCACCAGCAAACTTCTTGTGCATAAAAGAGTTTAAAAGTTAAAGGGCGTCGAAATAAATCTGGAGTGCATGCTAGTTATAGGATTTGCACAAAATGATAAGTAAGAGAAAAAAACAAATATGATCGATAGTTGCTGTCATGTTTGCCCGGATTAATATTTCTTTGAATACAAACTTGGTGAACAACACTAAAATACGTTAAATAACTTGCATTACTACATGATACGAGGAATGTCCTTTATGTTTTGCATATGGAAATAAAACAACACGGTAGGTAGTTTTAAATGACTTTATTGTTTTTCGAAGTATTCTCCACGACGATTAATACACATCTGCGCTCGAACCAATTTTCGAAGCACTTATTCCACTCGTTTGCTGGCAGATCCAAAACGGCATTTTTGAATGCATCAACTGCTTCTTCTGGTAACTGGAACCCTTGACCACGCAGTCTGTTTTTAATTTTCGGGAAAGTAAAGAAATCGTTAGGACTATATGGAGGATGGTCCAATAATTCCACGTTTTCTTCCGTTAAATACTGCCTTGTTTTTTGGGCTGTGTGCGAGCTTGCATTGCCTTGGTGGAGGATGATTCTTCTTTAGCGGTTGATTTTTCGAAGCTCGGTGATGACTTTTGGTAAACAAATGGTGGTATACCAATCCGCAGTAACAGTTCTTTGCTCACTAAGAGGAATTGTTGCAATATGACCCGCTTTTGACAGAACCACCTTTTTCGAGAACAGATGGCTTTTCTTCACCTTGGAACACCCAGACAGCCGACTGTCGTTTATTTTCTGGCTTATAACAATAAATCCACGATCCATCACCACCAGCAATGCTGTACACGTTTTTTGAGTTTCCGGAATTGAACCGGTCAACCGTTTTTTGACACCAATTAACCCTGGCTGCTTTCTGCTCTACAGTCAACAGGTGGGGTATCCAACGAGAAACTAATTTTCTTACTCCTAATTCTTCATGTAAAATTTTTTGAATTGAGGTCTTTGAGATCTTCAAGGACGCCTCAATCTCGCGATGTGTCACATGTCTATCTTCAATGATGAGTTTGTGCACAGCACCGACGTTTTCCTGGGTGAGTGCCGTTTTTGGTGCACCCACCCTGGGATCGTCGCTAAGATTTACCCGTCCACGTTTGAGTTCTCCATACCAACGGGAAATTGTCGACTGATGTGGCGCTTCATTGCCGAAAACAGACAGTAACTCAGCAAGGCATTCTTGTTGCGATAATTGTCTCTGAAGGTTGTAATAAATTATTTCGCGAAAATGTTCTCGGTTGACTTCCATTTTTCTCATGACTTGGTGACACTTAAAAATTCACTGTAGTGAGAACACTGCACGTATTGTTGTGAAACTTTGAATTTAAGTTTACTAAATAGTGAGGTTAAGATTCAGTACTAACGTTCAATCCGCGCGGCCTACTATGTTTCTATATGCAAAACTTAAAAGTCATCCCTCGTATATACTGGGCACTATTTGCGAAAGTGATATTCTCCACATTTATCGCTATTTGCAAATTAATGACGGCAACTGAGAATAAAAAAATTAGAAAGACCTGCACGAGTAACCGAAACAAGCTCATGGATACTCAAAAAGATTTTCTAAATTGTTCAAATAAAGTTATTTCTACAGATTTTGCTGGCAATAAGGATGTCACATATTAACGGGGGCTTACAATTGTATGCACAATAGTAGCTGCTGCGCACTGTTACCTCTGTTTTTTTACTATATGTCTATATAACCTGAATCAAGTAGAGACTGCGAGATCAAACATTTTTCATTCAATACAAAATAACAAAATTATTGTAATTTGAATCCAAGTCTTGCTTTTCGTTCAGCAAAAACTTCCATTGCAGAATCCAAATTGAGTATATTAGCTGCTGATCTTTCGATATAGAGGATAGAGAAGTTGTTGAGTGTGTCTTCAGCCAAAGAAGCTCGACGGTATTCTTTAATAATTTTCAAAGATCTCATGACACGTTTAGCACTAGCTGATCCGATAGGCAGAGTCAAAAATAATCTGAATAAACTGCAGCTATCTGGAAAACTGTCTATAAGATTGTTTGCAATCATGAACTTCAAAGAATCTAGCGGGCTGTCATTAGTAAAATTACGATTTTCTGGAAAATACATGCTCCTAAAACTAGCTAATTCATATTTTTGATCTGTAGTAAAAAATTCCGAATATTTTCCATCAAATGTGACGCGTGATTCGTTTTCTTTTAGATTGACTAATTTTTCTAGCTTCAAGAAACCAAACACATCATTCACTTCACGAAATCCTCCAGTACGTTCTTGCAATTCGTTACTGATTGAATCCAAAACTTCGTAGTAATTTATTCGATATTTTTCGTGTGTTTCCAGTGGCGAGTCAGCAGCTTTTTCCTCGAACATTGTTTTCATTTTCCTCTTTCTGACAACAGGAAAACCAGGATTTTCCTATTCCATCTCTTCCCATTTATTCTTAGCCTTCAGAACAAAAATATCGTATGTGCTATCGCTCCTTAAATCTTTGGATTTTTTGAATGATGCTGAAATGCACCTCTGAGCCATCATCAAGCCTATTTCTTTCTTTTGCATTTGAACTTGGTTCGGCTATATAAGACGGTTATTAGAACAGCGATTACTTATGCGTCTGCGGCTCAGATAGTCTGCTGGTTGAAGTCAAGAGGAATCGCATAGACTTTAGGTCCAACATAAATTACAATCCTTCTATATCAACTAATTCCTGAATTGATTTTAGGATCAATTTAAAATTCCCGAACACTAGTCAACACTGTCAAGGCATCTCTCAAACCGACGCACTTCCTCCTCTTTGCTCTCCCTCCTTCCTCTTTATCTCTTTTCTTCCATACCTTCTCCCTGACTTTGTCTCGTATCTGAGCAGCCCAACGAATTCGGACTAGGTTAGAAGAAGCCAAGTCCATATGATGTTAAACGATTGTTTGTTAGCAACATCAACAGATTATTGTTTACACAAAGTTTTCTGCTTTTATCGCGCCTAAACTGCTTTTTACATAACATGCAACACTTCACCATCTTTGAGAATAATCCAAACTGCTATATATTCCACTGAAATGTTTCAAAATCTTCAAAACTCTGTGAAAATATCACGGAAAACACAGGTAAACATGACAACATGAGTAAAATAAAGCTTCCCCTCAATTGCACAAAGTCGCAGCATAAAACACCAGAAATCTGCCCAGCTGTTCTCAATTTGCCACCACAGCGTTGGCACGTTTAGTACGCAAATATTAGTTTTTCAGGAAATATTACCGGGATATAACAATACATATTTCTTAATTGTCTTCGGTGCTTATTTCAGAAGTATTTTGAAATGCCGGGTACGAAACCAGAATAAGAATAGCTCAAGATGTTTTCGGAAAACGCTGTGATGTTTTTCTTTTGAAAAATTATTTGTTTTAATTTTTGCGAGTTCCGTGAAGTTGGTAGGTGGTGAAGCTATAATAACACTGCATCACTTAGTGGAAACATTATAATATGAAATATACTAAGTGACATATAAATCCGAACACCCAGTTTAAATGGTTTTATTTTAATAAAAGTTGGTGAATGTATTTACCTTACTGTAAATAACAAGTGAAAAAATTTTCAGCCTTATCAGTTGGACATTCCGGTTTTTATACTGCTTTTTTTTAATTCACTAACGCTCTAAAAATGAATATTTCAGCCGCAGTAAAGAATCAACGTTGGCGGATTTTGGTTCTTGACATTCTTTACGATCGGTTACGATGCCTAGAGTACGGAGACCTGTACGATTTCGTCAACTTAGTGAGTTTGATAGGGGCCGTATACTGGGACTTCGGGAAGCTGGACCTTCTTTTCGGGCAATTGCAGTTAGAGTGCAAATAAGTGTAGACACTGTGGTTAGGTGTTGTCAGGCATGGCTTCGAGAAGGCCGTACGCAAAGAGCAAGGGGCACTGGACGCCGCCGTAGAACAACAGACCGTGAAGATCGCCGCCTAAGATTATTGGCCTTAAGGGACCGTTTCTCAACTACCAGGTCCATTGCAAATGAATGGTTTGCAGAACACGGAAGACCTATTGGCATGCGAAGTGTTTACCGACGAATGAGAAGTTTTGGCTTGTTTTCATACCGGCCACACTGAGCCCCCCTTTAACTCGAGAACACCGACGTAATTACCTTGAGTGGTGCAGACAACGGTGACGAGTCTCGATTTTGTTTAGGCATGCACGATGGTCGTGCCAGGGTTAGAAGGCGACGTGGTGAAAGGAGGAATCCACAGTTTTTTGTTGAAAGACATGTTCATCACACTGTTGGAGTTATGGTTTGGGGTGCTATAGCTGATGGTTCCAGGTCACCTTTAATTTTCATCAGAGGTAACATGAACGCGCAGCGTTATATCCACGAAGTTCTAGAACCCCATCTTGACACCCTGGCAGATCCAAATTTCCAACAAGATAATGCCCGACCACATATTGCAAGAGTCACAATAGACCTCTTTCAACATAATGATGTCACATTGTTACCATGTCCACCAAGATCTCCCGACTTATCCCGAATTGAGCACGTGTGGGATATGATGGATAGGAGATTGCTCAATTTGCAACGTCCTCCTCAGACTCTAGAAGCACTTCGAGAGGAGTTGGTGGTTGCCTGGAATGAGATACCACAGGAGGACATTGACCACCTGATCAGAAGCATGCCTAGGCGCGTTGGAGAATGCGTAGCACATAAGGGTGCATCCACACATTATTAAAGGTCAAAGGGCTTTAAAGCAGTGCAATCATTTTGAAATTTTTATCATTTACTTATTATGCTTCATTAAGTACTTATACAAAATTTTATTAAAATAAAACCACTTAAACTGGGTGTTCGGATTTATATGTGACTTAGTATATATTAGGGTACTGAAACCAAAGACTTTCTTTTCGGTGCAGGTGTAAAAAAAATTTATAACTGTACATACACATGAGTTGTTCTATTTGAAAATACAACATATTGAAGACAAATTAATGCTCTTTATTTACTTGTCACCACGTATTACGATATTTTTGAACTGCTCAGTGCTATCATCAATCGATTGCGTGAAGGCAGTTGTTGATTTTGAACAAGATGTGGTAGCCGCTTGAGTTTGCCTGTCGCTCTAGCTCTAGATGATTGATAAAAACAAGTCCATTGTTTACGTCTTCTACCCATATTCGAATTCGTTGGAGCAACCAGACTTGACACGCCTACTGACTTACGGTACTTTAACTAAGAACAAAGGTCCTATGGACCGCTCTGATAGACAACGGCGAATAGATAGGTGAAATTGTCTGATTCCAATGATTTTTAGTAAGCCCGTGAATTAAATACAACTCTTACCTTTTTTACCCTGCAACCTCCTCAAAATGGGAAGAAATCGTACAAAAAGTGATACAGAAGAGTAAGGGCCAATTTCACCAACAACAGTCTCCACCTATAGTTTAACAGACCGTCAGATACAGCAAATGAGCTTCAAGTTCCAATCAACAAATTTTAGCAACCAATAGCTATGAAATGTTGAAAACAAAATACTGTCAAAGTAAAATTTTAATAAAAGTTTAATTTTTGAATTAAATTCATGTTTTAATTACTATTGTTGATTTTTTATTCATGTTTATATTATTTTCTTCAATTGATATGTGATACTGGGTGTTTTTTCCTATAAACCTCTTGCAGATAGCCATTAAGCACCTACTTGATGACAGGCTCTACCAAAAAGATATTGCTCGTTTCGAAACATTCATTCATTTACTTGCCGTTCATCAGAACCATTTTGGCACCTTAGATTGATATTCCCACCAAACCATTCAGGTTTTTGATATCCATACATCCATAAAGTTGAATATTTTTCGTTGTTCAGGAACTGAACAAACATCCACACTATATTCACAGCGATTAAGAAATTCCCAAATATATGCCTTAAAGCTACCAGCAAACCTAAAACCTGCAAAAAAACTACAAATTTGCCATATTTTTCTTTTTTCACGAGTACACGTTCTAGAATAGATTTATATTACACATTATTTGAATACAGCTGATTATTGCATTTCACGGAGTGACACATGTGTGGGATCTGTCAACTCTTGGTACCAGTTACAAAACATATACTCTGAAGGTTTGATTCCATGCTATCCAATGACAACACGGTGACTTATGTGGTTGTCAGCGGCCATTTTGTGAGGGTGCGACAGGGTTGCCAGATTGTGCATTAATATCCCGTTTCACCCTCCTGGTCCCAGTAGTGTAAGTTCCGCCAACTGTTGAAATATACTCTACTATGCTTTATAAAACTATTCGTGATATTTTTCCCAAAATCGTTGCACAACACTTGAAAAAATGCAAATGAAAATTTAAAATTATTTCCATGACGCCGCAAAATAGCTCCGTCGGTACCTTGGAATATACGTCTTGACAGTAGGGATGTTCGATACGATCCTATATTTAGAAGTATCAATACATTTCACGAGTATCTACCGTCATCTTTCGATCCGGACTGTGTCAGAAAGAGTGACTGCCATTTGGCTGCGACATTACCCTGCCAAATCAGATATATCTTTCATCATTCTCAAAGAAATTGTGCAAAATCTTCAAATTTGTGAAGTTAGCGAGTTTCACTTCATACGTTGTTACCAGACATGCCCAAATCATCAGTTGCTGCCATGATATTCATCCCGACCACTGCATCCCCACGGCTAGGCGACCTGTATGTTAAATTTGTATTGATAGGGCAGCGGGTTATGCTATAAATCATATGTCACAGTGTTTGTGCACTGATTGCAACGATTAGATGATACCAAAAATATTTTCATAAATAGGAGATCTTTCCCATTCCGGATAGAACAATCTATCAAAGATGCTTATAATCATGATATCTAGTAAATTTTCACGAAAAAAATTCAAAACCAGCAAATGTAAAAGATTCATTTCGCACCCTTCACCACGGGACGTGATCGTCGTTAGACTTGGCAACCCTGCGAGTGACAGATAGATATTCCGGCCAGTCAAGAAAGAAAAATAGACAAACAATAAACATTACTAGTTTTTTTGATACTTGGACTTAAACGACATTATCTGTGAAACATTTTTCATAATTTTTTGTCTATGTCCATAGTAATTGCATTATACATCAGGGAGATGTAGTGATTGACACGTCTTACACATATTATCTGTGTTTTAGGATGGGGAGGACATAACGTTTTTATTGCTTTGAAGAAATCCATTAACCCATAAATTAATAAATGATTATTAATATGACGTAAAGGAAGATGAGGAATTGGATGGAATGTATTTTATATTCTATTTTCTTGCAAAATACAGATATTCAACAGGTATGTAATGATAACTTTCAGTATACCTATTGAAGTTGGTATATTCGAGAGTGCCATGCATTAAAAACGTCCAAATCTGCTGCCAAATTTAACAGCTAGAAAATCGACCTATTATTTGCCGCATTCCCATTTGCTGATGGAGATAACGGATTGTTAAATGCAAACCTATAACATGTATCAAAATACATGAAAGTTCTCCTGTTTTTTCTGTACAAAAGCATCATGTTGGAATCAAAAAGTGGTGTGTAGTTTCTCTTGTAGCACAAAGGCGAATACGTTACTGTTATATCGGCAACCAAAAATAAATGTCTTCTATTTTCAGTTGTGTTTTTAAATTTTATAATTGTCCATTATCCATGGTTTTTTTGGTAATTCATGAAAGACGACATAGATGTGGAACAGTTACATTTTTACGTTTTTTCACCGATTTAATACATCTGGGACACTATGGCAAGAAGATTACTCCGTATACCCCATCCTCTACAGACTTGAGCGGCACGGGTGTCATGTAAAAAACCTATAAAACGTCCAAAACCTATAAGATGTCAGCTTGCAGACTAGGTAGTTTTTAGGGCGCAAACAGTCATTCCACGTTTGCTCACTAGGATCGTTGTGAACGTCCATCTATGGAGGAATCACTCAACTAACCTACACGCATTATTTGTTGCATACTTTTGTGAGGCTTACTGATCCGTGTCTGTAGTTTTTATCTCTGAGAGGAAAGTTGATCTGATCTGGATGATTATGTGTATTGGTCTGCATGTGTATAAAATCGGAGATATTTGCTGTGTGAGAAAATTATAACTCAATATGCCGGGTTATTTATGTGTTGTGCTTTCATAAGAGAGGTTATGTTCAAAGTTATAAATTACGAACAACTGAGGAGAAAATTATGGAAAATCATCACCGCGCCCGCGTTGTGTGTAATTACTGTTAACATGTATATGGCTTGTAATTCGACAGTGTACAGTGAATATAATTATTTCTTATCTCTCTCATTTTTGAAATTCAGCAAATTTGTATATGTAATTTCCAGAATGGATAAGAAAAAGTGGATGCGCAACTAATTTGTAGCTTTGAATCTCAATTAAGGGTGTTTGAGACAAGAACAGAATGTAATTATCATCAACACATACAACTTACAGCTCCAGTAATGCCATCTCAGAAGCAGATTTTACATCATATCAGAGCCAAACATTGATAACAAGCCTCATGACGTACAACCAAGTGCTAAGTCAACGTCTTGGCGAAAAACCTACATACATGTCACTTTTCAAGATTCGTGATACCCATGCGGTATTTCGTTGCTAGGTACAAGTAGCCTGGACTACGTCAAGAGGAAATCAATTATCTGATTAGCAGTATGCCCAGACATGTTTATGGATTTTATTGAATTTTGACCAATCACTTACCTAAGGCTAAGAGACATGTATAAAAAAAATTTAATACGTTCATTATAACCAAGTGTTTTTTTTTCTAAGCCACTTGGGGGCTTATGAGGTTTGTATAAAGTTTACATAGGCACATTTGCTTGGAATTTTTAAGAAACTGATAACCTACCTTCACATTTGAGACCCTGTTTGTAAATACCATATAGTAGCGAACCGCAGTGATCACAGAAAGTTGGAGACATGAACGTGTGGACTTTGAATCTGTGAGGCAAGTCGATCTTGAACCGTTCTCTCAGATACTGAAACAAATAAACCTTCTTTTTTAATAAGTTAGTAGTTAATGCGTATGAGTACATTAATTTAATAATGATATGTTAAGTATGAACGAGATTATGGAAAGAAGCTACTTCTTGCGAGTATGTTCCTTATAACTACTTAGGCCCAAATCATATTAGCACAGTTATTATTATTACATTTAATAGAATCACATCGTAGACATGACAAATAAAAGATGTCAGACAGAAAGAGTGTAATGCCAGCCATACACGTAACGATATACTTGCGCAAACTTAGACTTGCACAAGTATACTGTAGCGTGTGTTGGAAGATTTTTGCGCAAGTGTCTAGACTTGTACAAGTCGCAAGAACGTTGCAATTTTCGATTCCGAGACTTGTGCAAGTTTATGTTTGCGCAAGTTTACTTGAACGTGTGTGGCAACGAGCGTTCGCAGTTAGCGATGTCCTGCTGCTTGGTTGTACACACACGTTGCGTTGTTCAGCACCAAAATGAGTGAGACACGTGGAGTTCGAGAAAATTTTGGAGAATTTATAAATGTGTACAGAAATGAACCATGATCCTGGCAAATAAAGAACAAACACTACCATAATAGAGATAAAAAAACCGCCGCTTATAACAAATTAGTAGAACTGTATAAGAAAATAAAACCAAGTGCCAACCGAGATATGATAGTTAAAAAAATTAATGGCTTACGCACCAACTACCGTAAAGAAAAGAAGAAGATAGAAGAGTCTAGCCGATCTAGAGCAGGCACCAATGATGTTTATGTGCCGACATTATGGTATTATGATTTACTGAAATTTCTCGATGACGACCAAGGAACGCCAAGATCTTCTCGTTCCAACATCGACGAAGATGATAGTTCTGAAGTAAGTACACGAAATTGGCTATTATATTTTTATTTAATGTAAATATTTACAAGGTAACATTTCTCTGTGTGTTTAAGGAATAAAGTTATGTTGCCAAGGTACACTCCCCTCGTTATTACAGTAATGTGCATACTGTTCTCTAACGTTTTTGGCAGCAGTTGCATTATTTCCAGAGTTTCGTCGATATAATGGCTCCATGTTTGAATCATGTGATGTTAAACCTGATGTAATAGTTTCATCTTCTAGGTTTTCGTGATCGAAACATTCTGCAGAACTATATGAATTCGATGACGACATTAAAAAGTTATGCAAAGCACAGCTTGCCATTACCACCTTATCAATGTTCTTGGGTTCTAGATTAATTTGAGATTTATATATCCGAAATCTAGAAGTCAATATTCCAAATGCATTCTCTACAATGCGCCGCGATCGAGATACTCGGTAATTGTATATCTTTCTTTCGCGAGAATTTAAATCTGCCTGTCGGTATGGTTTTACCATATCTTCGTTCATACGCAGGTAGTTATGCCAGTCTTTGGGTGCAAATTTCAATTCCTTCATTAAATTGATGTGTGAATAATGTTCTCTTTTCATTAACCAATCCTTACACCATATAGTTCGATGCCTTTTAGATCTTTTCAGTTTTTTTTGTAGCAACTATCAAGCGAACTATCGCCTTAGCATCATCAATGGATGCCATCGTCGCAACACAACTCGCCTGCTCCATGACTTTCTCAAAAATGATCGGTTAAGTATACTTGCGCTGTGTGTGCTCGAGATAGGATGTTGTGTGTTTGCGCAAGTCTAAGCTTGCACAAGTATATCATTACGTGTATGGCTGGCATTAATTTGAATACTGTTTTTTCAGTTTCACACATAACACCGACACAGATTATACAGATGCGACACCTGCAATCGGTCTCTTTGATCTTCGTGTTTCTAAGGCCGTTTGCACACACACCGACAAAATCGGTGCCGGTGCCGGTACCATTTCCTGTGCCGGAAAACATTTAATTTCACACATACCGGCGTTTCCGTGCCGTCAATTTTATTCGGTGTTTGGCAGTGGTAAAAGAAAGATGTATGTTTCTGCTTCTAATAAACGTTATCTCCTTGGGTTATTGTATCTCAGGAGGAAGTATCGACAAGCTAAAAAAGTAAGACAACATTGGGTGCATCCTCTGCTGACTGTCAGATACTTAGAAGGTAGCTTCTACACGCTTTTTGAGAAACTTAGGAAAGACAACTCGAAATTCTTCAATTACTTCAGAATGAGTATTGATACTTTCGATTTCATAGTGGAACGATTATTAAACAGTATCAAACATCAAAATACTCCAATGAGAGCATGTATCCCTCCAAAGGAAATGGTCGCAGTAACAATAAGGTGAGTAAATATAAATAAATACACATCTTATTGTTTTTAATGTTTATTTGTTAACAAGTTTATAGGTTAGAGGTCTTGAAAAAAGGTTATAGTGGGTTCAGATAAAGTTGAACTGGGATTATTATAGGTAGGCTGGGCTAGATTACCAGGTAAACACTGCTGTTGACTCTGTTGAAAATCATGAGCATGTTGACTATTACTGGAATTATTGGAAAGTGGAAATGTATTGTGTGAAAATGGCGTTGATGATCGAGAGGTTGATGTAGATGTGTGACTGGCAAATGCTGGCGATTGCATTTTGTTACGCATGTTAATATTTTTTATTAATTGAAGTACATTCATGCGGAATTCCAGCTTATCATCTTCTGACATTTTTCGTACTGATGGAGTAATTGACAGAAAGAATGCCTCATCCTCGTCAGCTGGCTTTTCTAGGGCTGTTAAAATTCTCTTATCTACATCTTCTTGCAAGCGAGGTTTTTTTGATGTGTTCCTGTTTCCT
Organism: Acanthoscelides obtectus; assembly: GCA_963669975.1. Classification (NCBI taxonomy): domain Eukaryota; kingdom Metazoa; phylum Arthropoda; class Insecta; order Coleoptera; family Chrysomelidae; genus Acanthoscelides; species Acanthoscelides obtectus. Next base: position 15,583,596 of record CAVLJG010000001.1, on the reverse strand, counting down.
GCAGGCATAGGGTTGATATTTTTTTGGAGTTGCACTTGTACTTCAGACTCCCTCTCGGCTTCGTTTTGGGTTTCTTTCAACAGAGAATGCTCGTTATCCTGGGTGTCATCAATACTTGACTGCGTGTCGTCTGATTGTACCACTTTCAGCAAGAATGTTAGGTTATCATGGTACATATATTTTTTTGTAGTGGCTTGTCCAGATTTTTTCTTCAATGACTTCACAAAAGAGTCACGGATATTTTGCCATTTCCCACGAATTGCTTCACCTATAAGTAAAATTAAAAATCATAGAAGCGTACAATAAAATTATGCAAAACTAAAATTTTTAGATTTATTTTTTAGTTCGCGATATATTGATAAAAGTGCTTTTTAAATTTCAGGTACCTTGCTTCTGGAGCAACATTTACTGATATGCACTACTACTATAGAATCGGAATAAGCACAATAAGTAAAACTGTTCGTTTGGTATGCAACTCTTTATGGAACTTATTAAAAGACGAATTTCTCCCGCAGCCTACGGAGGAAACATGGCAACGTATAGCAGATAACTTCAAAAAATCCGCACAGTTCCCCAATTGCTTAGGCGCTATCGACGGAAAACACATACGAGTTAACAGATTTCCCCATAGTGGTTCAATGAACCTTAACTACAAGGGTTATTTTTCCATTATTCTTATGGCCGTGGTTGATTCTGATTATAAATTCATATATGTAGATATAGGAGCTTATGGTAAAGACTGCGACTCATCTGTATTTCAACAAACAGTATTTTTTAAATTAATGATGGAAAACAAGTTACATATCCCACCACCCTGTCCATTAGAAGCAACTGGAAAAGATACTTTTCCTTATGTGTTTGTAGGGGACGAAGCATTTGGGCTATCAGAAAACCTAATGCGACCTTACGCTGGACATAATCTTACTGAGAAAAAAAGAATATTCAATTACCGATTAACTCGGGCAAGAAGGTACGTTGAATGTGCTTTCGGTATAATTTCCAATAAGTGGAGAATTCTACACAGAGCATTAAACGTATCAAAACAATTATCTAAAGACATTGTTAAAGCATGTGTAGTTTTACATAATGTGGTGCGAATAAGGGATGCCGACAATTTAGAAATGTATGTAAGCCAGCAAAAGCTACCAAATGTGCAAATAGCTCCTTGTACTAGGCCAACAAAAAATGCAAATTATTTGAGAGATTGTCTCGCAGATTATTTTGTAACTACTGAAGGGATGTTGCCGTGGCAAATGGACAAAATATAATAACTATATTAATTGTGTATTGCTATTGCTCAATATATATGTATATTGACTTACCTATTTTGTGTTGTTCCTTTTTGTCCTTTTCTAGGAAATCTTCTTCAAAAAACGCACACACGTCCTTCCACGCTTTTTCTTTTTCAATCTTATCCTTGAAGCAATCTGTAGTTTTATCCCACAAACAAGGTTTATTTTCTATTGCTTCGATTAAAGTCACAACATCATACTTGAAAATTCTACTCATTGTCAGTACAAAAAAGTTGAAAGGTACAATGAATATCCAACAGCAAACGACCCTATGTATGCACTTCCTACGAGGTTAGCGATATACTAAGAACTTAGATGCATAAATATCCCCGGCACCGGAACGCGTGAGCCTGTGTGGACAAGTATAGATTGTAGAACAGTGGAATCGGCAAATCGGAAGCCGGTGCGTGGTCCGATTGTCGAGTTCACCACCGACTGCATGAATCGGAATCGGTGACCGGACCGTCAAATAAACCGGGCCGGGCTACGTGTGAAAATATTCATTTTATTACATTGCATTCGATGTCGGCATCGTTACCGGCACCGATTTTGTCGGTGTGTGCAAACGGCCTAACTGCTTACCACATTTCCCACTTATGTTCATTAGCGTCGGGAGGATTTTTTTTCTAGAGGTTGTTACGCGTTATTAGCAAGACGTCACTATTGTCATGTGTCAAACAACATAAACAAGAAATTTATTTGTGTTTATTATTTACCCACATTATATAATTATATATAGTATTGGTAATACGAGCCCCTTCCCACTTCAGTTGGCCCACTACAAGATTTGTACCAAAATATGCTTTTATAAACTAAACATGACGGAACTATTTACTTCTAAAACAATTTATTTTCTCAAAAACATTTTAGATACACTCTAGTCGTAAATACTACATATTTGAAATCACTTAGACCTATAACTAATAGAACATCTGAACAAATAAACAATGTGCAAATAATTGCGCGAAATTAACAAAGCAACAATTGAAAGATTACCATTGGCTAACATCACCTTCATTTTTTATTACGGCTGAAATTCTTTGGGGCATAGCGTTAACCAAGTTTTGGCAAAAATTTGGTGTAAAACAATCCCATATTTCTTGATGCTTTTGTCTCAGTTCGGTGATTGTACGAGCAGGATGTTGTCGTAGAACCTTTTTCATCTCGAACCACAAAGTTTCAATATGTGACAGATCTGGACTGCTAGAAACCCATTTCAAAAGTGGTACATTATTTTCTTCCATCCATTTTGTAGCCTTTTTTAAGGTATGGCACGCTGCACCATCTTGCTTGGCCGGATGTCAAACATTCTTCCATCACTGGTAAAAGCGATTCTTCTAAAATTGCCAAATATTTGTTTGTATCCACATTTCCATCAATAAAATGCAGTTTTCCTACTCCTTTTGATGACATACTGCCCCAGACCATAATGGATGCTGGAAATTTCACTTTTCTCATCAGACAGTCAACATGGAATGGTTTATTTTTTTTGCGAATAACTCTACTGCGACTGTCACCAACACAAACTTCGAATCGGGCCTCATCACTCCATTGTATTGGACACCATTGTTGAGGTGTCCATTGTCTATGTTCTTTAGCCCATCTAAGCCGATTTTTCTTTTGCAGTGGAGTTAATAGTGGCTTTTCCTTGGCCTATAAACAAGTTGTGCAACTTTAGGGTTTTTACTTCACTTTTTTTTATACGAAAACTTCCCTTGCAAGTGCTAAATCCCAGTTTGTGGGCCTCTCTATGAGTTGTGGACCTCGAAATTCTCCTTCCAACATCGTCATATCGTTATATCGTTAATCTTCTAACAATATTTCTCACTCTGTACCGCGACAAGTCTAACAAAGTTGCAATTTCTGAGTTTGATTTCCCAGAATTAAAAAATTTAATTATCAGTAACCGAATTTTCTCACTAATAACCTTTCCTCTACCCATTTTGAAAACCTTAACTACCCTAAACTATTTTAAACGTATTCCGACAGCTGTGATTAGTAAAAAAAAATTGTCATGGCTTTTATTTTTCACAGGCACCTATGCGTTATAGACTTATTTTGCATTGAAATGAAAATAGGTTGATATGCTGTAATTGCAACATGTGTTAATTTTATGCTGCAAATTTGATTAGGGAGTGATAAAGTTGGTGTTTTCTACTATATATTATCAAAATATTCATTGTTAATATTTTAAATCTATAACACCCCGCCACATTTTTATTATTTGTGTTTTATAAGAAAAAAACTAAGATTTCAATAGTTGGGCCAACTGAAGTGGAAAGGGGCTCGTATTTAATGTTTTCGATAACCCCAAAATCCTAAATGTCACAGCAACACAAATCCCACCAAACGGCGTTGATAGAACATGATTTTTGACAGTGTCGCCTCTGTAAAAAACTTTGTGACGCCGCTTCATATTCTTTCTTGGAAACGCTTATAGCTTCTGTAATAACCATTATTGAAAACGAGTTAAATATAACCTTTACCAATGCGATAAGCTGCAATCCAAGGCTCAAAACGTCCATTAGTTCAAGAAGAAGATTTTTTTCAATAGGCCACGTAACTGTAAACTGCTATTAACATTATTTCTAACTGTATTCAGTAGTCACATTTACAAGGAAATTCCAATTAAATTATTTTTTTTTTGACAAACCCCACCCGAAAAGAAAGTTGGAAGCACATATTTACACGTCCATTATTTTTTTAAAATAGTTTGATGATACTCATAGTGAGGTGAAATTGAAGGTTGTACGAAACTCATATCATGCTTTTAATCATTTAATAGCTTTCTATAGCCATTGATTAGCGTGTTTTATCTGATGATAGCTAACCTAATGCTATATTCTGCTTTCATGTCAATCTTTCGTAAATATTTTCTTCTTCAGGAAATATTAAATAAAAAACAACTTGTAGCGTTGAAAACCAGTTTGAGGAGAGGCAATCTCAAAAATTGGGAAAAACAACAGAAATATTGAAAGCATCTGCTTCACTTCATTCATTAATGAGGTTCTTAAAAACTAATTTCCAAATTTCTGAAGAAAAGCTCTGATTTTAGTACTATGAATATTAACAACAATCCAAACTCATATACAGACTTACGGCCCATAAGCATTTTTTACCTACACAATTATAGGATAAAGCTATGTACATTCAAATAAACGACTTTACTTCAGAACATGAAATGGAAAAATATCGTCGGGGCATAAGATCACCATTTAGCTACACCATTAGCTCTCTCGGACCCCACAAAGGCATTCCACACAAAAAATCACCCTCATTCGATAAACAGATCCCAAAATGTTGTCGTTGATTCAGATTTTTCAACAGAAAGTTTGATTAACTCACTAGTGCCTCAAGGATCAGTGTCTGGACCACTTTTGTTTATTTTAGATATAGCAGATAGAAATATTTGTTTTTTCAGTTTTTTTGCTGACGATCTACGAGTACAATTATTACATAGTTTAGATCATGAAAGCTTAGAAATTTTAATTTTCTTACCTAAATTCTATTGAAAATTATGCAACATTGTCTCTGGCTGAATCCCGTTAAACCCAGAGCTATTCTTTTTTCTACTCAAAGATTAAGGTCCCTTATTAAAAATAATTCTCGCATAACTTTGAATGGATAAAAGAATCAGTTAAAAACTGGTTTGTAGACTAAAATTTGTTTGTCATGTAAGTAATGTAACTAATAATTGTTTAACCATTTTTTGCCATGTATATTTGAATGAAGAAAACATTTTTATGTGAATAACAAAAATCACACATTGTGGTTTAGTATACTATATATTAATTTCTAGATTTAGTTTCAGTTACAAAAGCTACAACAGTCAGATTGTATATTGATTTTCAATTTAAGAAGATATGCTAAGTGACATATAAATCCGAACACCCAGTTTAAATGGTTTTATTTTAATAAAAGTTGGTGAATGTATTTATCTTACTGTAAATAACAAGTGAAAAAATTTTCAGCCTTATCAGCTGGACATTCCGGTTTTTATACTGCTTTTTTTTAATTCACTAATGCTCTAAAAATGAATATTTCAGTCGCAGTAAAGAATCAACGTTGGCGGATTTTGGTTCTTGACATCGGTTACGATGCCTAGAGTACGGAGACCTGTACGATTTCGTCAACTTAGTGAGTTTGATAGAGGCCGTATAGTGGGACATCGGGAAGCTGGACTTTCTTTTCGGGCAATTGCAGTTAGAGTGCAAAGAAGTGTAGACACTGAGGTTAGGTGTTGTCAGGCATGGCTTCGAGAAGGCCGTACGCAAAGAGCAAGGGGCACTGGACGCCGCCGTAGCACAATAGACCGTGAAGATCGCCGTCTAAGATTATTGGCCTTAAGGGACCGTTTCTCCACTACCAGGTCCATTGCAAATGAATGGTTTGCAGAACACGGAAGACCTATTGGCATGCGAAGTGTTTACCGACGAATGAGAAGTTTTGGCTTGTTTTCATACCGGCCACACTGGGTCCTCCCTTTAACTCGAGAACACCGACGTAATCGCCTTGAGTGGTGCAGACAACGGTCACTCTGGGATCAGGAATGGAACAGTATTGTCTTTAGTGACGAGTCTCGATTTTGTTTAGGCATGCACGATGGTCGTGCCAGGGCTAGAAGGCGTCATGGTGAAAGGAGGAATCCACAGTTTTTTGTTGAAAGACATGTTCATCACACTGTTGGAGTTATGGTTTGGGGTGCTATAGCTTATGGTTCCAGGTCACCTTTAATCTTCATAATAGGTAACATGAACGCGCAGCGTTATATTCACGAAGTTCTAGTACCCCATCTTTTACCCTATCTTGACACCTTGGCAGATCCAACTTTCCAACAAGATAATGCCCGACCACATGTTGCAAGAGTCACAATAGACTTCTTTCAACATAATGATGTCACATTGTTACCATGGCCACCAAGATCTCCCGACTTATCCCCAATTGAGCACGTGTGGGATATGATGGGTAGGAGATTGCTCAATTTGCAACGTCCTCCTCAGACTCTAGAAGCACTTCGAGAGGAGTTGGTGGTTGCCTGTAATGAGATACCACAGGAGGACATTGACCACCTGATCAGAAGCATGCCACATTATTAAAGGTCAAAGGGCTTTAAAGCAGTGCAATCATTTTGAAATTTTTATCATTTACTTACTTTGCTTCATTAAGTACTTATACAAAATTTTATTAAAATAAAACCATTTAAACTGGGTGTTCGGATTTATATGTCACTTAGTATATGATTATATTAGTTAGTATTTCGAACAGCTGAATTGGTTGAATGTTGCGAAGTTGTTCAAAATAAATAATAAATAAAATTAACATCTCGTAAGTATATCCACTCACTTAATATGCTATGCACTGACGATTTAACTATGCCTCTTCAAAAAACTGCATTATTTCATAAATACTTTACATGTAATGCGATTAATCTATACAATGCATTCCCGACGACTGTGCAAACATCTTGATTTTGATGATTTCAAAAAGCTAGACAAATTATCTTTGACGCTCAAATCGGAATTAACTACCGGTATATAAACCATCTGTATTTCCTCATATTGATTAACCTTTCCTACTGAAACAAGAGAATCATCAAACATTTTAAACTGAGATGGATTAGGCAGAGCATATACTTACAATTGTACTTTCAGAGTTCAGCCCGGATCCAGGACATTTGCCCAATAGCTTTTCATGGCACTTTTTGTGTACAGCAGTTTGACAAACTGAAAACATAGAAACTAATCGATAAAGTGGAGAATACTATCGCTGTTGGTCCGTAAATAGGGCACAAGCTACTTCAAGTGAAGTGTAAATTTGATTTTAATATTGTGGATTCTAGGAATTTGATACCCATACTTTTATAAGGAAACTACAAGTTAACCAGTATACCGCATTTTCAAACTAATATTATAAGAAATAATTCCTGACAATTTACGGGGAAAGCGTGCACTTTGGTTCAAATAAAGAGGAAGATACTTACACTGGCAGTGGTAGCCCTGTTTCCCGAAGCCCCATAGGAAGTCTTTGCAAAATGCGCAAAAGGTCGGCTGCCGAAAAAACTTCGCAACAAACTGATGTCCTTTGATTTCATGGAATCTAAAACATATAAGGTAAACATGATTCGGTGGATAAGGAAAAATAGTAATGATAGTATATGGACGCAGAGACGGAAAATAAACAGATCCAAGTCATCCCGGAAGAATCAGATGCAAACAATAGAAATGTTCCATTGAATGTCTCGAAACTACAACTAAAAAATGTTTCTCAAACTGAAGAAACTTTTGCTTTAAAATGCTTTATCCCACAATCTACACTTTCTTGGTTCAAATCTGCTCAAGTGTTCCGAAAGAGGTCATGATTATTTTGGTCTTCCAATAAACGGCGTTATTGATTATTTGATATGAAGGTTGTAATAAATAATTGTTTATCTTTCCGAAATAAAATCGTGGTAAGTGCATTCACCAAAATAGGCAATATATAGGTTTTACTTGGTACATCCACCATGTATTTAAAAATTTGCGTAGTCACCATTATTCTAAATTAGTGCGACTATTATAACGATTATTCCTGCCGTTATCTTTTCAGTTGCTAATAAAACTATGGGGAATAAATACCAGGTAAATACATTACCAGCTTGGTTTGTACTTATAATAGATTGCAGGACGTCATCCAGTCTGTCAAATCACTAATACAAAAACAATCTGTAGTGATGTTCTACAGTGTTCACCATTAATTTTTTAACCGCTCTAGGCAGCTAAGGGAAAATCAGGATATCGAAACGGATGCAAAAATACGATCTTTTAGCCTACTAGTGTTATTACACATTACTATTGTAAAGGTCGAAAATGTAAGATCTTGGGAAAATGTACCTATTAAATATACAGTACTTTCCCCCCCTCCCCTTCGATGTTTTGAACAAATCAATTCAAAAAGTTCAAACTTGTGGTAACGAAATTGATGCGTGGATACCATATTTTAGAGTAAAGTTGACAGATGAAAATGTCAAGATGGTCGCTGGGCCCCATTTTGGAAAAAAAGTAGTATGCAAACGGGGGTCTTGTGGCACATAATTTTGAAGATCCTGGTGAGTACTTTATAATCCTAGAATGTAAAGTCAATACCTTTACCTACTACAAAATGGTGGTACATTTATTAATTACTTGAACACAAGCCCAATGCATATCTCTACAAATAACTGTAATTCCCTTTCGTATCCACAGCAACAGCGATAAAAACTTGTTTTGTTATTTTTTGTTGACAGTGACAAGAATATCAGTACGAAAACAAACATCATTGTACAGTTAAAATATTCTCATTTAGCTTTCGGGTTTAGTGCTAGATACTGTTTGAACTATTTTTAAACTGGTCAATTCTTGTCCATTGGAAAAAAATTGAAGCGATTTTTATTTATGGTGCGACGCGTAACTTTCACGAGACCGAAAGGATTTTTAATGAAGGTTTCCCGAATCGTCCCATCTGTAGAAAATATTCAAGGGAACTTGTATCTAAATTTACAGCTACTGGTAGTGTAAACAACAAAAAGCCCCCAGGTCATCCGACCACCCCGGGAGAAAAGCAAGTTCAAATAATTGGTGAGATCATAGTAAATCCCCAACAGTCTATGGTGACTTTTGAAAAATAATAAGTATCACCCATTCAAAATTCAAATTGTACATCAGCTAACTGAAGATGACCCTGATTGAATAACAGAATTCTTCGTGACTATGACGGAAACCATTGCACGGCATCCTACCCAGATCTAAAATATTTGTTTTAGTGATGAATGTACATTTTTTCTCAACGGTAATGTGATTAGACAAAATTGTCGTTATTGGAGTGACACCAATCCTCACGTCTTCCGGGAAACTCATACTTCATATCCACAAAAAATTAACGTTTGGGCTGGGATATTGGGAAATCATACTGTGGGGTCTCTATTCATCGGAAAAACTTTAACCGAGGAACTGTATTTGGATATGCTGGAAAATACTATTGACCCTCTAATCACCGAAATCGTCGAAGCTAATCCTAACGAATTCGATACTGATATTGTATTCCACCAAGATGATGCTCCACCACTCTACTCCAGGCAAATTAGGAATTATTTAGATAACAATTTCCCCGGTCGTTGGATTGGCCGTCGAGGTCCTGTGCAATGGCCAGCTCACTCGCCAGATTTGACACCGTTAGACTTTTTTTTATGGGGCTATTTGAAACAAAAGGTGTTCGAAACTGAACCTGCTCCAATATTGGATATACGACTCAGAACAACAAATATTTGTAGAAATATCGATGTTAGTAGGTTTGAAAATGTTCGACGCGAAATTACGGACCGGCTGTTATTGTGTAAAGAAGTTCACGGCAACCATTTCCAGCATCTTCAAAACTGAACTCAACGCATTTATTCGAATTATCAAGTTAAATGTCAATGTATTCAGGTAATTATTCAATGTACCACCATTTTTTAGTAGGTTAAGGTATTGTCTTTATATTCTAGAGTTATAAAGTACTCGTCAGGAGCTTTGAAATGATGTGCCACAAGACCCCCGTTTATCTATAACTTTTTTTCCAAGATGGCGCCAAGCGGCTATCTTGACATTTTCATCTGTCAATTTTACTCTAAAATATGGTATCCACAAAATGAAAGTGGCGGGGGACATTAAAGAAAAACACTGTATACAATGAAGGATAATGTGGTTTTAAGGCTCCCAATGAGTTCCTCTCAACCTCAGAATATACAGTTCCTCTTTAAAAGTTGTGGACAGGACAGAAGATAGGTAAGTCATTACAGAATTTTAATAATAAGACTATTAAGCGCTGAATTTGGACAGCCGTACATCTGAAACACTGAAAAATATAGAACTTTATATTCCGGGTCTAGCATTAAATTTAGTAAAAAAATCATTTTTACATAATGGCGTTCAGTCGCCATCTTGAAATTTTCACCTGCCAATTTTACACTAAAGTATACTTTAGTCGTTTGATTATACAGAATTTTAATTTGACCCGTTCAAAACACAGACGGAGCCTCAATAAAGGACGACAATGTATAAGAAAATTTGTATAGAAAGTTCCATCGGTATTACAAAAGTACGCAAAGGATTCATATCTTGCGATCAACTTAAAGTGCATATTCTAAATTATATATTTCTGCGACAATCTAGTTCCATTTAGATTATACACACCTCTGGAATTTGACAGCACCTCTCCTCTTTGGCCCTCTACCAAGATATCTACGTTCATCATCGTCAGATTCTGCAGATGGTGTTCTTACTAATGTAGATGTTGACTGGTAGCTGGAGTAACCACTGCTGTTGCCTTCGTAAGCACGCAATTTTGATGTCTTTCTCCTTTCCTGAAAAATATACATTTTTACCAAGGATGTACTTTCTTTGATACCTGTCCGTGAACCGTTTTGAACTACTACTAGACAATCGAACTTTGGTTCTGAAATCATGAGAACCTTACGCAGGATCAGATGTTTTGGAATAATTCCATGCAGAACCCGAATAAGGCTCCAAATAGAAATGGCTCCCAGTCGATTTGCCGGAAAACATATCGCCTTCCTGAATAAAATATTTCCAAATTAATCCTCCCCCTGCACAATGCTGAATATGAGCAGTTTTATGATGCTCTCTTGTCATTTTCCGTCCTATTTGATAAGAATTCAATTATAACAGGGGATTTCAACATAGCTAACTATACTTGTATTTTAATAGTCATGGGCGCAACGCAAAATTGGTATCGTTGAACAACTTTACCGAGGGTCTTGCTATTAATCAGTTCAACAACATTTCAAATTCTATGGACAATACCCTTGATTTATTTTTCTGTAGTGGTTTGTGTGAGATTGACATTCGTGGGATTCGCTGCTAGATATGTTGTAATATCAACACCAGTTTCAATACTAAGCATAATTTTCCTGTTTCATTTATAAATTCTTATAATTTCCGCAAAGCCAACTTCCCTTAATTATATAATTAAATTTTAGATCTGGATTGGGCTGCCTAAAAGCTACTACACACAAGACGGCGGCAATGCCGCCGGGTTTATGCCGAGCGGCAATGCCGTCGGCAATACAAGCCGCCAAGCATCATTCCGGTTGTGACAGTCACATAGAACGCTAGTGAAGTGCAACACGCAAACCGCACAACACTACCTCTCGAATGCCAGGAACGAAGTGACGCCGGCAAGCCGCGTAACCCGGCGGCTCCTTTGCGCGGCAAGGCCGACGGCTTTGTATGCCGCCGGGTGCACGGAGGCTTAGCCGGCGGCCCTGCCACCGGCACTGTGTGTAGCAGCCTTTAGATGGCTTTCATGACGAGAATGAAGCTTGTGAGTTCTTCTATAAGAAACTGTACAATCCTTTTGAAACCTGTGTTCCAAAATATGTCAGAGCTACGAAACGTAAATACCCACCCTGGTTCAATTCAGCAATAATTAAGCTTATCAAATGCAAGGAGAAGATTCACCGATCTTACAGACGCAACAATGATCCTGAAGCGTGTCAGACATTCAGGGAACTTAGATCAAAAATTAAGATAGATTCAGATCAAGCATACAAAATATATGTCAGACAAGCTGAGAAAATTTTTGACCTATATCAACATTGTAATCACTCAACAGTATCAAATTTGATGAACTTCACAAAGACCATAGCAGAAAATATTGACAGAGGATTACAAACAGATGTGATCTACACAGACTTCTCCAAGGCTTTCGACAGAGTTGATCGCAGGACGCTATTGCATAAACTGGAATCTCATCGATTATCCGAGTCTTTAATACAACTATCTAAGTCCTGGAAGGAACCAATTTGTGACGTTTAATGGCATCAGATCGTCGAAGTATGTAACCAATTCCGGAGTGCCACAAGGCAGAGTAACCTAGGGCCTTTATTGTTCGTCGTATTTGTGAATGACATAGTTAATGCTGTTGGCAAGAATTGCTTACTTTACGCTGATGATCTGAAGATGTTTTGTCGTGTAGCTAATGAATCAGACTGTGACCAACTTTTAGAAAATCTGGTTAGGTTGGATGCTTGGTGCTCACAAAACAATCTACCATTACACATCAATAAATATTACGTAATGTCTTACACTTTGGAGAAAAATCCCCTGTTATTTGACTATATCCTGTGAGGTACCTCTATTCAGAGGACTACAACATTGTGTGACTTAGGCATGATATTTGACTCTCAACTAACATTCGCCAAACAAGTTGATAGCAAAATTTCGGAGGCAAACCGCATGTACGGCTTTATTGTAAGAAACTGCCGTGACCTTATTCAGAGTGCCACGTTAGAGTTGCTGTATTATGCATATGTTAAGTCGAAGCTTCAGTATGCATTGATAATTTGGAATCCGCATCATATTATTCATATAAGTAGGCTTGAATGTGTTCAAAGACGTTTCTTAAAACATTTGTCACTGAAAGTGGATGGCGTTTACCCGCCCATTGGTACAGCTCATGATTCCTTACTTGAAAAACATCTAATCAGCAGTCTTGAAGCAAGGCGCACTTGCCAGTCAGTGATTTTTCTGTTTAAATTGATCAATAATGCTAGTGATGATTTATCTTTCTTGAGTAAGTTATCATTTAATGTACCTAGGCTGACATTCCGAGAAAAAGTTACGTTTAATCTACCTGCGGCACGGACAAATTATATACATTATTCCCATTTACATGTGATGTGTAGGAATTACAATTCTGCAAGTAACCAGCATGTATCTTTTACACTTTGTAGTGTATCGCTGTAAGCTTACGAAATATCTCAAACACATTTTTGCATGCGAGTCCATCCCTGTAGCACATAAAACCTTTCCAGTAGGTTCACAAGGCTGCTTAGTGTCACTCAGCGCTACGGCCCTTACGCCTGTTTACATTATACATTCCATTCCTTCTCTGGGTACTTGTTCCCAGGATAAACTTTGTTAAAGATACTGGTGTGGATGGCGATGTAGTTCAATTATTGCGTGGAGGAGATCGCTTCTCAGACCAAGCAGTGCGCTTTGTGAACTTGATTACAGTGTTGATGTGCTATTGGGTGAAGTGTTTTGGTTACCTGAAAGGTGAGCAATCACTGAGTGTTTCCTTTATTCTACTGCATGGACTGATAACCATAATATTTTTATATTCATGATCTTGAATGTCTTAAGCCATGTTTATAAAGATGCTATACTTTTTACCTTCATAATTTAGCTTATGGCTTACGACTTGTCATTGAATATCCGCAGGTGGGACGCCTCCAGGTTCTGGGGGTTATTATGGGACTTTCGGAGCCCGTTTGCTGGGTTCAGGTAGTTATGTTACTTACTGCTCGGTTTCCTCTACCAGGGGAAACGGCGGAGCGCTTTGGATGTTGACACGGTGGCCTTTGGCCGAAGTGGCGTCCTAGGTCTGAATGACCGCCTGACTATCTTCTCTTGACAATCGCTGGAGTCTGAATGTATCTCATGGCAGGATGTGTGAAGGGATTGTTACTTTAATGCTTGTCATATTGCTCGGTTACCTCTGATTCAGGGGTGATGTCTGAGCTTTGGGGTATTGACACAACGGCCCTTGGCCAGCGTGATATCCCGGTTCCTGGACTTTTGTAACAATCGTTATACTCAGCACGTCTGACCATACACCTAGCGACCAAAGAGTTAGAGTTAGTCTATGTGACAACTCCGAGTTAGTCTGTGTGACGACTCCTAGTCAGTCGGTGTGACGACTTAATGATCAGTCTGTGTGACGGTCAGGATTAGTCTATGTGACGATCCCGTGATTCAGTCGATGTCGAATCCGTAGTAGTAGTTGGGGTACATTAATGTAATGTTAAATAGTAGATTTGTGCATGTGATGTCATGAGTCGGTTGAATACGGGAGATACTCATAAGTATTTTTCTATAAATAGGCGATGGCCCCGACAATCCGATCATATCGCCCTAATCGCTTGCCAAAGGAGGATGACACGTTGTCGTTTCGTCACCAAGTAAGTGACTTTAATATTACCCTGACATTGTTGCCCATATCGAATTGTTTACGTACTGCCCATGTAGTAAAAATGAAATGGTACGGGGCGGTACTTCGGAATCTTCTAAGATGAGATGTTTTCACGTTTATCGTTATATTGCTATTATCATATTACGGTTCGTATCGTACATTACTTATTATTGTCTTGTATATCTATGTAATGTTCTGTGTTTCCTCAGCCTGTAATTTTTATTTACTGTAGGGTGTTGTAATAAATAAAATAAAATAAAAATAAAATTGCACATAAGACAGACATGGACAGTGGTCTTAGATATCTTAGATACATGCTTGTTAATATTTTCAGAAAGTCCTTCTGGATTTTGAGGTGCACCACCTGTCGATTATTATCTAAATAACTATAAAATTCGATCCTCAAGCTTGCGAGCAGCCTATTATTTTGAGTGAATGAAGTAACAAAACAACTTACCAACCTTTTCACAATCCGCGCCCTTAGATGCAAGTCTCTCCCTCCTTCGTTCTTTCAGATCACTGGAACTAGTCTTTCTCTTATGGTGATTCCCACCAGTGAACATCATTTTGTCATCGCACTCATTCACTACTGTTTGTTTACACATATCATTCCCGTCTATAATGTCCAAAGTTTTACAAATTCCACTGTATTCGAACACTTCATCGATTCAGAATGCTCCTGACATAACGCTGGATTCAAATTTAAAAATAAACTTATGCTTTATTTTAAATTTGCGATTCATAAAACATAGAGGATGTTTCAACTGTAAATAAAAAACGTATGCTTTTATCTGGTGAGAGGAAAACCGAAGGCAAGGCACTGGATTTAAATACAGAGTAAATAAGTGATAGGATCAGGATATTAAAGTTTTTAAACGGATTTTATATCAAGTTTATACAGGGCGTTTCAGTTTATTGTTGCATAACTTTGAGATTCGATAGAACTTTTAAAATTAATGCATAAAGTCTATATAAACATGGGTCGAAAAATGCGTGGCTTCCGAAATACAGGGTGTTTAAATTCACTTTCTAAAATAGTTTTTTTTAAATATTTCGAACAATATTTGATGTATAACAGTAAAAGTTGGTATACAAGGGTTTTTTGGTACGAAAAAACGAACCATGGTCATAGTTTTACTGTAGCCGCTAGAAGGCGCTCTCTACTGTACCTGTAGTGTATTAAAATGACTGAAAATATTTTCTTAATGCAATTTTAGGCTTTTTGAATAAAAAAAAATGATTCTTCGCACTTTTCAACATAAAAAAGCTAGTTGACAGTTAGTTTTGTTGTCTGTTGAAACCTGAAACGTTTTTTTGCAATTGTGAATGCATGAAATTTAGTTTCTTTTACCTGTTTTTTTTGTAAGTTTTATAAAAATGCCTTTTTTATTCTCCAATCAAGAGTTAGCGGATATTCATTTTGAGTATGGCTTTGTAAATGGAAACGCAGCAAAAGCAGCCAGAGAATACGCACGAAGATTTCCAAACAGACGACATCCAACTCGCTCAGTATTTGTAAGAGTGCATCGCCAAATAATTGAAAATGGTTTTGGAAATCTCCAAAGGGATCAAAACATAAATGTTCGTCAGCGCAGATTTACCCGTATGATTCTGCGTGAGTTTGCTAGAGATCCGACCACAAGTGTTAGAAGAGTTTCTGGTGCCTTGGGAATTTCAGCAAGCCATGTTCACCGTGTTCTTAGAAATGACCATAGTCGTCCTTACCATTTGCAACCTGTGCAAGGACTACAGCCAGGGGACGGAGAACGAAGAATCACATTTTGTCAGTGGATTCTTGATAGAACTGATAATAATAGGGTGTTTTTAAGTAACGTTTTATGGACCGATGAGTCATGCTTCACTAGACGTGGAGTGGTAAATTTTCATAATCAACATATTTGGTCGCATGAAAATCCGCATGCAGTTCGGGAAAGAAATTTTCAGCATGAATTTACTGTGAACGTGTGGATTGGTATCTACCGTAATCGACTATTTGGACCCTACCTTTAGCCTGGAAGGTTAAATGCTGCGACCTTCTTGGAATTTTTAAAGGCTGAACATGCAAATACGTGGGATGATGTTATGTTAGATTTAAGAAGATTGGCCTGGTTCCAGCTTGATGGTTGTCCAGCTCATTATTCGAGAATAATTAGAAACTGGCTGGACGAAAATTATCGAGAAAGATGGATCGGCCGTGGAGGACCAGTCGCCTGGCCTCCACGATCCCCTGACCTAAATCCATTAGATTTCTTTGTGAGGGGATTTCTAAAAGAAAAAGTGTACCAGACTCCCGTTACCACAAGAGATATGCTTATAGACAGAATCAGGAATGCATGTGATGAAATAAGACCTTATTTGAATAATGCTATACCACGTTCGATAATTCGTAGATGTGAATTGTGTATTGAACAATTGGGTTTACATTTCGAGCAACTACTTCAGATTTTGTCTGTTTGTCCTAACTATCCAATAGCATTTTAGTTGTAAATAATTAACTTAATTTGTTAAGAATAATATTGGAAGATTAAACAAATTAATATTCTGTTTTTTGTGTTTATTTGGAGTTAGGAATTATTGCTGTGTTTAAAAACACAATCTAAATGATCATCTGAATTACTTGTAATGCCCAAATAGAAAATGTAAAAAAAATATTATGGTCCCATAAATAATTAAAAATGCATCGAACCTTAAAAATCGAAATATCTCAAAAACGGCTAACTATAACAAAAACTCACAGGAGAGCTTTTTTATGTTGAAAAGTGCGAAGAATCAGTTTTTTTATTGAAAAAGCAAAAAATAGCACTAAGAAATTTTTTTCGGTCATTTTAATGCACTACAGGTACAGTAGAGAGTGCCCTCTAGCGGCTAGAGTGAAACTATACCCATGGTTCGTTTTGTCGCACCAAAAAACCCTCGTATACCAATTTTCACTGTTATACATTAAATATTGTTCGAAATATTCAGAAAAAACTATTTTAGAAAGTAAATTTAAACACCCTGTATTTCGGAAGCCACGCATTTTTCGACCCATGTTTATATAGACTTTATGCATTAATTTTAAAAGTTCTATCAAATCTTAAAGTTATGCAACAATACACTGAAACACCCTGTATAGTTAGCTATCGTTCTTCGATTCCAAGTTTTTGTAAAACATTTTTTTATGACATACGAGTAATACATATTTTGATGTACACCGGTTTTATCCCACAACACTGTGGTTTCTTCAAAGTCTGAGGTGATATATATACACATGTATTGTATATATTATTTAATAAAGACGTTTATTATTATTATTATTATTATTATTATTATTATTATTATTATTATTATTATTATTGATGGTCATCAAACATGTTTATCTTATCTGAGTTAATTTTAAATAATTAGTAAGCAACCTGTTAAATTCGGCTTCAAAAACGTACCGGGTCATTCTCCAAGGTGGCTCACCCCCGAAACCTTATTATTATTCAAGATATAAAAACGAAATTTAGGTGTTACATATTATGGATGCATTTACATTTTTTAACATATCCATTTCCTCTGACGTACTTCCGGCTTGACCGGAAACAACTCCAACTTTTGATTTTTAAATGGGACACTATAATTTTTTACTTATTTCGATCTAGAATGACAACGGTTCACTTAACAATATTTGACAAATAAAGTAATTTTTATTTTCGATCAAGAATGATTCCATAAATCGCTTCGTTTTTGATCAAGTCACATGAGAAAAATACGATAGTAAGGCGAACGACTTTACAGTCGTTTTAAAGATTTTCTAAAAGTTACAAACACTATTTTTTTAATTCACTTGACTTTCTCAAATGGAAAGGCGTAGCTGGTCGGCTTTTTCTAAGAGACTACTTTGTTACGAATAATTTGATACTGAACACTCTCATTTTATTTTCACTCTTCTTCTGAATAATTGTACGAAACGATCATACCTTATAACAAATAATACGTATCTACATTCGGTAAAAATTGTAGGTGTTGCTTTAGAAAATGTGAAACGAAAAGAAGAAAGGAAAATAGGCGGGTTGGATTATGCTGGAGTAAAGTATACAAATAAATTAAATACATATCGTATCATTATTATAACAAACAATAAAATTAAAAAAACGTGTCATTAGGGTTCTAAGTGTTCATAATGGCATCCTCCTTCATCACGGCAAAGTTCAGCTTTATTAATTGTTGCTTGTACATTTTAATTAAAGACTTTTGAATGTGGATAATACTTAGATAAATCCACATACCAAAGTTTAGTTCATTCCACTTGACGGGAAGATATTAAAAAAATGTTTTTTATTTGTAAGCTTCACCCACACCGTGTCTTTTTAATAAAGTCCTCGAGGACAAATGTTACATAGAATACTCCCCCCTTAAAATGAAGTCCTCTGTATGATGTTTTATTTTTGGTCACGACTTGTGAATCACCCTGTACGTCATTGTACTGAAGAAGATAATAATAATAATAAATGTCTTTATTAATACACATACATCAGTGTGGCGAACTTTAACCAAATGGATGGCTACTCTTACACTTAACCTCACTGTGTGCGAAAGAGTAACATAGTTAAGCTCGATACTCAAACAATAGTAATAATAATAAGAAGAAGAAATCTAAGTAAATGAATTGAATAGATAACGTCTTGACAACACGCACACATGAACCAACAGAGTAATACGTAACAGAAAAAGAAAGAAAAAAAATCATTTTTAACAAATGCACACTTGAACTATCAATATCCCATCAGCTGTTTCTTAACGAGTCTCCTGAAAGGTACTATTGTTTTACTGCGACACATTTTATCTGTAGAGTTGTATAACTTGACAGCATGAAATGTGAAGCTTTTCTGGAAAAGTTCTATGTAGCAAAATTTAGGTTGTGTCTGAGATTTCTCTGATTAATGTTACCTCTTGGTACTAGTTTTTCTAAAAGGTACTGTGGCTTTTTTGTGTGAACTACTTTATGGACAAACACCTTCATAGCATAAACAAACTGTGATTCCATCTTTAACCAATTTAAATCTTTAATCTTCGAAGAGACATCACTATATTTACTAAGTCCAAACACAATCCTGCAGCAGCTGTTTTGAATCTTTTATAACCTATACCGATTCGACGAATCCAAATAAGAATAGAATAAAATCAGAGAATGCTGCAAAGATGACAGGATCAAGCTTTCAACTAATTTTTTTCTCGTCTTAAAGCTTAAAATGAACCGGTTGGAGTATATAAGTTTTAATTTGGCATACGTTTTTTGAGACAGGTAACCGATGTGTCTATCAAACTTCAAGTTAGAGTCCAAGATAACACCCAGGTTTTTAGAATGTTCCACCATGGGGATGCGCTCGTTATTTATAATGAGTACAACTGCGTCCTTTTTGTTATTATACATGTGTTTCGGAGAAAAAAGCATACCTGAACTCTTTTCAGGATTGATCCTGAGACAGTGCTTTTTACAAAAATCCGTAATATTGATTAGGTCAGTATTAATTTTAAACGACACTTCATTTAACTGAGCATATTTGAAGTGAAATGACAATTGTGTGTCATCAGCATACGTTTGTATAGAACAAAATTCCACACATGAACCTAAGTCTATAGTGTAAGTCAAATATTGCAGAGGTCCAAGAACGGACCCCTGCGGAACGCCAGACGAAACCACAGTACTATACTACAACTATTTAAAACTGTAATGACTCATACTCGTGATCAACACGTGATCAGAGCTCGATCCCGGCTTCCTTCCAGTACAACCGTATAGCGTACGACATATGTCGTTCCTGTGGCTTTGCGGTGGTCAACAGCACAGACAGAGATGGAAATAATGGCTGATTGTTCTCCGCCGGTAGAACCAATGAAATCAAAGACGCGCCTCGACCGGCAGACTCATAGGCGTCGGCAACGCATTGGAACGTGTTTCGTTGAGCGATCGCATATTGTGTGTTTTTATAAGAATTGTTGTGTGATTGTTATTGTTGTGGTTTCTGTGGTTACTGTTTTGGTTATACTTAACCATGGAGTGTACAAATGGCACGAGTGGAAGTACTAAAAGCCAGGGAACAAGTAGACGGCTTCGTAAAGCACACAATTATCTGAACAGAACTATGTCGCAGGGAGATGCACTCGCGCGTTGTGAAAGTATGACAGGCGTTCCAGAGTGGACCATTCGCAGGGTGGTGCATGAAAAGAAGAAAACTGGAGCTACTACTGATCCAAAGTTTAATTTGAAGGGACGAAAGGCCGTTAAATTGGATGACGATAGCAAAGTGGCGTTAAGGCGACCCGTACATTCATTCTTCTTTAGGAATGAGATACCAACCCTCAAGGCTGTACATGCAGCGATCAAGGAAAATGAAATTTGACCCCAAATGAGCGTCGAGGTAATGAGGAAATCCCTGCACGAAATTAATTTTCGTTACGAAACGCGTAATCGGAAGTCAGTATTGATAGAGAGACCTGAAATAGTCGCCTGGCGTCGAAAATACCTACGCGAAATGATTAAATATAGGCGACAAAGCAGAAAAAACTATTATTTGGACGAGACATGGGTAAATGCAGGTCACACAGTTAAAAAAACCTGGATAGACAAAAAAGTAGTGAGTAACCGACAAGCAAGCATTGAAGGTTTGTCAACAGGTCTTCGTGGACCGTCAGGGAAAGGTCAAAGATTGATCGTAACTCATATTGGTAGCGATAGTGGCTTTTCAGAAGAGTGTGACTTGATTTTCGTCTCTAAGAAAGGAGGTGATTACCATGACGAAATGAATGCCAGCTGCTTCGAGAGCTGGTTTCAAGGGGTGCTTCAGCGAGTTGAGCCCAACTCTGTGATTGTCATGGATAATGCTTCCTACCATAGTCGTCGAGCCGAACGTGTACCGACTATGGGATCTCGAAAAAGTGACATGCAGCAATGGTTGCGCGAAAAAGGAATCCCGTTTGACGATTCATGTGTGAAAGCGGAATTGTATGAAAAAATTAAACAGCACAAACCTGCGAACATTAGTTACGTGACTGATGAGATGGCCCGTCAATGTGGTGTCACTGTGCTGCGGTTACCGCCCTACCACTGTGAACTGAACCCAATAGAGCTCATCTATAGAAGAGACACCCCTAACCGTCTTAACTACCTGTTTTCTTTCAGCCAAGTAGCTTTGTAAAAATCTTAGCGGAATATCAGATAGTCCAATGTACTTCAGCTTGCTCAACATGATTTTGTGATTACCTGCATCAAAGGCTTTTGAGAAATCAATCATCACTAATATGGTATACGATCACCTTTGTGATTGGAACGTTTATTAAATTCGGTTTTATTTGTCAGACAAGCATAGGGGAAAATAATATTCTTTACCTCCCACGTATAAACGAGACAGTTTCTAGTACCAAATAACAAATTTTTAAATGCCGCTTCACCGATTTTGATGAAATTTGTTAGGAAATTATATACTGTAGGGCTACTGTAGATAATGCCGGTTTATTTTTGACAATCGATATAGTGGGTAGAAGTAGGAAAGTTCCAAAACTACGCTCCAAAGTTTGCTTCTGTACGTTTCTTGACCTTTTGAACATTTTTGGCCTAATTCCAGAACCACACATCACATTTTTTTAATACATATGTAAGTTTAACTCTGGAGACTTGATGTGAATGGTGTTTATACTGAACAACTTTTTTCTTCATAACAACATTCAGTTCCGAGAGTTCGTGCAATTTCGATGCTATCTCATGCTTACTATGGAAGTCCTGTACATAAAAAATGATTTGTAAACGTTGATAAAAAATATATGATGATATACAGGGTGGCGCATCGAAAACAAAACAGACGCATTTACTGGCGGCTCAGCCTTTTTTTTTAAAAACGCTCAGACCCGTCGATTTTGTTTTCGAGGGGGACACAAGTTTGGCAAAAAATCACGTTAACACGTGCAGCCCCCTGGGTGGGGGTGACACCAACGCTAAAATCTTAAATGGAAAGGGGGGTCGAGTGATACTTTATTTTAAAGGTCATTCAATTCCCATTATAATGATGTAAAATATACAAGTGACATATAAATCCGAACACCCAGTTTAAATGGTTTTATTTTAATAAAAGTTGGTGAATGTATTTATCTTACTGTTAATAACAAGTGAAAAAATTTTCAGCCTTATCAGTTGGACATTCCGGTGTTTATACTGCCTTTTTTTAATTCACTAACGCTCTAAAAATGAATATTTCAGCCGCAGTAAAGAATCAACGTGTGCGGATTTTGGTTCTTGACATCCTTTACGATCGGTTACGATGCCTAGAGTACGGAGACCTGTACGATTTCGTCAACTTAGTGAGTCTGATAGGGGCCGTATAGTGGGACTTCGGGAAGCTGGACTTTCTTTTCGGGCAATTGCAGTTAGAGTGCAAAGAAGTGTAGACACTGTGGTTAGGTGTTGTCAGGCATAGCTTCGAGAAGGCCGTACGCAAAGAGCAAGGGGCACTGGACGCTGCCGTAGAACAACAGACCGTGAAGATCGCCGCCTAAGATTATTGGCCTTAAGGGACCGTTTCTCCTCTACCAGGTCCATTGCAAATGAATGGTTTGCAGAACACGGAAGACCTATTGGCATGCGAAGTATTTACCGACGAATGAGAAGTTTTGGCTTGTTTTCATGCCGGCCACACTGGGTCCTCCCTTTAACTCGAGAACACCGACGTAATCGCCTTGAGTGGTGCACACTGTTGGAGTTATGGTTTGGGGTGCTATAGCTGATGGTTCCAGGTCACCTTTAATCTTCATCAGAGGTAACATGAACGCGCAGCGTTATATCCACGAAGTTCTAGAACCCCATCTTTTACCCTATCTTGACACCCTGGCAGATCCAACTTTCCAACAAGATAATGCCCGACCACATGTTGCATTGACCACCTGATCAGAAGCATGCCTAGGCGCGTTGGAGAATGCGTAGCACATCAGGGTGCATCCACGCATTATTAAAGGTCAAAGGGCTCTAAAGCAGTGCAATCATTTTGAAATTTTTATCATTTACTTATTGTGCTTCATTAAGTACTTATACAAAATTTTATTAAAATAAAACCATTTAAACTGGGTGTTCGGATTTATATGTCACTTAGTATATGTTGTACCTATCAAAGTCTACTTTAAGCTTTAAATCAATAAATCTTCAAAACTACTGAACTGAAGCTCATATATCATTGTGAAGGGAATTGAAAGACCTTTAAGATAAAGTATCACTCGACCCCCCTTTCCTTTTAAGATTTTAGGGTTGGTGTCACCCCCGCCCAGGGGGCTGCACGTGTTAACGTTATTTTTTGCCAAACTTGTGTCCCCCTCGAAAACAAAATCAACGGGTCTGAGCGTTTTTCAAAACAAAAAAAAACTGAGCTGCCAGTAAATGCGTGTTTCGTTTTCGATGCGCCACCCTGTATAATCATACGACGTCTCCAATGATCTTCGTCAACATAGAAAGTAAAAAAAAAGTTTATATCACGCACTCTAGAGTTGTTGCGTATTCTCAACCACCACGAGGTTACATAAATCACTAATGACGGATTTGATTATTGAACGTGTGTTTTTATGATGTATCTGTCTATAATTACACTTAAATTTAGAAAGTCTCACGTCCTTGAGGAGTATTCTCTGTGTTCGAAGCGCATGTTGGAAATTAAAACAAACTGTCGCTTTGGTGAAGTTTTTGCATTAAGCGACCAACGTTGATTTCGACTTATGTAAAATGAACAGTGGTGGATCAATAATATTATCATTAGATTTCAACGGATGATTTCTTCCAGCAAAATTTCTAAAAAGTACTTCTATAATGTAGTCCGGCATCATCTGAATCAAGTAAAGGTGTTTCATTTTTCTGAAGACTAGGTTTATATTGAGTGTGTTTCATTTCTTCTGAAGTTGTGATTTAACATGACTTTGCTCCCCGAACCACAATGGTACAAACTTCGAGGAGATTGAGTTACATTTAGAGATTGCACAATTTAATCACTTTTAAAGTACAAATAATTAGGAAATTCTCAATATTTATTTTACTCATTGGAACAATTCGAAATCGTTAAAATACCAATTACTCTAAATCCTAGGTTTAATAGACAATATGATTATGCTTAACAGTTACATGGGCGCGCTTTGGGAGGGGCAAGGGGGTACATGAGCCACTGGCTTCCGCTTGAGAAGTCAAGTAAAATTAATAGGGTGCACGTTAGCAAAGAGTGTAGTGTGTTTTGTTGGTTTTCAAAACGTCAGCAAAAGTTACTTTGCTAGATTTGAATTGTGGAGATCTGCCTTCCATTCCCCGCAGACGCTCTGAACCATAAAGAAAGATACATGTTTGTTTTCATAGAAATGGCGTCATGTAGTTGGATGTGTACTTCCCAAGAATTTGAATGACATTCCTCCTCCCCCTGACACGAATTCCTGCATGCCCACAGGATCGTTGTTGTTTCATAGAGTCCTGCTAATTTCAGACATTATTAAGAGGGGAGAAATATTGTAGGTTGAAAGCTGTATACGGTAACTGGTTGTAAATTGTTGCATATTTGATGTCAGTGAAAGACCTTCTACGAGGGATGTCTTTTAAGTTTTGCATATAGAAACATAGTAGGCCGCGCGGATCGAACATCAGTACTGAATCTTAACCTCACTCTTTAGTAAACTTAAATTCAAAGTTCATTCATTGTTTACTATTTATTCATTATGTATTAAGTATAGTACCTAGTAATGTCATCACAAACTCAGAAGCGAAAGCACAAAACATTGACAATTAAAGAAAAATGTGATATTTTAGACCGCTTAAATCGCAATGAAACTTTCAGTAGTTTAGTAAGTGAATACGGCGTAGGCCGATCTACAACTTATGACATTAAAAGAAAGAGAAGATCAAGAAGTTCGTGTCAACTACTGACTGCGGGCCAGGCAAGAGATAGATACTCAAGAAAGCTGAACATCCAGAAGTGGAAGCAGCTTTGTACATGTGGTTTCTTCAGGAAAGAAATAGACATGCACCAATTTCAGGACCCATGTTGGCCATGAAAGCTAAGCTTTTTTATAAGGAAATAACAAAAAAGATGATTTTGTGGCCAGCAAAGGATGGCTAGAACGTTTTAAAAGTCGTCATGGCATACGTTTAATGACTATTACAGGAGAGAAACTTTCTAACGATGCCACCTGCATAGAGCTTTTTAAATTAAGATTTTTGCAAAAGGTGAACGATTTAAATCTTGACCCGTCAGAGGTGTACAATGCAGACGAATCAGGGTTTTTTTGACGTGTGATGCGAAACTTTCGTTTCTTGTAACGAAAAATCCGTACCTGGACGAAAAGTAAGTAGAGAGCGTGTAAGCATGATGGTCATTAGGAAATCTAATAAACCACGGGCATTCAAAAACATTGATTTACCTGTCACTATTACGGACAAGTGCATGGATGGCAAAAGACCTTTTCAAAAAGTGGTTTGATGTATGCTTCGTACCTGAAGTTAGAAAATGGTTAAAAGATCATAATTTTCCTCAAAAAGCGTTGTTGCTTCTTGATAACGCTCCCGGTCATCCGTCTGAAGAAGAACTAACAACTGAGGATAAATGCATCACTGCGATGTTTCTTCCGCCAAATTGCACTGCACTGATTCAACCAATGGACCAGAATTTCATCAAGCAAGACTATAAGAAAAACCCACTTCTGAGAGCCGTATCAAAAGACCAACCAATAGAAAAAACTTTAAAAGAATTTAATATGAAAGACTTGGTTTTTGCTCTTTGTCAGTCGTGGAATGCGTTACCGTCATCAACTATTAAATCGTCTTGGAAAATGTTATGGCCAGATATAGTCACCACTCCCAGCAACGTTCCACAAATCAGTGTTACTTCGGAAGTTATAGAACAAGTCGCTACTGAAACACAGATAAGTCCGGATTTGGAAATCTGGTGCCGTGGAATGGATAAAAAGGAAAATGTTTTCCATGAAATGTCTGACGAAGAGATTATAAAAGAGATTTCTAATTATACAACAAACAATCAGGGAAATAACGATGACGTGATTGCAAGTCACAGCACAAGACTGAGGGACAAAGCTCTGATCTCGCGTTATAACAACCTTAAACAAAGCAAAAAATTGATGAATATTTCCAAGCTTCATAATTTGATAAATTCGTTAATGATTTGAAAAGCAATTCATGATTATTTTGGTACATACGAATATGCATTTATGCTTAATTTTATGATAAAGCGTAAGCTCTCTATTGCTATTTAATTTACATACATACATACATAAACTATGTATGATTTGTACTTCAAAGTACATACATATACATAACATATATAATCTTACCATTGTATATGTAATTTGTCGGATTGCAAGGTACTCTTTTGTAAAAAATTTCGGATTATAGTGGGTCTTAGGCAGTGCTGTATAATCCGACAAATTCGATAGTCCGACACTGCCTTGAATAATGTTTGTCGGATTACCGGAGGTCCACTGTATTTAAAATTGCATGGTCAATGTCGTTGATTGAAATGCCGCATTTTTCGCGCGTTTCTGACTTCAAAGAATAATTTGGATTTATTGCAGCTTCTGAATAATTGTCTAGATGAAGATGACAAAAGTGCTGTTACAGTTGCACAAAAGATACGTTTGGTATCTGGCAGAGACGAACGTGAAAGTCGGACTGAGGAAGTTAAAGAGATCATGTTCCAAAATTTGTAAGCTAAAACTGCGAAGAAAAGGAATGAAAATCTAGTTGTTTAAGGAATATACATAAGTAATTCCGTCACCAAAATAACATAGATGTCCTTTGAATTGTTGCAGATCTAGAGATCTACGACATGATAGGAAACTGCAGAGATTCTTTAAGAAGACATGTGCATACTCTAAAGGTGGTCATAGACACTGTTGAAAGAATATCAGTTTAACGTATCCAACAGAGACGTAAAAGAAAAATAATGCTTACACCACAAAAAAGTCGTCCTCAAGCGAACAAAATTATTTGATACACTATCGTCCAACACAAATCATGTCTGTTAATCAAAGTATTTAAAGTTATTATTATTTTAGGTTGGTATTTTCTAATTTTTCCAATAAATGTCACAAATGTTGAGAATTTAACGAACTGTGGTTGCTAATCGTATTTACCTGTTGTGGATAGTTTATATTATGTTACACTATTGAGCCTTATTTTTATATACTAAGTGACATATAAATCCGAACACCCAGTTTAATTGGTCTTATTTTAATAAAATTTTGTATAAGTACTTAATGAAGCATAATAAGTAAATGATAAAAATTTCAAAATGATTGCACTGCTTTAAAGCCCTTTGACCTTTACTAATGTGTGGATGCACCCTGATGTGCTACGCATTCTCCAACGCGCCTAGGCATGCTTCTGATCAGGTGGTCAATGTCCTCCTGTGGTATCTCATTCCAGGCAACCACCAACTCCTCTCGAAGTGCTTCTAGAGTCTGGTGGCCATGGTAACAATGTGACATCATTATGTTGAAAGAAGTCTATTGTGACTCTTGCAACATGTGGTCGGGCATTATCTTGTTGGAAAGTTGGATCTGCCAGGGTGTCAAGATACGGTAAAAGATGGGGTTCTAGAACTTCGTGGATATAACGCTGCGCGTTCATGTTACCTCTGATCAAGATTAAAGGTGACCTGGAACCATAAGCTATAGCACCCCAAACCATATTTCCAACAGTGTGATGAACATGTCTTTCAACAAAAAACTGTGGATTCCTCCTTTCACCAGGTGGCCTTCTAACCCTGGCACGACCATCGTGCATGCCTGAACAAAATCGAGACTCGTCACTAAAGACAATACTGTTCCATTCCTGATCCCAGAGTGACCGTTGTCTGCACCACTCAAGGCGATTACGTCGGTGTTCTCGAGTTAAAGGGAGGACCCAGTGTGGCCGGTATGGAAACAAGCCAAAACTTCTCATTCGTCGGTAAACACTTCGCGTGCCAATAGGTCTTCCGTGTTCTGCAAACCATTCATTTGCAATGGACCTGGTAGTGGAGAAACGGTCCCTTAAGGCCAATAATCTTAGGCGGCGATCTTCACGGTCTGTTGTTCTACGGCGGCGTCCAGTGCCCCTTGCTCTTTGCCTACGGCTTTCTCGAAGCCATGCCTGACAACACCTAACCACAGTGTCTACACTTCTTTGCACTCTAACTGCAATTGCCCGAAAAGAAAGTCCAGCTTCCCGAAGTCCCACTATACGGCCCCTATCATACTCACTAAGTTGACGAAATCGTACAGGTCTCCGTACTCTAGGCATCGTAACCGATCGTAAAGGATGTCGAGAACCAAAATCCGCCAACGTTGATTCTTTACTGCGGCTGAAATATTCATTTTTAGAGCGTTAGTGAATTAGAAAAAAGCAGTATAAAAACCTTAATGTCCAACTGATAAGGCTGAAAATTTTTTCACTTGTTATTTACAGTAAGATAAATACATTCACCAACTTTTATTAAAATAAAACCATTTAAACTGGGTGTTCGGATTTATATGTCACTTAGGATATTTCATGCCATCCACCCACATGGAGTATTCCTTCCTCTGGGACTTTCAAGTTATTCGCTTATTTGTTTCTTTTTTTATTATTTCATACTGTAATGAATTGTTCGATTTTTTCCTTACTTTTGTGAAAGTTATCAAAGCTAGCAACCTCCATTAATGTTCATGGATGCCAACTTTGTGGGTTAGAACGTATGTTCTAAGAGTTTTGACACAAAGTGTTTATTTCAATTTTTTTTAATGAACAAACTTTCTTCTTCTTCCTAGACAGTAAAGCCTGTTCGGCGAGCCTGCAGCAAGTTTGCAGAATTATCGATTACAAAAGGTATATTGTGCTGTCAAAGCTAAACAAACTTTTTTTTCATATGCAACTTTATATTATTTTGTTTTTCTTGAAATGAATGAATTTTGTGCCAAAACCTTTAGAACATACGTTACGAGTACACATACCGCTTGGGACATGCAAGTGAAGTAACAAGTCTGTTTAACCATCAAACCAAAAAGCTCAAA
The DNA here is from genome assembly GCA_963669975.1 of Acanthoscelides obtectus. Lineage (NCBI taxonomy): Eukaryota > Metazoa > Arthropoda > Insecta > Coleoptera > Chrysomelidae > Acanthoscelides > Acanthoscelides obtectus. Next base: position 15,554,293 of record CAVLJG010000001.1, on the reverse strand, counting down.
ATATTGAAAGTATTTTTATTAATTATACTAAGTGACATATAAATCCGAACACCCAGTTTAAATGGTTTTTTTTTAATAAAATTTTGTATAAGTACTTAATGAAGCATAATAAGTAAATGATAAAAATTTCAAAATGATTGCACTGCTTTAAAGCCCTTTGACCTTTAATAATGTGTGGATGCACCCTGATGTGCTACACATTCTCCAACGCGCTTAGGCATGCTTCTGATCAGGTGGTCAATGTCCTCATGTGGTATCGGATTCCAGGCAACCACCAACTCCTCTCGAAGTGCTTCTAGAGTCTCTGGAGGATGTTGCAAATTGAGCAATTTCCTACCCATCATATCCCACACGTGCTCAATTGGAGGTAAGTCGGGAGATCTTGGTGGCCATGGTAACAATGTGACATCATTATGTTGAAAGAAGTCTATTGTGACTCTTGCAACATGTGGTCGGGCATTATCTTGTTGGAAAGTTGGATCTGCCAGGGTGTCAAGATAGGGTAAAAGATGGGGTTCTAGAACTTCGTGGATATAACGCTGCGCGTTCATGTTACCTCTGATGAAGATTAAAGGTGACCTGGAACCATAAGCTATAGCACTCCAAACCATAACTCCAACAGTGTGATGAACATGTCTTTCAACAAAAAGCTGTGGATTCCTCCTTTCACCACGTCGCCTTCTAACCCTGGCACGACCATCGTGCATGCCTAAACAAAATCGAGACTCGTCACTAAAGACAATACTGTTCCATTCCTGATCCCAGAGTGACCGTTGCTGCACCACTCAAGGCGATTACGTCGGTGTTCTCGAGTTAAAGGGAGGACCCAGTGTGGCCGGTATGAAAACAAGCCAAAACTTCTCATTCGTCGGTAAACACTTCGCATGCCAATAGGTCTTCCGTGTTCTGCAAACCATTCATTTGCAATGGACCTGGTAGTGGAGAAACGGTCCCTTAAGGCCAATAATCTTAGGCGGCGATCTTCACGGTCTGTTGTTCTACGGCGGTATCCAGTGCCCCTGCTCTTTGCGTAGGGCCTTCTCGAAGCCATGCCTGACAACACCTAACCACAGTGTCTACACTTCTTTGCACTCTAACTGCAATTGCCCGAAAAGAAAGTCCAGCTTCCCGAAGTACCACTATACGGCCCCTATCAAACTCACTAAGTTGACGAAGTCGTACAGGTCTCCGTACTGAAGGCATCGTAACCGATCGTAAAGGATGTCAAGAACCAAAATCCGCCAACGTTGATTCTTTACTGCGGCTGAAATATTCATTTTTAGAGCGTTCGTGAATTAAAAAAAAGCAGTATAAAAACCGGAATGTCCAACTGATAAGGCTGAAAATATTTTCACTTGTTATTTACAGTAAGATAAATACATTCACCAACTTTTATTAAAATAAAACCATTTAAACTGGGTGTTCGGATTTATATGTCACTTAGTATATTATTAGTAGTAAATTGAATGCATAAATGGAGTGATAAATGTGTTCAACAACAGTAAGTATACAATATTCTGTTCAGTACATTTTACTTAAGTCCTGATTTAAATCATGTAGAGTCTTGCATGCAGTGCTTCACAGAAGCAAAAGTAGTAAAATTTGGGTCAATGACTGGCGGTGCTTGTCACCATATTAGAATGCACAAACAGTATATAGAAAAAGAGATCTCGAAACGGTGCTCTCTGGATTTGTTTATTCAGAATCAGAAAATCTCTTGCCTTTGGTGTGGTATACGTCACGTACAGATAGTATGTTTCGTATCTATATTTATACTTTAAGAAGTTGTGAATACTTACTCAGTATCCTCTTATCCTAGGCTATTGAAATTTCCAACAAAATATTACAGTTGGACATTCCGGTTTTTATACTGCTTTTTTTTAATTCACTAACGCTCTAAAAATGAATATTTCAGCCGCAGTAAAGAATCAACGTTGGCGGATTTTGGTTCTTGACATCCTTTACGATCGGTTACGATGCCTAGAGTACGGAAATCTGTACGATTTCGTCAACTTAGTGAGTTTGATAGGGGCCGTATAGTGGGACTTCGGGAAGCTGGACTTTCTTTTCGGGCAATTGCAGTTAGAGTGCAAAGAAGTGTAGACACTGTGGTTAGGTGTTGTCAGGCATGGCTTCGAGAAGGCCGTACGCAAAGAGCAAGGGGCACTGGACGCCGCCGTAGAACAACAGACCGTGAAGATCGCCGCCTAATATTATTGGCCTTAAGGGACCGTTTCTCCACTACCAGGTCCATTGCAAATGAATGGTTTGCAGAACACGGAAGACCTATTGGCATGCGAAGTGTTTACCGACGAATGAGAAGTTTTGGCTTGTTTTCATACCGGCCACACTGGGTCCTCCCTTGAACTCGAGAACACCGACGTAATCGCCTTGAGTGGTGCAGGCAACGGTCACTCTGGGATCAGAAATGGAACAGTATTGTCTTTAGTGACGAGTCTCGATTTTGTTTAGGCATGCACGATGGTCGTGCCAGGGTTAGAAGGCGACGTGGTGAAAGGAGGAATCCACAATTTTTTGTTGAAAGACATGTTCATCACACTATTGGAGTTATGGTTTGGGGTGCTATAGCTTATGGTTCCAGGTCACCTTTAATCTTCATCAGAGGTAACATGAACGCGCAGCGTTATATCCACGAAGTTCTAGAACCCCATCTTTTACCCTATCTTGACACCCTGGCAGATCCAACTTTCCAACAAGATAATGCCCAACCACATGTTGCAAGAGTCACAATAGACTTCTTTCAACATAATGATGTCACATTGTTACCATGGCCACCAAGATCTCCCGACTTATCCCCAATTGAGCACGTGTGGGATATGATGGGTAGGAGATTGCTCATTTGCAACGTCCTCCTCAGACTCTAGAAGCACTTCGAGAGGAGTTGGTGGTTGCCTGGAATGAGATACCACAGGAGGACATTGACCACCTGATCAGAAGCATGCCTAGGCGCGTTGGAGAATGTGTAGCACATCAGGGTGCATCCACACATTATTAAAGGTCAAAGGGCTTTAAAGCAGTGCAATCATTTTGAAATGTTTATCATTTACTTATTATGCTTCATTAAGTACTTATACAAAATTTTATTAAAATAAAACCATTTAAACTGAGTGTTCGGATTTATATGTCACTTAGTATATACCTACTTTAGTATTGCGCTTGGATATGTCTGAATGATTGAAATCAGGCTCTGTCTAGAAATGCCAAAAAAAGTTTTTAACAACTTCACACTCATGAAAAGTACTTGATAGTTTGAGCCCTTGAGCGACCTCTTCGGCTGCGCCGCCAAAATGGTTAACACCTTTAATGTGAATGGAGGTTTTTCGTTTAAAAAATTGAACTTTCGTATATGCAACACCGCTATTTTGGAATATTTTGATATCATTTGTTATGTTTCTTACTTTAATAACTTCTTGAAATTACGTGTACGTCCAATGGAAAAAATGACATGGAATATATGATTTCGGAAAAAAAATATCGTAAGCTCGGAAAGTGTGGAGGACCTAATACTTTCTTTGAAAATACGTGGGAAGTAATTACAAACTAACCAAAGTTCGACAATTCAAAGCACTCACTGTACGTCACTTAGTTCGAAATTTTCTTCTTGAACCTTTAATCATCCAAAACTAAAAACACAGACAATGCCCCTGAAGTTTAAACCAATGAGTCATTCGATCTATTTTCCGCGATAACACCGCAACGTCACTGATGCTTCTAAGCTCCCAACAAACACCTGGTAAACAAACACCTTGTACATTTTCCGAGCGGTTACCGCCATTTTGAATTTTCCATCGCACGTGCACTCACAATCAGCAATGACACTCATTTCCTCGATTTCACTTTCACATTATGCCAAACAACGTAGCTCCGAATAATCAGATTTAATGACATTACGATCAACGATTTTCCGCTGAAACTTCAGGCGAAACGCTCGGAACGCGTGGCCGTGGCCAGATTTCGGTATTTTTAGATTTCAGATAATCCTTGGCACGTAGCTATGGGGGGATCGAGAGGGTCAGGGATCGCGTGCATCTCAAAGGAAGAAACGTTTGCTCAAAATTGAGAAGATATCACATCCAATATGGGATTCTCAAGAATAAAAATTTGCTATCAATTCACAACAAGGAACGGAAATGGCATCAAAATTCCATAATTTGCGGAACGACCAGTGGCTTGTTCCTGTCATCGAATATTTCTTCACTACAGTTTTTTTCAGTTTCTTTTTTCAGGAGAAAACTCAGGACTCTCAACAACTCTGGTGTCAGGTACGTTGATTCTGCATTTCCATTCGTAATGCCGTCAACAGTTCATGAAGGTCAGTGAAACAGAACCATACATTTAGTCCAAAGACATAATTTCCCTGCCATACCGGTAGTACTGTCCATCTGGCAACGTCGCCCTTCTCCAATATATATAGCCTCAATACGCATTAGGCGCGGCATCTCGGCAGTAATGGCGGGACATCGAGATCGGCACGCCCGCCGGCGAACCCAGAGAGCAGAAGCACAGACCCGTATCGAAAACATTTCTCTATTATTCCAAGTTTTAAGGGAAATCAATGGAGAAATCTGTCTGAGATATGTCTAATAGGTGCTTAAGACCGGGTTGGGAGCATGTAAATACGAGGCTTCTTCAAGGGAAACTCATCTTTCGTCAGGTTAGCCTTGGAAACAACTCTAATCACCTAACTGACGTTTTGCAATATTAGTTGTGTTTGCAAACATCTATATAGTTAAATTTTAAAATTAAAATAATTCTGAAAAAGTTTACAACGTTCACTGGTCTTTGCTAGGATCCAAAAGCCACGTTCATCATGCATGTATCGAAAAGAAGAAACACTGAACAAATAAATTGAACAACGGCTACGTTTTACTTTAGTTTGAATACGTGCGTTCTTGAAACGCATTTCGTTTAAAAAAATATTGCAGTCATTGTAAAAGCATGCAATTCGCGATTGACATGTTGAAACGTAAAGCATGAAATGCGAGGAATACGTATTACTTATATAGAACTTTATGCTACTAACGTACTTTTCCAACATGCGGTCCTGATGTTATTATGACCCAATATGTATATATCATAGACTCAGCTGCTCAGTATTGTTCTGTTCAGAATCAGTTATTCATAATCTGCAATGGGAATTCATACGCGCAAGCGGTGTATGGAAACGCATGTTCTGCGTATACAACTGTCAAGGAATGGTGTAGAAAATCTAAGAGTGGAAGAGAGGAGACAAATAAGCCGCGACCAGGTGCATTGAGTACTGCATCAACAGACAGGAATGTGGCGCATGCTTAGAAAAAATATTCGAATTTCAGTCAGAGCAATTCAAAAAAATATTAGTGCGTCCATAGTATCGTACACAGATTGGGTTATAGCAAAGTTTGTGCGCAATGGGTTCCTCGCTTTTTGTCAGAAGACCAAAATCTTGTGAATGGGCTGATCGTTGCAACATCTCACGGAATGCAAGAAAAACGGTAATGACTTTCTTTCTTTCAATAATTGCTAGCGATGACTCTCGGTGACATTATTTTGAACCAGTCAGTAAGCTGTCATCAATGCCATGGGAGCACAAATTCTCCGCCACCAAAGTTTAAAGTTCAACCTTCTGCAGGCTAGGACTTGTTAAAATCTTACTTCGACCATGAATGACCCTTGCTCATAAAGTTTAAACAACCTCAACGCAAAATCGTATAATGAAACTTTGGACAATCTCCATCAATCAGTAAGACGAAGACGCCAGGGAAGCTCTTCTTAAAATCAAATTTAATCAAAAAATGATCTTACAGAGATTTCGACATTAAACCGCTAATTAAAAAAACTTTACAGTGCTTCGGAACCAGTTAGTGACGTGGAAAATATGCTTCTTTTGCTCTATGTGGTGGTTTAGATATTCCGGTTTATATGTATTTTTTTCATTTGTAAGTCATGAATATTTTTATGTGCATTTTATTAGCACAAGGTTACTTCAATACCAAAGATGAAAAAGCTTTATAGTTTTTGAAAATCGGTCCAGCGGCAGCGGAGTTAATCGCTTTAACTTTGTCCTTTGACATTTCGGAAGATCCTGACGTTTTTTGAAAAATGTGTAGGGGAAAAAATTGGGCGATGGATGGTTGTAAAGGGATATCTCAATTTGTAGACGTTGGTTTTCTTATATACCTCCAGCCGAACTTATTCTACGCACTAAGAATGGTAGAGAGATATTTCCGACCCTTGCGTGTCGATCATGTTGTTGCTCGACTGAACGTGGCCGTCGATTTTCATCCACGCCCGATAGTTTCGATCATGTCCGCCTGCAGGAATTTTCCTCAGGAAAAGGGGGAGGATAACTTTGAGTGAAAGCATACCTGCCTCTAGGGGCGGATGGCCCTTAAGTTCTGCACAGCTGCAGAACTGCCAAAACTGTTGTCTTAACAGAAAAAAGCAGTAGTAATTTGATCATTATTTATTTTTCATGTTATCACACAAATAGAAACAATACCGGCCACGCTGCCCCCGCAAGACATGGCGTCGAGTCTGTTTTGCAGCATTATAATCGACCAATTGTGTACTTGTCTTTTTCGTCGCGACCGCAGCGTAACATTATTCATGAGCCACTTGAAAAGCGTCGTTGCACTACTTCGACACAAGCCGCACGCGCTTGCTTTTGTCTCTCTCTACAAAATCAAATGCGCGATTTAATCATAAGCATGTGCTGCACGTTATACAGATCCGTACAGATTTAATGCGAAGTACGATATCTGATTGGTCGGTCGGTGCTCGGTATAAAATTTTGCGGAGAATTTGAATTGGCGCTACGGGGCCGCGACGAAACCGACAGCTCCCAAAACCCGGGAATATTTCGTGGACTGATTAATTTTTCTGCTGAGCTTGATACAACCTTAAGCGAACCATTAAAAAATGCTTCAATATTTGAAGGAACTTCGAAAGAAATACAAAACGATCTGCTGGATTGTATTCTTGAAGTTTGTCATGAAGAAATAATAAAACGGATTAACAGCAGGGCCTCGTATTTGGCGATAATAGCAAATGAAACAACGGACATTTCGGGGAAAACCCAACTGGTAACAAGTTTCAGATACGTATTTAACGGCGAACCAGTACAACGTTTTTGGAATTATATGAATCCCGAAAAATGTGACGCTGATACTCTCACAAGACATATTTTGAGCGTCGTAGATCCATTATTAGGGAATTTCCCTTACAAACTGATTTCACAAAGCTATGATGGAGCCGCGGTAATGAGCGGACATAATGCTGGAGTACAGGCAAAAATTAAACAAAGATATCCATTTGCTCACTATGTGCATTGGTATGTTTATCAGTTAAACCTGATTATGTCTCAAGTTGCGTCCGCAAATGTTCAAGTTCGGGTGTTCTTTGAGGATTTGAAAGATATTCCGGGATTTTTTAATAATTCTCCTCAACGCGTAGAGGTACTGAACAGAATTGTGGGGAAAAAATTCCCCAAGGAGCAACAACTCGTTGGAATTTTAATATTCGAACAATAAATGTAGTGTTTGAGAACAGAGAATCACTCATTGAATGCATGGAAGAAATAGAAGAAAATTTCACTAATGAAACCGTTTGCAAGGCAGCTTGCGGTATTCGCCGAATGTTAAACGATTCTGTTTTCGTGTTGGTTGACATTTTTTTCAACATGTCATGTCTCACGTCGACATCTTGTTCAACCAGTTGCAGAAGAGAAAAACCGAGCTAGCGCAAGTTAAAACGGCTATAGATTATTTTGAAAAATGTATTGTCGATGTGAGAAATAAAATTGATGACATAATAAATGAAGCCAAAAGTATTTGCGCTGAACCCCAAGGCAACAAAAGGAGACGACGTAATAATAGCAGTCACGATCACCGAGTTGCCTCATTAGAAGTATGCGATAATATAGTGAATTCTGCAAATGACAGATTTCAATTCAAAGATCATTTGGTAGCCGCATCCCTTTTTTTCTCCGAACACTTTGGAGAATACTGTGGTAAGTTTCCTGATGACAAGTTGGAAACTACCTGCTTGGCTTATCCCGAATTAGAAGAAAGCCGTTTAAAGACAAAGTTGTCTGTTGATTATGTATCGAGTGGAGTTAGAAAATTGATCCATATATATCCAGTTTATAAAGCATTTGTTGAATCTATAATTAGATATGCGATATTAGTATGGAGGGGATTGTATAATAATGCTCTACATAAACGCATTATTATTCAGAAATATATTATTAAAATTATTTTTAAGAAAGATAAAAGATTCCCCACTAATAAACTTTTTACAAAGGATGTATGTTATATTAGATCCTTGTACGTGATGACAGTATCTACTTTTATTTATAGAAATGAAAAACTACAGAAACAAGTAAGTCATAACTACTGTTCTCGTGCAAATGTGGGCAGGCAAATCGAAATTCCCAAGAATAACAATAACCTAAACTTAAGATACATAACGTATATAGGACCAAAGATATATAACATTCTGCCAGAACACTTGAAAAAGTTGAAAAATATTAAAACATTTAGCACCAGCTGCAGAGAATATATTTTTGAGAATACTGCACAATTTGAAAGGTTTTTCTAATGATTTTTTGTATCATAGTATGATTGAACTATTGTTCGGGATATTGAGGTTGATTATTGTTTTTTTATTGTATTTTATAATCCAATCAATAGCATTTTCGTTTCTTTTGTAAGTCCGGATGATGAAAGCACATACAGGTGGTTTGAACCATCTAGGTGCATCTTTCTGTCATCAGGATGTCCTTGATGAAGAGGAATCATATTCTTGTGTTATATATTTATGTGTATTTATAATTTTTTGTATATGGTCTTTGTTGGATATTATTGTTATTAAATAAATAAATAAATAAATTTATGCACGGAATGATTGCCGAGATTTACATGGAACTCTGTCTCTTTTGAAATTTTTGATACAAAATAATTTGCAGGAAACACTAAAAGAAACAAAAAAGCTATTAGAAATTATTCTTACAACTCCTATGTCAACATCAGAGGCTGCGCGAAATTTCTCAACATTGAAAAGAATCAAGACTTTTCTTCGAAATACCCAGGATCGCCTTACAGGGTTGTCGATGCTGTCCATTGAAAATGAATTTATTTCGACCATAGAAAATTTCAACGGGAAGGTGATCGACAAATTTGCTGCCAAGAAGGAGCTTAGGATCTAACTGGCATAAAAAATAGGTAAGTTCGGATTTGCAGAACACCTGTTTTATTTTGCCACGAGCCGCCACTGCCTGCCTCCAGAACTTTCAGCGAGACAAATCCTGACGAGCGCTAAGATCGTACAAAAAGTATGCTAAATATGCAAATTATATGAACGTGTTTGACTAACTTTTTGTTATACACGTTCGTAGCTTACTTTTTTCTGAGAGGGTACAACTTGTGTCAAACATAATCTCTTATGAACTAATGACAGCGTTGCGTAGGAGATGCAGCGTCAACCTACTTGACACCATTTCTTATTTTAAAGTCCTGGTCCCCACCCGAAGAAAATGTCTAGCTACGTGCCTGGATAATCACGTAGCGTGCGTTAGGCAATGGAACTAGTGTTGTAAAATATACTGCACGTATTAAGATATCCACCTTCTCAAACACCGGGTTACTATAAACATCGTATGTTTTGAGTGTTTTATTGCTTGGAAACGTTTGCATGTTTCCTCTAAAATTGAAACTTCTGATGTAATTTAGGAAACACCAGCATAAATTAACAAGTAAAAGCTTGCGAGATTGATAGACATTTGACCAGCCTCAAATGTGTTCAGAGTAGCGTCATCCCACCGACTGGTATCTGTTAATATACAGGGTGTAAACGTTATGGTTGTCATCATTGAAATGGGTAATACCCCCTATTACCCATTTAGTTTTGGCCCCCCGGTCAAAACAAGTCAAAAAGTTCATATGACCCATGGTCCAAAAGTCAATAGATTTTTGCCTAAATGGCTTTATAGTTTACAACTTTAGGTGCTCCCGAAAACAGCGTGCAATATTCTACCAGCGGTTTCTAGAGCTTAAAATAATAATATATTATAATAATAATAATAATAATAATAATAATAATAATAATAATATATTTATTTCCAACAGGTATACACCCAATCACAGGAAATCAAAACAAAATGGTACCATATATACACATGTATACACACATATATATATATATATAGGTGAAAAATTAAAGCTTCCGCCTTTTGTTGGGTACTTCGACAAAATTGTATTGTCAGAGAATTCAACAGCTATGACCCCTACATCCAATTTACCATTGAAAAAGAAGATGAGAACCTGTCTGTCCCCTTTCTAGACACAAGACTCATCCGCACCAACAACAACAATTTATTGGTAGACTGGTACCAGAAACCTGTGGCCTCAGGTCGGTTTCTCAATTTTAGATCATACCATAAGCTAGGGATTAAAATCAATTTGGTAAAACAGATGAAAACAAGGGTAATCAGCATCTCAGATAATACTTTCCACACCTCAAATTTACATAAACTATCAAAACTGTTCATCAATAATGGTTTCTGATTAAAAAGATCTTATTTAGTTCACCTTCCAATATTTTGCCGAACTCTGGTGATGCAGGTAATAGTCACACAACCCCTAATAATAACAGAACTGATGTAATTCCCAATAATAGCATCAATCCAAACAGTACAATCACCAACCCAGACTCCAGACCTGGTTTTGCTGTCCTGCCCTATATCAAGGAACTGACCCCTAAGCTGATCAGATTGTGCAGTCCTTTGAACTTTCGAATTGCTTGCAAATCCGACCTCACTATAAACCGCATTTTTTCAAAAATGAAAGACAAAGTCCCGCTGCTTGGCTTAACTAACACAGTCTACTCCATCAATTGCAACAACTGCAACCAAATATACATAGGTCAGACCTCCAGATCTCTTAAAGGAAGGATTACATCACACAAAAGTGATGCTAGGCTTCATCCTGAAAGATGCGCTCTAGCATCTCATGTTAACACAACAGGGCATTCTATGAATTACACAACTATCAAAGTTCTTGATAAAGAAAAACACCTTTCCAAACGTTTATTCCTGGAAATGTCCCACATTTTCATGAATAAAAACTGTATCAACAAAAAGACAGATATTAAACAACTGAGTGTCATTTACTCATATTTGCTAAACTGCGAAAAATTGGAGAACTTACATATCTCCCCAAATTTCGACTTTTCACAACCATAAATATAATCTGTGTTTTGGCCGATTCCACCAACAAATATCATTCCACTCAAAATCTAATAATTCTCTTCTCACGATTTATTAATAATTGTTAATTTAAAATTCCCATTAATTAAAATATAGTTTATTCAACTGCCTCTGGTCGGTTTAACAATTTCTTTCATAACATTCTGAAAATCACATCATTTGAAGTGATTTGGCAACGTTTTCGCACACGCTCACAATTCGTTCCATCTTTCAACACAGACATTGACAACCTTCGGTCTTCTGTCAAAGGTTCATCTCACTCATTATTCCATGACCACCATTTTGTGCAATCATCAAGTGGCTTCACGACGTAATGCTCTAATGTTTTCTAAATAATTTTTAATCTGTCTTTAACTTGTCTTGTCATATTTTATATAATTTTAACCATTGTACCATGTATCCAACTCTCACCATGTTACTGGACGTTTCCCTCATCCTATACGAAAACAACAATTAGCAACGTCCTCACATACTACTGTAAGTTGATTCAATTTAAATTCATTTTACACCTTTGTTGCTACTGTTATCATTGTAATTGCAGCTCCTGATGATGATGGCAAAGTCCATTGAAAGCTAGAGAGAATTAAAAAAGTATAAAGAGTCCTCTTTGCTTAAATTTTGTCGAACAATCCAACAAAAGGCGGAAGCTTTAATTTTTCACCTAACTGGTCTAGACGACAATGACCACGTCTCAAGTTATATATATATATATATATATATATATATATATATATTTATATACACACATACATATATACACACATATATATATATATATATAGACAATGAATCAGAAAATAATAACAAAAAAAAAAGAAAATAGAAAAACATTAGTGATCTGAGTAAACACATAATAAATATGTGTTTAAATAATAAAAAAAACATAAAAGTGCTCAAATTGAAGAATAACAATAACTGACACCATCAACAAAACGATTTTATCTCAATTGCTCCCTGTAAATGTTTAATATTTTATTAAGACTGTCATGACATACATCAGCTCTATTACAGATTGAATTGAATAAGGTACACATTACCATTACTGGGGATCTGCATAAAATATTCGTCCGTGGTGAAAAGTTTATATAAACATAGGTCGACAAACGTCCCCTAAGGGCGCTACGGTCTTTTAAATGGGCTCTCCTGAAGATGGTTTTTCCTTAATATTTCCGAAACGTGTTGAGATAAAGACATAAAATTTGGTATTCCAGCCTAGTTCTTTATGCTGGATTCAAAAATATTAACAATTTTAGACAGTTTCGTTTGGAAGCGTATGTAACAGAGACGGACTCAGGTTATTTTAGCCCCAAAAATTTTGTGTGATTCTATTTTTGAAATTCAATTTTAGAATTTGAAAATTTAGGGTTTTATATATAAAAAAGGTACTCTTATTGAATATCGATAAATTGTGCCATTTTTTTATAAAATCACCAATCGACATGACTAATTTAAAATCGATGTTCCAGTCTCTGAAATCGAACACCTTGGAAAGTGATAGCGTGTCACTCAGAATGCTAAAACTATACTTCTTTGCGATTTCAGGTCACATTTTTATCATAAATACCTGTTTAGAAAGGGGATTCTTTCCAAAATCATGGAAAGAAGCATTAGTGTTACCTCTAGCTAAAATAAGTAAGCCAAAAATATATTCTGATTTAAGACCAATTAGTATTTTACCTGTTTTGTCCAAATTATTAGAAAAGGCAATGTACGCCCAAATTTACGATTATCTATCTGAACATAAAATGTTGCCTCCCAAACAATGCGGTTATCGAAAAGGATATAACACTGCAGGTGCCCTATTGAACTTAACCGATAACATTGTTAGAGCCTGGGATCAACATATGATCACATCATTAGGTCTTCTTGACTTCGATACCATAAATCATCGTCTTCTAGTAGCCAAGTGCAAATATTTTGGTTTTTCTGACTCTGCCTTAAAATTGATTCAGAGCTTCTTAGGAAATCGATATCAAAGGGTACACATTGACATGGTTCTATCTTCAAAGTGCATCATTATCATTACCTCCGCAGTGCCTCAAGGGTCTGTACTTGGGCCACTCCTATTCAATTTGTATATTTCTGATCTCCACTAAATATTGTAATATCCAATTCTTTGCCGACGATTCACAGATCTACAGTCATTTCCATAATCACGGCATTCGAAATGCTGAATCTGAGGTAAATAAAGATATAACATCTATTAGTATGTATGCAAAAAATCATAACCTTCAGTTGAACCCTTTAAAATCGAAAGTCATCATTTTTTCACCAAAACTATTTAGAAGTGATGCCAAAAGAAATTTTAAGGTAAAATTAAATGGTGAGACTATAGAAGTAAGTGAGTCAGTGAAAAACTTGGGCGTAACTTTAGATGAATGCCTAAATTTTATACCACATGTAAATAATATCAGTAAGAGTTGTTTTTCAATTTTACGTCAATTATATCTTAATAAACAATTTCTTGACTTTACAACTAAAAAAATGTTGTGTGAATCTTTGGTAATGTCCAAAATTAGTTATTGCGTTTTAGTTTATCTTCCATTTCTTGACTCAATATCTCTAGCACGTCTACAAAGAATCCAAAACTCATGTTGTAGGTTGATCAATAATTTGAAAAAATATGATCATATCAGCCCTTTTTTTAATGACATGAAGTGGTTGAGCTTATATATGTTATATATGTATACATCATATGTTTTATACACCTACATTTTTAAACTTCTAACTTATCAAATACATTTATGTTTTTTGTATTGTTTTCTCGGTTTTTTTGTGGGTTAAGTGGCAGAGTAGCATTATGCTAAACTTCGCCCCCTAAATAAAGACGATTCGTTATTATTATTATTCTAAACAAACCTAGATTATATCCCACTCTGCAAGAAGTTAACAATATTAAAGTCTTATAAATATATCCTTGCAGAATGTAGTTTTGTACATGCAAATAAGAAATTAAATACAAATTATGTGTCCCATAATTATATCTTGCACCTCAATTTTACAATTTATTTGATTTCCCTCTAATATCAGGAATATTGAAAATAATGTTTCGTTTAAAATGATCTGTTGAGAAAATCGTGAACAATTTATGCGTTTATTTTAAGTTGCTTTGAGGTAGGATGGTCTGTCTGTTTCTTTTCTTTTTTTGTGATAAAATTGTGCTACGTTTTTTCTGATGTTCTAATGTGTACGTAAATGCACAAGAGGGATTGGCTGGTGGAAAGACATCTGATTCAATTCCAGCCAATGACGACGCAGAACGAATAGCGGTACCGGCGCGGCGTACTACACGCTGCGGGCTAACACGCGTCGGCATCAGTTGTCGGTTGGCGTTTGGGGAGCGTGGTCGGTCGAGCCCTCCATGCAACGCTCTGCTTCTGTACCACTCGTCGTAAGCCGGGAAGTCTTTGTCGGCGATTTTCCGCATTGTCGTCGTGTCGCGATGGTGGTGTGAGTGATTTTGTGGTAATTGTGTGTGAAAATGTGTTGTGGTTGTTCATAAAAGGCGAGTGGAGTATTTTCACGTTGGATACTGAGGATTCCTCCGACCATCCTGGGCTGTGAATGTCTTCACAGCAATCTAGGTGAGTTGATCATAGTCATCTACTTCCGTGTTAGCTTTGAGCTCGTAACGACAATATTGAGTTATTTTGTTGTGGTCAAAAGTTATTAGCAATGTTTCTCTAAAGTTAAACGTTATTATGTTAGAAACGATTAAAGTTCTGAGTTTCTTCAACACTTTGACGAGTATTTTAAGATTAGTATATCTTGAAGTATTATTACTTAATTGTTAGCAACGCGACGCGCTAATGCGTATTCCAATGCGCTTATATTATTATTATTAACAAAAGCATTTGAAAAATACGCTAAGTAGGAGAAGGTTTGAAATTTAATTGAACAATATGAGAGAACATTTTTAGGGTTTTTCAGATATTCAATCCTTATAACTCGAAAACGACAATTTTAGAGTGAAACTATTTTTATTGATCCAAAGAATCTAAAAACACTTTGCACGGGCCAAAAAGATGTTTTTTGTAGTTTGTTATTGTTTCCACTTTGCAGCGAGTTACCTCCCGGCAACCTCGTGATTCATTCAAAAATCGAGGTGGAAAATTTATCCCACGAATTTTTTCGCCTCGTCTATAGTAAATGTAGATACACAATAAGTAGCAAACTATCATGTACAAAAACTTGCAAGAAAGTGAGATTAATGTACGTAAATACCGATTGTATCACGTGTTCGTATTCTATCTCTCGTATAAAAAGTTGTTTACAATTTTGTCTAAGAAATAAATACCTTACAATAGATATTATTAAGAGGTAGAATTTTGAAGATTTGTCATCCATATACAGGGTGTTTCAGTTTATTGTTGGATAACTTTCAGATTCGATAGAACTTTTAAAATTAATGCATAAAGTCTATATAAATATGGGTCGAAAAATGCGTGGCTTCCGAAATACAGGGTGTTTAAATTTACTTTCTAAAGTAGTTTTTTTAAATATTTCGAACAATATCTGATGCATAACAGTGAAAAAAAATTGGTGTACAAGGGTTTTTTGGTACGACAAAACGAACTATGGGCATAGTTTTACTGTAGCCGCTAGAGGGCGCTCTCTACTGTACTTGTAGTGTATTAAAATGACCGAATTTTTTGAATAAAAAAACTGATTCTTCGCACTTTTCAACATAAAAAAGCTCTCTTGTGAATTTTCGTTATAGTTAGCCGTTTTTGAGATATTTCGATTTTTAAGGTTCGATGCATTTTTAATTATTTATGATAATATAGAAGTAGGCTGTGCCTGCAAATATTTTTGAAATTGAAAGCAGAATAAGGTTAAACGTCAATTAGTTGACAGTTAGTTTTGTCTGTTGAAACCTGAAACGTTTTTTTGCAATTGTGAATGCTCGAAATTTAGTTTCTTTTACCTGTTTTTTTTTGTAAGTTTTATAAGAATGCCATTTTTATTCTCCAATCAAGAGTCAGCGGATATTCATTTTGTGTATGGCTTTGTAAATGGAAACGCAGAAGAAGCAGCCAGAGAATACGCACGAAGATTTCCAAACAGACGACATCCAACTCGCTCAGTATTTGTAAGAGTGCATCTCCAAATAATTGAAAATGGTTTTGGAAATCTCCAAAGGGATCAAAACATAAATGTTCGTCAGCGCAGATTTACCCGTATGATTCTGCGTGAGTTTGATAGAGATCCGACCACATGTTCACCGTGTTCTTAGAAATGACCATAGACGTCTTTACGAATTTAGTGTGAACGTGTGGATTGGTATCTACCGTAATCGACTATTTGGACCCTACCTGCAAGGTTAAATGCTGCAACCTTCTTGGAATTTTTAAAGGCTGAACATGCAAATATGTGGGATGATGTTATGTTAGATTTAAGAAGATTGGCCTGGTTCCAGCTTGATGGTTGTCCAGCTAAATATTCGAGAATAGTTAGAAACTGGCTGGACGAAAATTATCCAGAAAGATGGATCGGCCGTGGAGGACCAGTCGCCTGGCCTACACGATCCACTGACCTAAATCCATTAGATTTCTAAAAGAAAAAGTGTAGCAGACTCTCGTAAACACAAGAGATATGCTAATAAAAAATAAGGCCTTATTTGAATAATGCTATACCACGTTCGATCATTCGTAGATGTGAATTGTGTATTGAACAATTGGGTTTACATTTCGAGCAACTACTTTAGATTTTGTATGTTTGTCCTAACTATCCAATAGCATTTTAGTTGTAAATAATTAATTTAATTTGTTAAAAATAATATTGGAAAATTAAACAAATTAATATTCTGTTTTTTTGTGTTTATTTGGAGTTAGGAATTATTGCTGTGTTAAAAAACACAATCTAAACGATCATCTTAATTACTTGTAATGCCCAAATCGAAAATGTAAAAAAAATATTATTTTCCCATAGATAATTAAAAATGCATCGAACCTTAAAAATCGAAATATCTCAAAAACGGCTAACTATAACGAAAATTCACAAGAGAGCTTTTTTATGTTGAAAAGTGCGATAAATCAGTTTGTTTATTCAGAAAGCAAAAAATTGCACTAAGAAAAATTTTTCGGTCATTTTAATACACTACAGGTACAGTAGAGAGCGCCCTCTAGCGGCTACAGTAAAACTATGCCCATGGTTCGTATTTTCGTACCAAAAAACCCTTGTATACCAATTTTCACTGTTATACATCAAATATTGTTCGAAATATTTAAAAAAAAAACTATTTTAGAAAGTAAATTTAAACACCCTGTATTTCGGAAGCCACGCATTTTTCGATCCATGTTTATATAGACGTTATGCATTAATTTTGAAAGTTCTATCGAATCTTAAAGTTATGCAACAATAAACTGAAACTCCCTGTATATTCATGTTGGCTTCATCTGGCTTACATACACTATGTGGCAGCTAAAGTGCGAACTAAAGACAGGGAGTTCTCTGCCAAAGTCCTATAGGACTTTATTTATTATTGGCAGCAAGCCCAAAATTCTAGATCTTTATTTTCAAGTATTCTGGCAATATTATACATCACTCTTTAATTCTCTGAGTGGAACTTTTTTTTTGAATTATGTTTATTAGAAAAACAAGGACTGATTCTTTGTCCTTAAACCATTTTCGTTTAGAAAGTACAGAGTGAATAAGAATTTTGAAAACGTAACGTATCGCAAGTGTAGGCCGATAAATACTTCAATCATATTATACAGGGTGTCCCAAAAATAACACGCCAGAGTGACATGGGAGCTAGATTGGCTTCAAGACAATCAGATAAAATCAACATGATGTAAACGTTATCTATTTTTGGAGATATTGCCACTTTCAAGTCTTTCTTATGACACGTGTGTAGCACTAAACACAAGGAGCAGTACTAAATTATTCCTGCGCATGCGGTGCGCACCTCTTTTTCTCGTGGTTTAGGTCGTTTCCTTCCCTAGTGATTTGGTTACAAAATACGGCTGCACTTATCTCTTATTTGCAGTATTTCGCAAATATTACGACTTCAGTGACTTGGGGCTATTCAATTTTTAGTAGAAAGAACCTAAAAATGTTATACTATTTTTAAAAGAGGAAACAAAATGCGACAATTTTTTTTAGCATACCTTGCTAGTTTTCAATGAAATTAATACTTGGTTATAGTCGAAATCACGAAAGATGACGATTACGTCATCATTTTAGTCTGAAGTAAAGACAAACGACAGCGATTTGTGGATACTTTTAATGAAGTTTCAGATATGTTAGACAGAGACATACATAATTTTATTGTCTAAAAAAGCTGTATTGCTAATTTGCACGTATCCGATAAAGATAGACGATATTTTCATTTTGCATGATCGATCATATGTTAAAGCAGGTTAGGTTGTTTTCGAATAATACTTTGGTCTTCGATGCTCCTGTCCTAAGGTATTCTACTCATAACTGTTTTTTTTTTCAAAACAAAAACTCCCCACTAAAATTATTATTAAGGTAACACTCAAAACCATGAAATAAAATAAAAATAATGAGTGAAATAACCTAACTTCGCAAAATCATAATATATGTAAATGTGTTGTCATTATGTTCCTGGTATCGTGATTTTAGCATCGACGTACTTCCATTGATTACTTCAGTACAATTTATGGTATGACGTAATAGTCACCTTTCGTGATTTTGACTGTATCTCAACCTACTATTAATGGTAGCTCAGAAAAAATCATAAGTTAGAAGTTGTTTATAGCCATAACAGGTAAAAAGGGAACAAACGATAGTGATGAAAAAACAAAGTGTCAATATTTCGAAAACTTTTACGTCTTGTTGATTTTACCCCTGATTGATCTGACGCCAATCTACCTTCCATGTCACTCTGTGTGTT
The DNA here is from genome assembly GCA_963669975.1 of Acanthoscelides obtectus. Classification (NCBI taxonomy): domain Eukaryota; kingdom Metazoa; phylum Arthropoda; class Insecta; order Coleoptera; family Chrysomelidae; genus Acanthoscelides; species Acanthoscelides obtectus. Next base: position 15,535,166 of record CAVLJG010000001.1, on the reverse strand, counting down.
ATTTTTTGGACACCCTGTATTAGTATTGTCACAGGATTGTAACGGTTATCTCATGGAAGATCTGCTTTAGTAGACCTTATGCGATATTAGGATAATTAATAAACAGTAGTAAGAAGGAGTTGTAATAAAAACTAGGCTACAAAAACTCAAAAGTATTCTTTTTCCTTATGAAACTACCTGTCTTTATAATTTATACTGTTAAACAATAAAAATATAGCTTTCTGTAAGATTTGGAAATGTTCGTTTTTCTTTTGCAAAAATGCTTCATAAGGAAAAAAATAAAGTGTATACGACAATTTTTCATATTTTGATAATTTATTGGCAGTGGCTCATCGTTGGTAACTACGACCTCCACGGACGTGCAAGGGGTATTTTCCATGTGCGTGCGAACCAGTTTTGATAAAAGGTGTTGATATATTATACCAAACTATTTTATATATACAGGGTGTCCCAGAAATAACACGCTAGAGTGACACCGGATGTAGATCAATCAGATAAAATCAATATGACCTTAGTGAAAGCTTTCTAGTTTTAGAGATATTCCCACTTTTAAGTTTTTCAAAAAAAACCTCACTTTTTGATTCTTTTTTGCCCGTTATGGCTATAAGCTTTTATAGTATTCGAAAACGCGCGATAGAATATTTGTACCGACCGAATTTATTGCCCAAAGTGATAGATTTAATAACGTACTACTTGTATACTCATGTTGTTTCTACTTGTTCCAGGGACTAGGGCAGTTTGCTGAAATGTAAGTGCATTTAGGGTTTTCTTATTGGTGTCGGGCTTACAGGCCGAGAGCTGCGAGGTTATAAAACCTACTGGTTGACGACTCTAGATACTGCCCTTGCCCAGGCAGGGTGCCTCATTTAGATAGTTAGGAACCACTAAGAAAAGCCGTCAGTTCAGTAAAAAAGTCAGGAAAGATAATAAAACGCTTTCACACGGTTGGAAACTTTGAAAATAGAGAGAATCAGAAGAATCATATAAAACCGTACGTTTCACAAACTCCAAATCAGTGGTCGGTAGTAGCGAGCAGCTGCGGAAATGTTAGGGAATTTTGTTTGGCACCCTGCAATGTGGGGGCACATCGAGGGATACAGACAACATGCCCTGGCTCAGATATGCAGGGGCACTTCGAGGGATGCAGATGCCCTTGCGCATGCGGGGGTACATTCGAGGTAAATGTGTTTTCATCAACAGGACTTCTGTGTAATATATTTTGACAATTTATCGACATTTTTTTTCGTACTGCGAGACCTGCAAGCGATATTTTCCATGTGCGTGCGAACCAGGTTTTGTAACAGGAGTCAATGTACTTACGAAAATAATACCAGCGTAACTTTTTTTTAGATAGAAGAAAGATTTATAGCCGTTCGCATGCGGATACGCTTTTTCTGCCCAAACTGCGATAGTGGGAGTTGTAATATCGTAGTACTGCTGTTTATACTTTTTACAGAGACTATAGCAGTTTGCTGCTTTTTGATTGAACATTCTGCGATGTGGGTGCGCAACGAGGGACACAGTCAACTCTGCATCATGCCCATCAGCGGTAAATATGTTTTTATATTTTATACAGGACTTCTATGTTTTAGGTTTCCTCGTACATTTTTCTAAATTACTGTTGGGCTTGGTTATTGACTTCAACTAGCAAAGCTGTGATAAACAACGATTGCAGAGTACAAAGGTCCGTCAAGAAGAGGGAAAAGAAAAGGAAGGAATTTCTCTTGATCCATGACCGAGCTGTTAAACAGGGATGCAGGATTTAAAAGAGCATCGCTAGGTATCAGTATGGTTTTAATGTAAGTACACGCAAGTATGGTCAAAAGATACACGATACACTCCAGCTACTGCATTAAAAACAATTATTACTTTTTTGTGAAGAAATGTTACGCGAGACATGTGGTTAATCATTTTCGGAGAGTCTTGGAGAACACATGGCTGACGTAAGATCGTCCAGTATAGCTGACGGATGAGATATGTGAAAAGTTCAAGTTTCATAAGTGTGGCCGTAGTAGTAGTAGTAGTAGTAGTAGTAGTAGTAGTAGTAGTAGCAGTAGTAGTAGCAGTAGTAGTAGTTCTGGTAATACTTAGTGATAGTAGGGCTATTAGTAGATTATTACGGCCAGCATGCAAGGTGGTTTCTAAAACTTAGGTACTCATTCCAGGTCGTGGCCCCGCGATGGTCTCCAAAACTATATTTATTATTATATGCTTTTTAATTATATTTGGTATTCACTATTTCTATTTTAGTATCAAGAGCTGGTTAAAACATCTTTATTTATTGAGAAAATATATTTACAAGTAAAATGGTTCTTATTCTTTGGTATTTCATAGGTATGTTATCTATGATTATTTATGCTTTAAAATCGTAGCGCAAGTGTTATTCTTAGTTTGTTTCAGCTTTTAGGAAAGAGTGAGAACACTTCGTATTTCAGGAAGTGTGATGAACTATGATAAATATTGATGATAATGATGAAGTCTTTATAATTTTAATTTTAACTCACATTTGGTATTTACTTTTTTTTAGGTGCATATTTTACGAACATATCTATTTTGAGCTAAGTATTTTACAGAATTGCTGTCCTAAAACTTTCAGGCTTTCTTTCAGAATTATAGCCCAAATATTTTTATCGAGCTTTGGAGGGGGACACTCCAAATTTCAGGAATGGTTCAAGTTATAGACACTCCCGAGCGTGATAAACGTGATATAATGAATATTGATGATGTTCTGCCTGGATATCTGGATGAATGTTTCATGGGCATACACGAGTAGATTGAAGAGGAACAATAAAAGCATGTTAAGAATGATTAAAGCCCCCGATTTATACAGCAATATATGAAGACAGCAATCAAACGAACATCAAAATTTTTACAGGGTAAGCATTGGAGAGTACAACATCAAGAAGGTTGGATTTGATCTTGACGAACCACTGAAGTATATATAAAACTGTTGAGGATCTTAAAAACGCCGCAAGATATATATGTTCGAAACTTACCCTAAGAAGGCCAAGCGCTTTCCAATCAAAACTGTACTGTATGCTATTTTCCATGAAATACAGATTCAACCTTCTTGATGTTTCAAAATAAGCACAGGTGTTATTTAAATGTACTTATGTAAACTCTCTTTGCAGATAAATGTGTGGATAATAGTAGTACGGTCTACTGGTCAATATATTGATGAAGTTTTACGAAATACTTGCAGCCAGATTCCAAGCAAAAGCTTGTAAAAACGTTCACGATTTCCATACGTTTGAAGAAATTCAGGGACATATTTGGGAAAGTAACATAATGACGCCAAAGGTTATATCTCTTCACGCCCTTGAAGATGATTGCAGGCTGATACATGCAGAACGAACATCAATTGAATAGGTATTTTTTACATAATCTTGAATTTATTTATTCTTCATGTTTTACTGACGCCTCACCCGATAAGTCAAGCTTATCGAGAAATACAGGGTAATCGAAAAATAGAGAGATATTCCAGAGGTTGATTCCTTGTTAAAAAATATGAATTTAATTATTTTTTAATTAATATCTCAAAAACCATTAACTCAATTCTATTGACATTTGACAGTGTTATTTTTTGTATTAAGAGGCTCATCTAGACCTAAATAGATAAAAATTATTAGGTCTAATGGCGTACCGGGGGCACCTTAGCGAATATTATTGGAAAACAAATGTACACCACTGCCTTTTTTGTAAATGTAATATTTGTTGCTTGATTAAGCATCTAAATATACAAGCTCCTTGCATCTTGTATCTCGTGTCTCACTTCGTTTTCGAGAACAAAAAATATAAACCGCTTCATCGGATGTCACTGGACAGAATTGGTTTATTGATTTTTATAAATAATTTTAACAAGGAACGTCTATTTTTTGAACACCCCGTATAACTTTTGAAACCTATTGCAAAAAGCAGCGGCGCCACAGAAGGAAGCTTTCACCAAATTTTATTTTTCTAACACTTTTATCAGAAAGAAGTTGGTGAATTACGAGGGGCGTTTTTAAAGTAAGAACCAATTGCGCACCATGAATATCAATGGTATTGCAATTTTTGGTGACAACAGCTGTCATGCCGCGGGCCAGCTCGAAAAAACTGCTGACAGGTGCTGTCTTACTAATTTTTCCATCTAGAAACCATTTGTAATCAAAAATGTAACTGGTAGAAATGAAGATGAGGGAAATAGCCGATATGAAAACCACAGGATGTATATTGCTCAATAGTAATGATGGCCGGAGAACAGGTGTTTGGGATAAACAACTAGAAATTCTCAAAAAGCTACCTGACCCATAGAATCTAATTTTGTTGTTGTTATTTAGAAGTATGAATCCTTCGGATTTGAAGAATTTCAAGAAGTTGCGTGAAATTATCGTCGCATTACCAACAAGCGCCAAAACTTGCATTTTGCCTCGTTTTTCGGCCATAACATTTTTCCTGTTAGCCGGACCTTTTTACGTGTGGTTTCATTTTGTAGATCTCATAAATACGTAAAAATCTTATATGAAAAGTTTTTTCGTTCCTGTCAACACTTTTGATCGAATCATTCTTTGTTGTCAACTAAAAAGTTTTCCGACAAACATTGGTGTAGCCATTTTATGCGTCCATGTTTTAAATACCCCCTTGAGCAACTTGCACCAATAAAACCAGACCCTACAATTATTTCGGACTAGACAAAATAAAGTTTTTTTTTCAACACACATGCAATTCGGATTGGCCTATGGGGGATTATCATGGGTAACATCATGAAGTGTACCTAATTTTTTTGAAAAAAAAATCGAAAAAACACGTTGCTAAGCAATATTCTACAAGCAGCACGAGTGTTAGTGGCAACAAAAATCTGAGCTGAAGACGAGGATCTTTTCAACTGCAAAAATGATTTTTGTTGAAAAAATATTACTTTGCATTGTGTTTATTCGTTTTTCTTTCACAGAAAAATCTACCATTTTTTAGCGTAATTTTATGGTGTCCAAGGGAAAAAATAAAATTTATCTGATTACAAAACGGTTCTTACTTAAAAAATAGCCCTCGTATAAACCGTTACTTCAATGCCACTTTTTTTTAGGTTAATAACTGAGGCATGCTGGCGATTTTCGATTGTGCAAATGAACCCAGAATTACGGAACGACTTGATTTTTCTTCACCTGATACAATTCATCTTCAGTGACGGTTGAGGTTTTCTAGGGGTTTTCCTCGCCCGAGTGCGAATGCAGTCACTAAAAAACCACGTTCCCCTAATGAATAGTAGATAAAATGAAAATTGTACTTATCCTATTAATGATCATGTTATTTTAGATCAAGTATTCATAAATATATTTATATAATCAAATTGTTTTTTTTTTCACTTGATGAGAGAAGTCTAATATGCATATCCTATACAAAACCATATACAGGGTGGCACATCGAAAACGAAACAGATGCATTTACTCGCAGCTCAGTTTTTTTTTGGAAAAGCGCTCAGACCCGTCGATTTTTTTTTCGAGAGGGACACAAGCTTGGCAAAAAATCACGTTAATACTTGCAGCCCCCTGGGCGGGGGTGACATTAACCCTAAAATCGTAAATGGAAAGGGGGGTCGAGTGATACCTCATTTTAAAGGTCTTTCAATTCCCTTTATAATGATATAAAATTAATGTACTTCAGTTCATTAGTTTTGAAGATTTATTGATTTAAAGCTTAAATAAAACTAATACATCATCATTAGTGGAGATCAATACATCTGGCATTTGGTCAAATCAATCGCAAACTATGTACTAAATTCCTATTTAAAATATTTCCTTATCTTTCTTCATGAAATAACTTTTTTGCCACAAAAAACGCTCCAATAGCTATTTTCAACAACAACATGATAAACTATGGGGTAGTGAAGAAAATCATTTACTTAATAAGTAAATTCTTTTAGTCAAATTTCTTCTGAAAGTAGTACAAACTAATCTGATGTATCTATTAAAGTCTACTTTAAGCTCTAAATCAATAAATCTTCAAAACTACTGAACTGAACCTCATGTATTTTACATCATTATAAAGGAAATTGAAAGACCTTTAAAATAAGGTATCACTCGACCCCCTTTCCATTTAAGATTTTAGGGTTGGTGTCACCCCCGCCCAGGGGGCTGCACGTGTTAACGTGTTTTTTTGCCAAACTTGTGTCCCCCTCGAAAACAAAATCGACGGATCTGAGCGTTTTTCCAAAAAAAAATGAGCTGCCAGTAAATGCGTCTGTTTAGATGCGCCACCCTGTATGTACTACATATACGATAAATAGATACAAACTGAAGTCAAAAAGAGTTTAAATAACCCGATAAGAGCCCGCTCTGTTAGGAATATTAGCATGTTTATCACACACCTAGTGTGTGTATATATGTCCTTTTTGACTGCAACTGACTGCAAGACATTATACAATAATACATCAATTATAACCTTCAAAACATATGAAACTGTAATTTGAGCGCAATCGACAATTTATTTTTTCCAAACATATCCATCATATTGGATCCGCCATTTAGATTTTTTATGAATCGATATTTAATTCGTTTTTAGCTATCTTAACACTTGGCACCTAATTTTGAGCGCCGTCAAGAGATTTTTGCTAGTATCGTGAACACTTCCTCTCAGTGAGCAAGATCTGTAAAAAGTAGACGAAAATTTCAGGTATTATCAGTTATAGATGAAATCTTCTCGCAACAGGGCTATGAGAAAAGGGGTTTCGGTTAGGTTCGCTGGATGTTTTATATGTTATCCATCTTGTTGACCTTAACAAATATCTCAATGGATACAGGCCTCTAAACTCAAAGGGTCTCAAATCCCCTAAACTAGTCTTCATTGCAAAATCAATTTTTTCGATTGTAATCCTTTCTGGATAATCGACGTGCGGAGAAAAAAAACGAAAACGAAAATTCGGGTATGTATCTCTTTTTTCCAATTAAATTAATAATAATTTTGCAAGTTAGAAAATAGAACGGTTTTTATTTTTTTACTCAAAAACGGCGCATCGAACGAAAATAATTCAAAGATCATTTGTTTTAAATTGAACGGGAATTCAAAAATAATTTTTATTTCATTCTTTTCTTAAAAAATATCAAAGTCAATTCCCGTACGCACGCCACTGTTAAAGCTAAAAATTATTTTTACATTGACAAATATGCAACTTTATTAACTTTCGCTACCTACAAAACATCAGTGAAATATCTAAAGCGGTTCTGAAAATATTAATTAATTTTCCATTTTTTTCCTAAAACTTCAACACCCCGAGTTTTTGTAAGGAAACATTTTTGGACCATAGTCTATAAAGCAAATTAACATTAATTTTTCATGTAGATTCACATCTTTAAATATTTGCATATCATTAAGGAACACTCTGTATAACGGATCGTTGGCGTTTGATAAAAATCAAGACACCTATTAACAAGACACAAGTCAAATCAAAATTTGAAATTCATTTTCGGCTATTCTTCAAAATTTTCTGTAGTTTTTCATAATGGGTAAGGATCAGAAATGCCGTCCTCGGTGTTGTATGCCCTGCCCGATTCCTTTCTGTCCACCTAAAAGGAAGGAGGAAAAACCACCCATTATTTACCCCATCGACTATGTGCCCTACTGCTTGCCTGACATGCCATTCCAGGTAAATATTTTCAAGTTTCTGAAATACTCGTAACATGCCTGTTAGGCATCGATGCTTTATTTAACATATTTATTTCATGAAAAATGTTTTCCTTCGCCCATCAGGTCTCAAAAGAGGTGGCCATGGCATCCTTACCTTCAAAAGTTTTAAAAAGGTTTATGGCTTAGTATAGGCAGAGCAAATGTTTTGTAACGCTGAGATACCTCATGGATGATGGTTTTCGGCTATTTATTACAACTCAGTGTGTTGTACATTTCAATACGTTCAGCAGCTCAAAGTTAGACCACGAGTAGATTCTGGGGTTCAAGACCTCCAAGTTGATCAGCCCATTCCCATTTTTTGCAATAGAGTATTGGAGATTTTGTACATGATACTTTATACCTACTTCATATTCATTTCATTTCTTATCACATCCCTATTCGCTGGTGTAGCAACATTGAATTGCTGCCACACTTGCATGAATCTAGTACTGCTTCAAGACACACACTTTTCAAAAGCAGTTCAAGATTATCCTTATTGGTATCACTGGGAATACATTTAAAATATTTGTGCATTGCCTACCGAGTTCACTCACTACTCTATAATTTCAAAAAAAGATTGAAGCATTTTATCTCGTTACAGGTTTTTTTTTAACTTTTTTGATATCATTGGGATTAGATAATTTACATAAATATTTGTTGGGTTAAGTTGAAAAACGCTTTTTAGCGACACTTCGCCTTTTTATACTTTGTGTAAATAAACTCGGATTATTATTATTATTATAAACACCTTTGAGCCATTGTCTGAACTACAATATGCTAGATTAAAAAACAGCCGAAAGTCATTCCCCATAGGTTTGTGCGAGATCTTTTAAGGTGTGATTCTTTCCAGACCTTCTACCAACAGGTGAACACCATACCGTTCTTCTTGCCTCCACTTGTACCAGCATGTTGCGGACCATGCCCGGATCGTTGTGTCCCCAAAAATAGTTATGGAAATGGAAATGGTAACGGCGAGCACCAGAGAGTTAATCTACCACCTCAAAATAGAAGGACTGAGGATCGCTGTTGTATATCACATTGATGATACTTGTGAAGGTATAGTTTTACGTACTTAGCCTCGAGTATTGCTCACATGTTCGGGGTGCTGCCGCTCAGACTACATAATCTATGTCGATGCTGTTCAAAGGAGGGGTGTCCAACTGGTTGAAGACTCTTCTCTATCGGGCAGTCTCGGAAGCCTTTCATACCGATAGTAGCGGAGATTAAGAATCGCAGAGCAAGGCGGTTGCATGCTTAAGCACTCAAGCAGCACTCAGAGCAAATGCTCTTGAGACAATTGAAGAGTGGGGGTGGGATACGTCTAGAGGGGGCGGGCATTTCTCACGATTCAGGTCTAGCAAGGCAATTTTTACACGAAGATTCAGGAATATATACCATTTTCGTGGAAAAATGGCAAACTTGGGAATCTAAGAGAGGAGGGCAGGGCGTGGCCTCCTGATTGGACGTTAAAATTTGCATATTTAGCATGATTTTGTGTCCAATTTTGAGGACTTTTGAGACACTACTGGGCAGCTCTTCATTTTTGAGCGAACCTGACATAACAAAGTTTAGTAGAACGGCATTTTTTACAGATTTTCGAGTACTTACCTAGTCTACAGACAGCTGCTTAAGTTTTGTTAACTACGTTGTGAAGATACCAAATTGTTGTTGATCTATGAAGAAAGTGTTGAGCTTTAAAATGCTAGTGAATATTGTAATAAGACGAAATTATGTAACATGCAACTTGTGAATAAAAAATTCGTTACGTTCTTCTGTTTTGCTAAAGTTGATGGGCACACGTCTGAAAAAAAATTAAAGTTTTCGGGGCTTGTCTCTACTGCCCTAGTGGACTCATATCCTACAATACATCTGTAATCTCAAGGTTCAAATGAGATTGATATCAACGATCGTGAACAAAGAAACACCTACAGCAAATCCATTTAATTTCAGTTCGACTGAGAGCCATCTTACGACATTTTTAAAAAGAGTGGGGGTCATCTGATACCTCATTTTGAAGCTCTCCATAAACACTTTACAACCATAGAAGACAGAATCGTCATGTCAAAATAGTAGCCTGGCGACCTGTCAAGAGCGTTTTCGTACATTCAATTGCTTATAGACTAATCATAAAAACGATATAGGTTGCTATGTCAATCTTCTTATTTTGGAATGATATACAGGGTTTGTCCGGAAAGTAATAGGACTCATCTTCTTCCGACTGTACTTTGGAGCATGCGCGCACCGACTGGATTCGGTAGAGGGCGTTCCTAGCTAACGAATGAGCGGCTGGTCGGTTGTCTCCGAGCACTTGGAAAGTCAGGACAGGCATTTTCGCGCGACGTGTTTCTGTGAGTGGTGCAAGCCGAAAATGTAGCGTTCGTTAGAGTAGAGGTACGCGATTAAATTCTTTGTGAAACTCGCTAAATCTGCGACAGAGACGTTTGATATGACCAAGCAGGCTTACCCAGGTGTTGCTTTAGCAAGAAGTGGTGTGTTTCGGTGGCACCAGGCCTTTTTGGAGGGCCGGGAAGAGGTCGCTGATGAAGACCCTGCTGGTAGACCTTCGACTTCGACAAACACCGATAATGTGACTCGTGTGCGCAAAGTTTTGAACTCAGACCGTCGACTAAGTATTCGTTTAATGGCCCAGATGTTAAATTTACCTAAATCTGTGGTTCATGACACAGCATTTGAACATGCGCAAGGTGTACGCGAAGATGGTCCCAAAAGTGCTCACTGACGACCAGAAATTGCGGCGAGTGGAAGTATGCCAAGACAGTTTGAACACGTGTGAAAGTGACCCCCGATTTTTGAATAACGTAATCACAGGTGACGGGTCGTGGATCTTTGAGTATGATCCCGAGACAAAGAGGCAATCTTCCGAGTGGCGACTCCTCGCCCAAAAAAGGGAAGAATGAGCAAATCCAAAGTGAAAACGATGCTCATTGTCTTTTTTGACATCAAAGGCATCATCCACCATGAATTTGTTCCTCCTGGACAAACCGTCGACGCCAAGTTTTACGTGGAAATGCTCAGGAGAGTCAAACGAAGGGTCAGTCTGGTCCGACAAGACATCGCAGCCGACTGGAAGTTGCACCACGACAACGCCCCGGCTCACAACGCCTTTCTTGTGAACAGCTACCTGACCAAGGCCGGCATCCCAACGCTTCCGCAGCCGCCCTACAGCCCAGATGTGGTCCCTCCGGACTTTTTTTTGTTTCCTCGCCTGAAAAGGCCGATGAAAGGCAAGCATTTTGAGACGACAGAGGGGATCCAAGCAGCATGCACCGCGGCTCTCAAGGCTATTCCGGAGAATGCCTTCCGTGACGCCTGCAATGCTTGGAAATCGCTGCATCGACGCAGAAGGAGCCTATTTTGAAAGTTTTTAAAGAATTGTAACGATTGGCTCAATAAATTTTTTTAAATCGACTCAGTCCTATTACTTTCCGGACAAACCCTCTATATCTGAATGTGCAATTCATTTTGGAAATTCGTTTTAAAGAATGTCAGATTTTGATAGATTCTTGTAAATAGAATCTTCCGCATTTTATTACATATTCGGATAGATTCTTCTATGAGAAGACAATTGATATGAAATGCTTTAACGATTTGTTATTTTTTCTTCAGCTATAAGCGATTCAAAGTACAAAATCTCTCACATTTGACAGTGCGTCAATCCGCAACTTAGAAAGATAGTGAATTTATATCCTAGGGATATAGATAGATAGATTTTATTTGTTCTAAAAGTAACAGACAAGTTACAATAAAATAAGCTTAAAGCTAGCTATAGAACACTGTTAAAAATAAAGGTGATACCATTTACAAATTCTTTTCATTGCCATCGTTTCAAACCTACTCATACAAGTCAAACGAGATAACCAGCTTAGACAAAAAAAAACAAAAAAACAATAGTCTACATTACTACTTTTCGTTATTCCTAAACACTAGCTGTTTCTATTATCAGTAAAAAATTCAGCAAGCGAATAAAATGCCTTGGCTGATAAGTGCTCAATACATTTTTTAGACGGACCAGTGGGAGGTTCCGAACAGTTTCAGGGAACGCGTTATACAGGGTGGCGCATCGAAAACGAAACAGACGCATTTACTGGCAGCTCAGTTTATTTTTTGGAAAAACGCTCAGACCCGTCGATTTTGTTTTCGAGAGGGACACAAGTTTGGCAAAAAATCACGTTAACACGTGCAGCCCCTGGGCGGGGGTGACACCAACCCCAAAATCTTAAACGGAAAGGGGGGTCGAGTGATACCTTATTTTAAAGATCTTTCAATTCCCTTTATAATGATGTAAAATACATGTGCTTTGGTTCAGTAGTTTTGCAGATTTATTGATTTAAAGCTTAAAGTAGACCTTAATAGATACATCAGATTAGTTTGTACTACTTTCAGAAGAAAATTGACTAAAAGAATTTACCTAATAAGTAAATGCTTTTCTTCACTACGCCCATGGTTTGTTTATCATTTTGTTGTTGAAAATAGCTATTGGACCGTTTTTTTTTTGGTGGCAAAAAAGTTATTTCTTGAAGAAAGGTAAGGAAATATCTCGTACTTATTTTAAATAGGAATTTAGTACATAGTTTGCGATTGATTTGACCAAACTTTGTTGCTAAAATAAGGCAATGGTTCACTAATTTTATTTGCAATTTCCTTAATGATTTTTACTGAAACTGCATCATCTCCCACCTACTTGTTATTCTTCAGAGAATTTATTACTTTGAGGACTTGATTCTTATTTGTAGGCTCAAGGTAAATTTAAGCGACCCGTCCTCCGCAGGAAAAGACCTCTCTTTGACTAACAGTTGTATCAGGGCAAGCATTGACAAAAAAATTATTTAAATTATTAACAATGGGTCATCATATTTTTGTGAAAAACAATCCAAAACTGATTTTCTACTATAGTCATTATCCCTTATATTCTTTACTATACTAAGTGACATATAAATCCGAACACCCAGTTTAAATGGTTTTATTTTAATAAAATTTTTTATAAGTACTTAATGAAGCATAATAAGTAAATGATAAAAATTTCAAAATGATTGCACTGCTTTAAAGCCCTTTGACCTTTAGTAATGTGTGGATGCACCCTGATGTGCTACGCATTCTCCAACGCGCCTAGGCATGCTTCTGATCAGGTGGTCAATGTCCTCCTGTGGTATCTCATTCCAGGCAACCACCAACTCCTCTCGAAGTGCTTCTAGAGTCTGAGGAGGACGTTGCAAATTGAGCAATCTCCTACCCATCATATTCCACACGTGCTCAATTGGGGATAAGTCAGGAGATCTTGGTGGCCATGGTAACAATGTGACATCATTATGTTGAAAGAAGTCTATTGTGACTCTTGCATCATGTGGTCGGGCATTATCTTGTTGGAAAGTTGGATCTGCCAGGGTGTCAAGATAGGGTAAAAGATGGGGTTATAGAACTTCGTGGATATAACGCTGCGCGTTCATGTTACCTCTGATGGAGATTAAAGGTGACCTGGAACCATAAGCTGTAGCACCCCAAACCATAACTCCAACAGTGTGATGAACATGTCTTTCAACAAAAAACTGTGGATTCCTCCTTTCACCACGTCGCTTTCTAACCCTGGCACGACCATCGTGCACGCCTGAACAAAATCGAGACTCGTCACTAAAGACAATACTGTTCCATTCCTGATCCCAGAGTGACCGTTGTCTGCACCACTCAAAGCGATTACGTCGGTGTTCTCGAGTTAAAGGGAGGACCCAGTGTGGCCGGTATGAAAACAAGCCAAAACTTCTCATTCGTCGGTAAACACTTCGCATGCCAATAGGTCTTCCGTGTTCTGCAAACCATTCATTTGCAATGGACCTGGTAGTAGAGAAACGGTCCCTTAAGGCCAATAATCTTAGGCGGCGATCTTCACGGTCTGTTGTTCTACGGCGGCGTCCAGTGCCCCTTGCTCTTTGCGTACGGCCTTCTCGAAGCCATGCCTGACAACACCTAACCACAGTGTCTACACTTCTTTGCACTCTAACTGCAATTGCCCGAAAAGAAAGTCCAGCTTCCCGAAGTCCCACTATACGGCCCCTATCAAACTCACTAAGTTGACGAAATCGTACAGGTCTCCGTACTCTAGGCATCGTAACCGATCGTAAAGGATATCAAGAACCAAAATTCGCCAACGTTGATTCTTTACTGCGGCTGAAATATTCATTTTTAGAACGTTAGTGAATTAAAAAAAAGCAGTATAAAAACCGGAATGTCCAACTGATAAGGCTGAAAATTTTTTCACTTGTTATTTACAGTAAGATAAGTACATTCACCAACTTTTATTAAAATAAAACCATTTAAACTTAGTGTTCGGATTTATATGTCACTTAGTATATTTTCCATGTTGCTCTTATTTTACGAGTATTTTCAGATTCTCGAATGTAACTCTGGTTAGACATCTTTTTGGCTTCAGTAATAACTTTTTGTAAGACTTTCGAGTAAGTTTTAAATTAAATTACCTACTTATAGCTTCAAAATATGATATCTTATGATCCCTCATTTCAGTAAAAAGGTCCTAAAAGTTGTTACAAGTTGGCATATTCTTCATGTATCAACTTATTCACCCCGAATTCAAGCTTTCCAACTTGACATGTACAAAAAGTAAGTGGGGATAGGACCTTATTTGGAAAGCGCTGCATATTTCAATCTTCATGGCTCCTTTTAGCCTTAAATTCTGGTGGTCAATAAAACCTAATTCTATAATATATTACTTAGCCAAGGTGCAACCTATTGACAAGCAGTGAGGGAATTTTACATACAGGGTGCTTCAGAAGTCGGGACTAAAAATGAAAGATCATACACAGGACCGCATTTTAAGGGGGGTCTTCTATGTAACGTTTTTCCTTCAAGGGTTTCATGAAGAAGCTTGATTGATTGAAGTTTAAGAATAAAACACATTTTTTTTTAATATCTTCAATCCTGCCAACTGGAATGAACTAAAATTTGGTATGTGGATTTATCTAAGTATTGTTCACATTCAAAAGTCTTTACCTAAAATTAACATGCACCAGTGGCGGAGATACAGGGGATTAGTGAAATTTTATCCAAATAAAAATAGTACGCCACTGCTTTTACCTTCGATTTAATACAAATAATTACTGTTGTGTTTTTTCCTACATTGTTTTCGTAAAAATAAGAAAAAACCGCTCCAGCCTAAAGACGGCGCTATACAAATATTGATATATCATAAAATGGTGACGTGGTAGAAATGTTTTACTTGAATTTATTTATTATTTATTGCTCAAAGGACATGAAACATGAAATTATTTACGTTATAGAACATTTTCTTTTTGTTGATTAGTGATTCACTGGACAACAAATTTTAGTTTTTTAATTGTATCTTGTGGGAAAAGTGCACTTCTTTGTTAATTTTGGGGCGCTGAATCCAAAAATGACAATGAAATAAAAAAATTAGTTGCGGTTTAGAAAAAAAACTTTTTATTTTTAAGGATATATTAAAAAAGTAACAAGATTCATATACTTATAAGAATCACTATATGCGCTGTCTTTTTGCTGTTCTTTTATGGATCGTTTCTGGAGCATCTCTACCAAGAGTCCAACAGTAGTCTGCAAGCATGGAAGGATTCCACTTTCCCTGGTACCTTTTTTCCATTGTTGAAATATCCTGATGAAAACGTTCGGCGTGCTCATCACTTACGGCTCCGCAATTGTCAGGAAAAAAGTCCAGATGTGTGTGTAGGAAATGTATCTTAAGAGACATATTACAGCCCATCTTTTAATACGATGACAGCATATTTTTGACAAGGGTTTTATAGTTGTCAGCTTTTCTATTTCCCAAGAAATTAGTGACCACCAGACAGAAATCATTCCAAGCAGTTTTTTCAATACCTGTTAAAGTGTTTTCAAACTGTGTATCTTTCAAAATATTTCGAATCTGTGGCCCAAAAAAATACCTTCTTTAACTCACTTAGTATTGGAAATTTCTGACGCAGGTATTGAAAAGCTGACCCATCTCTATCTAATGCCTTGACAAAGTTTTTCATTAGGCCCAACTTGATATGCAGTGGTGGTAATAAATTTTTTTTCGAATCTACTAATGGCATATGCTGTACATTTTTTTGACCTGGCTCTAGGAATTGACGAACAGACCAGTTTTGTCTGGTGTAATGAAGTGCCTTTGCCCGACTGTCCCATTCACACAATAAACAGCAAAACTTTGTGTAGCCTAGCTGCAGCCCAAGTAAAAGTGCAACAACTTTCAAATCGCCACAAATATGCCATTTGTGCTCATCGTATTTTATGCATGTCAATAGGTACTTCATATTGTCATATGATTCTTTCATGTGAACTGCATACCCTACAGGAAGAGATGGTAAAATATTTCCAATAAGCAATAACACTGCCTTTAAACTCAATGTTGAACTGTCTATAAACAATCTCCATTCTTCTGGGTTATAGTTTATATTTAAAGCCGCCAGTAAGCCGTTAATGTTACTGCAGAAAACCAAGTTATTCTCCATATTGGAAAATGGTTCTAAGTCTTTGTGGCGTTTACGAAAAACACATACCGAAACATCGTCTTCTAACAAGTTCCACTGCTGCAGTCTTGATCCAAGTAACTCTGCCTTACATTTTGGAAGTTCTAAATCTCTTACAAGATCATTTAATTCTGACTGTGTTATTTTGTGCGGTTGGTGGCATGACGTGCTCGGTATAAAATCAGGATCTCTTGATGTTGATGGCATATCTTCTTCCTGACGAATCACTCGATCGCCATGATCTGATTCGTTTTCTGATTCGCAAGTGTAGGATTCTGGGGGTTTTGGAATAGGATTTTCGTCACTGTGAGGCACAGGTCTCATCGCAGATGGTATGTTTGGGTAGTTAATAACCGATTTTTTTTTCTTGGACATACCTGTGGCTTGTCCAACACAAGGTACCATGCAAAAGTAACAATCATTAATATGATTTGTAGGCTCTCTCCAAACCATTGGGACAGCAAAGCGCATAGACCGTTTTTTGCCATTTAACCAACTCCTAGGAACTTGAAGCACATGTATTGTTATATATATATATATATATATATATATATATATATATATATATATATATATATATATATATATATATATATATATTGTTTACACACTTTCGAGACATCTTGCATGAACGCTGTCAGCCAACTGAGGAAAAAATGGCTAATATAAAACAATATAATGTACACGTATGTATAACGTAACACAATCATGCCGATTACATCATCTTTCCTTGCCGAATATAAAAATGTAGCACGTGCATTCTTGTGAATTACAGTATATTAACACTGTCACAGCAGGAACACATATTATTACCGTATCTCTAAAACTTGAACTAATATTGAAAAAATAAGTTTCATTCCGGTTTTAGCACATTAAAAATAGTAATATTTTGTTGATTTTATTTAGGATATTTTTTGGCTGTTGATCAATGTTATTGATCTGCTATTCATCGCCCAGTATTCTATATTACTGATACAAAACATACAGTTTGATGGTTGTTTGTCACTAAATTGTCAATCCCAGTTTGTCCTCACGCTCATCTTCGAAATTTCCAGTGAAAATGCCTACAGAACCGATCATCCCCCGTCCCCGAGATGCTTGCTGCTGTCCTTCTTTCCGCAGCGTCTATCAAGGTCTAACTTACCCCTGTAGATTGTTACCGTATGCGGTTCCAGCCCCCATGGCTAAGATTGATTACCTGTTTGTGCCTGTCTGTCCACCTAGCGACGCCTGTCCACCCAGAATCTTGGTATGACCCATAGTTCATCTAAATTATTTCTGGCGTAGATGTAATTTTGAATGCTGTTTTGTTTTAAGAATGGTTTTGATACACGAATAATAACGGGTGATTTTTTAAGAGGTATAGGATTTGATTTTCAAAAAAAACAACAAAATTTGAAAAAACGATTAAATCTTTATTTGAGTCGATAGAACGGTCCATATAATTTAATGTTTAAAGATTATTTCATATAAATGTTGGCCGCGGCTCCGCTTTAGATGGCCCATGCGCAAGGTCCAATTTTGGCGCACTCTCTCCAACATATCGGCCGGTATCTCACGAATAAATGCTTCAATATTGGCTTCCAGTGCGTCAATCGTTGCTGGTTTATCCCTGTAGACATTAGCCTTAACATGGCCCCACAAGAAATAGTCCAACGGCGTTAAATCACACGATCTAGGCGGCCAATTGACTGGCCCCAAACGTGAGATAAACTGTTCACCGAACTCGCCTCTCAATAGGGCCATTGTTTCGTGTGCGGTGTGGCATGTGGCACCGTCTTGTTGAAACCACATGTCAGCCAAGTCCAGCTCTTCCATTTTGGGCAAAAAAAAGTTTGTTATCATCGCACGGTAGCGCTCGCCATTCACAGTTACGTTCCGGCCATTGTCGTCTTTGAAGAAGTACGGCCCGATGATGCCACCGGCCCATAATCCACACCAAACAGTGATTTTTTCGGGATGCATTGGAAGCTCTTGCAATGCTTCTGGCTGGTCTTCACTCCAGATAGCGGCAATTTTGCTTGTTAACGTACCCATTCCACCAGAAATGAGCTTCGTCGCTGAACACAATTTTTCGATAAAAATGTGGATCTTCCTCCAACTTTGCCAGCGCCCATTCACCAAATGGAAAACGTTGTGGGAGGTCGTGTGGCTTCAATTCCTGCACCAGCTGTATCTTATAAGGTTTTACACCCAAATCCTGTCGCAAAATTTTCACGTAGTGGAGTAACAGAGGCCCAATTGCTGCGAACGGCGGCGAATCGACATTTCACGGTCATCACTAACACTGGCGGATACAGCCGCAATATTTTCTTCAGTCCTCACTCTACGTCTGCGTGTTGGTGGTTTAATGTCCAATAATGTAAACTGGGTTCGAAATTTAGTCACAAGCTTCCAAATAGCTCCCTCAGTAGGCCGACCATATTGCCCATAAATTGGAAGCAGTTCTCGATGCACTCTCTTAACCGAGCATGAATTTTGATAGTAAAATTCAATAATTTGCAAGCGTTGTTCGTTCCTAAGTTGATTCATGGTTAAATTATAGACCAAACTGAACAAGTTTGACAATGACACAAGACACGATTCACGCGTCATCTGTCAAAAACAAAATAATATTTGGTTTTTGTAAGGGTTTTGTCAGAATGCTCTACAGTATATTCAGATAAGAGATAGACCGGACATAAACAAGACCACGTGATCATCGAACGCTGTAACATTCGGCAGGGACGTATTAAGAGTCACGCAGTACATATTTTAGATAGTAGATGCTGCTTTGCGTAACTTTGTAGTAAATTAGCACAATTCGATGTGTATACGATTGGTGATGGATATAGGATCATGTGGGGGTGGGGTAAGAAATATATAATGATGTAAATATACATAAGGGTTTCAAAATTTTCGCTTCGATTTCCAGCTTTGGATGCCGCCTGATGTTTGGTGAAATACAGTCGAATATAATCTCAAAATGGCGTTTAAATTAGTCTAAATTAAAAATAATCGTATATCTCTTAAAATTGCTTTTAGAATATTGATTAGTATATTTTTTGATTTCTAGGTAAATATGTAACCAAATTAAAACGTTCAAAACGTAAAAAAATGTGCATGGTTGAACATTGTCAGAAAGTAGATTCTTGAATAGGTTTTGCCAAAATGGGTTCAAAAATGTCAATAATTAATTAAAAAATACAGTAGCTTTATAATTACTTATAACTTACCGAATTTGATGAACGACATCTTTTATTGGAAAGATGAGCTTGATGAGCTTTCATCATCGCTACTGCCTGAAGCACCAACGTCAATAATGAATGACTCGACTTGTTCCTCTAAAATATTGTCCAGTTCCCACATTCTCTTTTGAACTTTGTCTTTCACGTGCTTAATACAGTTTTCCCATTTTTGCGCTGTTATTAATTCTAGTGCTTCTTTGAAAAGTCCTTTGAGGTCACAAAATTTCGAAGTTGTATTGTGCTTAGCTATATAATTTTTAACCTCTGCCCACATGAGCTCAATGGGATTGAGCTCGCAATGGTATGGAGGTAAACGGAGCACAGTTTTATTTTGACTTGCTGCCATTTCGTCAATGGCGTATTTTTGATATTCCGCCTTGTGATCCTTGACAATTCTTAATAATTCTACTTTCAGCATTGCTTCTTCAAAGTTGATATTTTTCGAGCGGAGCCAATTTTGAATATCAACCTTCCTTGAAGCCGTTGTTGGGACCTTCTCCATTCTTCGAGAATGATAAGGCGCATTATCCAACACAATTACTGCGTTTTCCTCTAAGTTCGGTAAAATTTTTGAAAACCACTGTTCAAACGATTCGCCATTCATTTCCTCGTGGTAATCTCCAGTTTTCTTAGACCCAAAGCACCACAGACCGTCAACAACAAATCCATCCTCACTGCCAATATGGCAGATAATGAGCCTTTTCCCTTTACCTGGAAATCGAAGTACTAACTGGTGTAGATTTATTTCAATAAGCGAACCTTTTTCAAATGTTTTCATCACATTCAGCGAAAAAACATTGAGACATGAGTATCAGATTGCTATAATTGGGATTATTTAGTCATATTGAAAGAAAGAATATTGAACGCCGTATGATTACTCAGCGCTTCACAATTTAATTTAAAGTTATAAACCTTTAAAAAATGAATGATCAGGGACCTGAAATACGCGCAAATATTAATATTAACAAATTATAACTTTATAAAGCTTAAAGTATGAATTAAAATGATTAGAAATATTAGGAACGGTACACAATATAAAACTTTGTAACTTTTTTTAAGTTTATAATATTCGACATATTTTAAGAGTATATTAAAAAATTATTGAAATATCGAAAACAGGTGGACTACAGGAGTTTACAACTTCATCGGCAGTATCTGTACTACTGGGCATTTTGCGCAAGCAGTTGATAACAATAACAATCAATAACAAGGTATAACAATAACAACGACAAACTCAACAACTTAATAAGATAACAAACGAAAACGTCCAAAGAAATATCAAATTGCAATGATGCACACGACATGCGTAACACGTCTGAACCTGAATGTGACTCTGCCTTGATACGACTGCTCTGCCGCTCGGCATAGGCATTTAATTGCGAATTGTCCAATGAGGGCTCCTGTTTTACGTGGAGACGGCGGCGTTAGCGTGAAAATCACCCGAACCTTTTGTTTACATCCGGTCTATCTCTTATCTGAATATACTGTAATTTTGATTAATCTGGATCACAGTGAGCAACGCCCTGCTTAGTAGAACCTGCAGATTTTGCATGGGTGTTTTGGCAATAAAACACCAAACTGCACAAGCGTATGGCACTGCTGGTTTTCAGTGATATGGTTTTCCGTGATGTAAATATAACATCCAAAAAACATGACATCTCATTTCATTTTTATAAGCAATTACACATTACATTAATTTCTCTACTCCCAGAGCATTCGGTATGTAGCTTGATCTTTCCAACAGAATATAGCAACCCACGATTGAATTGTCACTTAACTGTCACAATTAGTGTCAACGAAAGCCCGCAAGCACCGCAACGTTAATTTTTTGGTTCCTTTTTGTAAAAATTCTCTGTGGAAATGTCGTACTGCGATCCCTGTCCAGATGGATGCTCGTCCATATGCATGCCGCAATTCTGTGGATGCTCGGTACCTTGCATAGCAAGGTAAGTACACTGAAATTTTATGATGCATCTATATGTCGAAGTATCCAAAACTTTAATATACTAAGTGACATATAAATCCGAACACCCAGTTTAAATGGTTTTATTTTAATAAAATTTTGTATAAGTACTAAATGAAGCATAACAAGTAAATGATAAAAATTTCAAAATGATTGCACTGCTTTAAAGCCCTTTGACCTTTAATAATGTGTGGATGCACCCTGATATGCTACGCATTCTCCAACGTGCCTAGGCATGCTTCTGATCAGGTGGTCAATGTCCTCCTGTGGTATCTCATTCCAGGCAACCACCAACTCCTCTCGAAGTGATTCTAGAATCTGAGGAGGACGTTGCAAATTGAGCAATCTCCTACCCATCATATCCCACACGTGCTCAATTGGGGATAAGTCGGGAGATCTTGGTGGCCATGGTAACAATGTGACATCATTATGTTGAAAGAAGTCTATTGTGACTCTTGCAACATGTGGTCGGGCATTATCTTGTTGGAAAGTTGGATCTGCCAGGGTGTCAAGATAGGGTAAAAGATGGGGTTCTAGAACTTCGTGGATATAACGCTGCGCGTTCATGTTACCTCTGATAAGGATTAAAGGTGACCTGGAACCATAAGCTTCTAGCACCCCAAACCATAACTCCAACAGTGTGATGAACATGTCTTTCAACAAAAAACTGTGGATTCCTCCTTTCACCACGTCGCCTTCTAACCCTGGCACGACCATCGTGCATGCCTAAACAAAATCGAGACTCGTCACTAAAGACAATACTGTTCCATTCCTGATCCCAGAGTGACCGTTGTCTGCACCACTCAAGGCGATTACGTCGATGTTCTCGAGTTAAAGGGAGGACCCAGTGTGGCCGGTATGAAAACAAGCCAAAACTTCTCATTCGTCGGTAAACACTTCGCATGCCAATAGGTCTTCCGTGTTCTGCAAACCATTCATTTGCAATGGACCTGGTAGTGGAGAAACGGTCCCTTAAGGCCAATAATCTTAGGCGGCGATCTTCACGGTTTGTTGTTCTACGGCGGCGTCCAGTGCCCCTTGCTCTTTGCGTACGGCCTTCTCGAAACCATGACTGACAACACCTAACCACAGTGTCTACACTTCTTTGCACTCTAACTGCAATTGCCCGAAAAGAAAGTCCAGCTTCCCGAAGTCCCACTATACGGCCCCTATTAAACTCACTAAGTTGACGAAATCGTACAGGTCTCCGTACTCTAGGCATCGTAACCGATCATAAAGGATGTCAAGAACCAAAATCCGCCAACGTTGATTCTTTACTACGGCTGAAATATCCATTTTTAGAGCGTTAGTGAATTAAAAAAAAGCAGTATAAAAACCGGAATGTCCAACTGATAAGGCTGAAAATTTTTTCACATATTATTTACAGTAAGATAAATACATTCACCAACTTTTATTAAAATAAAACCATTTAAACTCAGTGTTCGGATTTATATGTCACTTAGTATAGTTACATACACAAAATTATGTTCAGATAAGTATTTTTGGGTATACGGTATACTCGTAGTACTTCTAATATCGCACAACCAAAGAAGCATATCGTACAATACGAGAAGCATAGCGAGTGTAAATGACAGCACTGCCAGGTACTCCGACAGGGGTATTACGTAACTTGAAAGGTTATATTGTCGGTTTTTTTTTTTGAAATTTTGTCTGTTTTTTTATGACATTATGTAGGTTTTCCTACAAGAAGTCTACTTGGAACTAGCTGAATACTAGCCTACTTAGCCAACAAGTTGACAGTTTATCGGTTTTTGAGATATTTGAGTTTTCTTTTTAAGTTGTGTAATATTATTGGTAACATTCAGTAAAGTAGGGGTCTTTATCTTTGAACGTTTGCTTGATTGGTACAGGCATAAAAATATCACTGTTAGGAGGTTTCAATTTTCTTTTGTGATGATTCCATGAAATTTTTATACTTGGTAGCTAACGTAACGTAACGTAAATGACCACCTGAAGCTTATTATTTAAAGACGACTGGGTATAGGATCCGCAGAATAGGCCCCAGTTGTTCACATGATCAACAATTTTTTTCTACTAGACAATGCGTTCTAACGACACTACTCAACGCCTGTCACAAAACCTACTGATTTTGAATGCATTAAGCATCCCACAAACCGGCGCGAAATAATCGCGGCGAAGTATTCGCAACGAAATTCAGAGCGAAATTCGCAATCTGTTTCGCCTATTTATTCATACCAAAGGGTCTTATTCGCTCCGCGGACGTGAAGGTTTCGACAGGTTGCGTACATTTTATTTTTGCCTTTTGCAATGAGCTCGTCTTCAGAAGAAGAGGAGGCACTTCTATTTCTTGCTTTAGAAGAGGAACAAAATGCACGGTAAGTTATGTTTATTTAACGCCATTTGATAGTTGGGTATGTATTAAGTTTAACGAAGTACATAAAACAAATATTTTCAATTTTGTTTAGGAAACGAAGGAAGTGGGTACATGATATTAACTTAGAACGGAATAAATTTGGGGAATAGCATACCTTGATGCCACAACTTCGGCTGGATGAACAGCGCTTTTACGTATATTTTAGAGTGTTTCGATGAAATATTGAACTTGGTGAAAGATGAAATACGAAAATCTGACACAAATTATCGTGTTGCTATTTCGCCAGAAGAACGACTTGCTATTACACTCAGGTCAAAAAATTATATGTATTAAAATTAGTAGGCTTATCGAATACGAAAACTTCAGGGATCGTGAAATAAATATTTTATTGTAATAATTGGACTACATGTTGCCACTAGGATTAAATGTTGCTAAATAATTCGAGGCAGAATTTGCCTCCTCTGTTGGGTATATTATTGGAGTAAACCCCGTGCCGCTTGGGAAGGACGACATACTACTATCATACATACTTGCAGAATTCTGGGTAGACGCTAAAGACATTTCTTCAATATGTTCAAATTCTTCGTGCGCTATTAATTCGGCTATTTTTAGTTTAATTCGGGCTTGACGCTTTAAGGGAAGTGTTTTCACAGTCTGTGCATATGCCAAGAAAAGTGAATCAATGGCCTCGTTCTCTTTTTTAGGTTTTTTACCTTCAAAATAATTAATGAGCTGTTGTACAGACGAAGATGGTGGTTCATAGCGTTTTCTGCTCGTTTTATATTTTGGTGTAGTTGCAGTCTGCGGAAAGGTGTGCCCTGGAGTAGTAACTGCTGTAGTGTTCAATGAAGAAGGTGGTGCTGTCTGTGTTGCCGAGGCGTTCTGTGCATCTTCTGCATCTACATCAGCATTTTCATCTTCTCCATGGCCGCGGTCTTCCAAATTTTCGGTTTCTACATTTCCAGCCCTTTCCTGATATATATTTGAGTTAAATTCGGCAGTCTCATAATGTATGACGTCAATATCTTTCACATTAGACGACGTTTTGGCAAATGCCAAAAAAGGACGGAAAAATTCCATGTAGTCAGCCCACTGCCATTTTTTTATGTTGCCCACTGCTTGGCCGGTCTTTGGTTTGGTAGATTTTATATATTTTGCAAATGTGTCTCTGATATTCTTCCACCTTTTTTTTACTTCATCACCTAAAAACGATTTTTTTTATAGATTCCTTGCCACTGGTGACACCTTCTATACCATTGGGCATAGCTTTCGAGTTGGCTTTACAACAGTGAGTGCAATCGTAACCGAAGTCTGTGAAGCGATATGCAGACATATGGAGCATATATATTTACCAGAACCAACAGAGAATATATGGAAAAAATGTGCTGAAGAATTTGAAAATAGATGGGGATTTCCCAATTGCATTGGCAGCGTGGACGGTAAACATGTAACAATCAAGAGACCTAACAACAGTGGCTCCAATTACTGGTGCTATTTACATAAATATTCAATAGTACTTATGGCCATTGTTGGCCCGGACTATAAATTTATATGTGTTGATATTGGTGGTTTCGGAAAAAATAGTGATGGGGGTATTTTCGAAACCTCAAACATGGGAAAACGATTTGAACAAAATTTAATGAGTGTCCCTGCACCTAGATTTCTCCCTGGGCAAAATGAAATCTGCTCGTACGTCTTAATTGGTGATGAAGCATTTGCTTTAAAACCATACCTTATGAGACCATTTCCTTATAAGCAGACTTTAACAGACGCCAGAAAAGAGAAATATAATGTAAGACTTTGTCGAGCTAGAAGGGTCGTGGAAAATGCGTTTGGTATTTTGTCTCAAAAATGGCGAATATTTTACAGGCCATTAGAAACTAAAGTAGATACTACTATTCTAATTGTACGTACGGCATGTGTTTTACACAATTTTTTACGAAGTAAAAGTGGCGATGACAAATATTTTCAATTCTTAGATCCCCCAGAACCCGTGCTTGGAGCTTTTACTGCTATAGCAAATGATCCTCGGCGGGCAGCAAGGCTAGCATTTTCTACTCGTGACAAATTCGTAAATTATTTTAATTCTGATATGCCTATGCCCAATATGTAGAATGTTCGTTTTCACATTTGTGTAGACTGTAAATTATTTAACAAGTTAATAAAAAATATTAGGTACATACTATTTGTATTTAATTCTTTTCCTATTTCCATCCAAATCTTGTCTTTCTTTCTCACATTCCTGTATTCATCGTTCGACAAATCATACAAACAAGGATACTTTTTCACTATTTCTATCAATAATTCCGTTTTTGCCATTGCGAATTTTTGAAGAACGGCGTCAAAAACGCGGTCAAAGGCGAACTGAAATACGCCGTGATAAAAACGCTGGAACAATCGCATTCGCTTCGCACAAGTCTGAGCCTGTCCGTAAACCGCCGCGTTTTAATCTGATCGCGAATTCATCGCCGCGAAATTTTCGCAGCCAAAGCGAATATTTCGCGCCGGTTTGTGGGATGCTTTATGCAATTGGCATCAATTATGCTGGTTTTGGTAGTAAGTAGCTCAATATCCGACTTTGAAACATTTGCGAAGACAAAAGTTAAAAACCGAAGAATCAAAATACTAATTTCCAAAGATTCTACAAGTTACCGTTATTAAGGAAATATACTACTTTATAATCTAAAGATCAGTCAAATAAGAAAGGCTTTATTGTATACCGCGCCAGTCATTTACGGTTGAGGTCGGCCTCGCGTCAATGTGTACGAGAGAAATATTTGCAACGAATAATTTGTACCTGTTAAATATCTAAAACCGAAGTAATTTCGGGCGCTAAATAAAAAAGAATTACGAAATAAGTTTGAGAAACTCTGCTCTAGAGGCATTCGATTTTTTGATAATCACCTGTCAATTTGACACGGGACGCGAAATGAGTTCAGACATGTCTCGCTTTAACTTTACTGTGGATCATTTTGAAGATGTAAGAGAAAAGGGTAGCGCACAAGGGAATTAAATGTAGTCTTTTGATAATCGTCAGGTACATTGGAATAAATTTCAATTTTCAGCGTTCCATGCTTTGATGCCCCGCCAGTAGCTATAGCTCCACTGGGTCAGCCATCGACACCATCAACTCTAGTATATGCGCCTATGATAGCGCCCTGTCCGTGTCCAATCCCCTCTCCGTGCCCGCCCATGTGCTGCTGTCCACCACCAAGTGGTAGAAAGGGTTGTTAAGGTGAGCAACCGTCCACCATTTTTGTCTGTACTTACGAATCCGTAATGACCAACGAATTTAGACTAGGTAGAAGAAGCAAGCCTACGATTTGTTTGCCTCGAAAACCACAGTCTGAGGTGCTTTCCAGTGCTTTCGAATTGAGAGTTGTATGCAGCACGAGTGTGACGCTTCCGAACTACTCTAGCAAATGCGCACGGGAACGCGACGTTTGTTGATGTTTTGGTTTGACGTTGAAAATTTGTATCACACCCCAAACAATGAAAATGTAAACACATTTTACCTTTATTTTCAGAAGCATTGTCAGACTATCCAATTGATGCTTTTAGAATGATGGCGCAACACGTCAGCGGTGTATTGTAAAGCTTCTCGATAAATGTGTCGAATTCATTTTTTATTTGACATTCAAAATTATTTTCAAAGTGTCTAGTAAGTTATAGATGAAACCAATTACAAGCCGCTATGAACCTGCATTCTTACACTATCTTGTGATCTTTATTATTCAGGAGCATCTCAAATGTGCGTTGTGACTCTGTATCATAACATTATCAGTTTTTTACCATCCTCCATTCTCCGGTATGGTTTAATGTGAGTTGAATGCAAAAAAAGGCAAAAACGATGAAAATACATAACCTAAAAATCTTGACACAGATGTCATTTTCGTTATCCCCACTATGTCGGAGCGTGCAACACCGAATAAAAAGCTGGTGCATAAGGAGACAGGGGATTCCAAAAATGAATAGCTCAGGTCAGCGTTGCCAGACGTACGATAATTATCGTTTCTGTACGATAATTTCAAGTACTGTACGATGTACGATAGTATGTGTAGGATAATAGCTGAATGTACGAAAATTTTGCGAATGAGCTTTTTTACTCACTGATGTTGAATCAATCTAACAACTACGTTCAATTAACACCAGCAAGCAGCTGTCAGTGTTGCTGCTTGGTAGACAAGCGCTCGTACCCCACTCTGTATAATGGGTTGCCTAGCATTATGCGGACTATCTCGGCAAACATCAACGGGAAAAATTGCCGTCAATCAGTACTCACGTTCTATGTATTGACATGATGTGCATATTTTTATTTACCGATGTGCATTAGATGAAATGAATGCGACGTCTCGCGTTATTATGACTTTTGAAACTTAAAAATCAAAAGATCGTTTTCAGTTATTTCGATATTTTACCGGTTCCAATTCAAGAACGGTAATATGTCGGTTTCCGAATCAAGTTGGTCTGGAAAAGAGAAGCACAACAAAAGATGCCATACTCTCGAATACAGGAAACAAAAGGAGCGGAATCTTTGAAAAAATTTCCTTCATCATGAATCCTGAGAGAACCTAAGAACACCGTACGATATTTTGACGTGTTTGTACGATAATTCCCTGCGACGAATCTGGCAACGCTGGCTCAGGTGCATGACGCTCTACAGTGCTGGAACGGCATTCACAGGTGGTGGGTAGCTCCGATTTACTCCGAGTGACACAAACGAGGCACTAGAAAGTATACTTTATCTGAAGTCACTTGAAATAGCATAAAAACCTTTGGTCGGCGCGTCCTTTGAAATTTCATGACGTATCATAGGCGTGCGGTCATTTATTTAGAACGATAATAATAATGTTTTTATATCACAATAAATGGATTTTACTATCTTCTTATTTTTTTGATTTGGGATAAAAAATACTGCGAGTTTAATTTTTCTTGACTGAAAGTTAAGAAATGGAAAAATTACAGAATTCCAACGTTTGTCATAGGCAAATATTTACATAGCAGGTAGGTATATAAAAAGGTATATAAAGACTTACATTATAGGTATTTATATATCATCCTCGCCTTCGGAGCTGTCGCTAGAGTCATCTTGTAGACGAATTACAACGGGATTTACAGGAGGCAAAACACAATATTCATTTTCTTTTTCAATAATATGCCTAGAACACTGCTTCCATAGGTCTGTGGCAGCAATATGAGATACTGCATCTCTTATTATGGCCAATACCTATTCACTTAATTGAGGGGTCTGATTATGTTTTCTTACTTTTTTTTTTTAAAGCAGCCCAGACCAACTCAATCGGGTTAAAAATGCAGTAATAGGGAGGTAGACGTAATACTTCATGGCCATTTTGCTGAAGCAGATTGTCAACAACATACTCTTTTTCAAATTTTTGTCTTTTAATAAGATCCAATAATATGGCTTTGGTTGATTTTTGTGGTATTTCCATTCCCTTATCCTTCATAAAATCAATAATGTCTTGTTTTTTTGTGCCTGTATTCGGAATTTTGTTTTTCTGTCGGGAATGGTATGGCGCATTGTCCATAATAATCACTGAATTTGGGGAAATGTTTGGTACTAACTGCTGCTCTATCCACTTTTCAAATAAGTCGGAGGTCATGTCCTCATGATAGTCGGCACATGATTCTTTGATATTTTTGGCAGATAACAGCAAGGCATTAGGTATAAGTCCATTTTCACTGCCAGCATGGAGAATAATGATTCGTTTTCCACGGTTGCATGGTGCATTTAAAATGCACTTGTTGCTGTCGTCAACCCAGCCGTACTGCACAACATCATGGGTATCATACCACGTTTCATCCAGGTAAATCAGATTTCTTTTCTGCTCTCTATAGATTTTAACTTTGTGCAAAAATTCTTGGCGCAATTCAACGATTCGAGACGACTCCATAATCACCATTCTTTTATCTAATTTGTTGTATTGAAAACCACACAGTTTTACAATACAGTGCAGTGAGTCTAAGCATTTGTAATTATAAAAATCTTCAGGATAATCTTTTTTTATCCCGTATCATTTCCAACGTGGGCACCAAATTTTCTTTATAAAATCCGTATATTATACGACGAATATCTTCCTGAAAACCCACGTCTATTCATTTTAATTTTTGCCCTATGCGCTTTCT
Source organism: Acanthoscelides obtectus (assembly GCA_963669975.1). Classification (NCBI taxonomy): domain Eukaryota; kingdom Metazoa; phylum Arthropoda; class Insecta; order Coleoptera; family Chrysomelidae; genus Acanthoscelides; species Acanthoscelides obtectus. Next base: position 15,505,310 of record CAVLJG010000001.1, on the reverse strand, counting down.
GTGGAAGGAATGGTTGACTACATCTCCCCTTTTTATAACCCGATAAATGGTAGACCGACTGATTTTGGTCAGGATACAAATTCTGTTTAAAATTTGATTTTGCGAGGATTTTCGTTTTTCAGACAATCATACATACATACTTAGGATTACTCTTTGGGTCTGTTCCTCTAAATCTTTATGAAAGAATTCTGCCTGCACAGGTTCATCAACCATCTCCTCGTGGCTTGGAGCATTTTCCCAAGGTCTCCAAAGAGCCATATTTAGGACACACAAGAACAATCAACACAATTAAATCAACAAGTAAACAGAGTATTCAAAAGTCAAAAACACACAAACTAATAAAATCTATGAAAAAACAGGGACAGACTAAGGAAAACACGTTTATTTACCGCTACACGGCACTGGCTAAACTGTTTCAATTTTCAGCAGCCACCTGCACTTGTTCGGAGCTCTGAAATACACGCTTTCTTATTGGCTATGTCCACGCATAGGCGTGCTTTACTCCACGTGGACCGGTGAAACTGCCTTTGATCTTATACGGGGGATATTTGCTGCGAAATTTGGCGATTTTTGCAGCAACAGAGCGTGTTAAATATAGATATATATATAGTATAGTATACCTCTGATGTGCATATTACAAGTGGCCTTGATATAGGTTACTTTTTTCCAGTTCTGTCATTAAATATCTTAGGGCCGTATCATCAGTCGTTCCCACAATTGTAGGACGCCTTTATGGCCTTCTTGATTGTCATAGTCTTTTCTCTCCTCCAGGCTGAGGTATTTCTAGGTTTCTACTGTTCCATGTCAGCGTCAGCTCTCTCCTATTGCGAAGCTATGTTTTCTTTTTGAATTGTCGGAAATTTCTGGCTGATATAACAGATGATATAAATCAACAGCATGAACATTGGATGCAAATAGATATTAATAACACAACCTCAAAATAGAGCGCTGACACGGAACAGTAGAAAACTATGGTTTTACGACGCCTTTATGGCCTTGATTTTAGTAGCCCAGAGATAAACCCTTCTATCGTAGCCTTTTCTCTCCTTCAGAAAGGCTGAGGTATTTTTAAATTTCTACTGTTCCATGTCAGCCTCAGCGCTTCTTCTGTTGTGAAGCCGTTTTCTTTTTGAATTGTAGGAAATTTTAGGCTGATAAAACAGATGACATAAATCAAAAGCATGAACAATTTGATGCAAGTAGATATTTGTAACATAACCTCAAAATAGAACGCTAAGTAGAAAAACCAAGGACGCCATAAAGACGTCTTACAATTACATTGTAGAAACGTCTGACGATACGGCCCTGAATCCCATTACCATGTTATTTGGCAATAAAGAAATATATCAAGCCATTAATCCATATCAAAGCTAATGCGGAGGAAATAATGTTTTGTGGAAAATTAAAAAAAAATTGCATCTATTTTGACTCAGACTTACATTTTAACTCCCATCTGAATAATGTATTGAAAAATTGTTATCTATCCCTGAGGATTGTATTTTTGTATTGCTATCTCTTTTTCTTTTCATAAGTATATCGACTTTACTTCGTATTAAATTGTACGAGTATTGTGACAATCCATCATTTTCACTTTTTTTGTTTCTTTTGCAGGATTAGATGGTGGAATTGCACGTACTAAAGCTCGCCCCACGTAATGTACTAAGTTAGTTTTTTGATATTTTGATCAATAAAGGCGATTATTACACCTATTAGTATTGTTCATGCGAGTTCAAAAACATACTTCGTTATTTGAACTCAAAAGCCATACAAATTCAAATTCTTTGGCACGTGCGCGTATAAGTAAACAATGCTCACAAGGGGAAGACGATTTCGTGAAGTCAATTCGTAGAAGATCGCCAATGGCAACGATCGTCTTCAAATCTCGTAAAGATCGGAAAAGGCAACGATCGTCTTCAATACCTCGACAAAGAATCCTAGTTATACCGGGTACAATATATTCGCTAAGGCCAGTGTGGTGAACCTAAGAAGAAGCTGTGAAGAGACAGGAGCTCCTCCAGACCAGGCGGCAGGAACACACAGGTACGAGGGATGTCTTTTAAGTTTTGCATATAGAAATATAGTAGGCCGCTCGGATCGAACGTCAGTACTGAATCTTAACCTCACTCTCTAGTAAACTTAAATTCAAAGTTTCACAACAATACGTGCAGTGTTCTCACTACAGATAATTTTTAAGAGTCATTAGAAAAATGGAACTCAACCGAGCACATTTTCGCGCCATAATTTATTACAACTTTCAGAGACAATTATCGCAACAAGAATGCCTTGCTGAGTTACTGTCAGTTTTCGGCACCGAAGCGCCACATCAGTCGACAATTTCCCGTTGGTATGGAGAATTCAAACGTGGACGGGTGAATCTTAGCGACGATCCCAGGGTGGGTGCACCAAAAACGGCAGTCACCCAGGAAAACGTCGATGCTGTGCGCAAACTCATCATTGAAGATAGACATGTGACATATCGTGAGACTCAGGCGTCCTTGTAGATCTCAAAGACCTCAATTCAAAAAATTTTACATAAAGAATTAGGAGTAAGAAAATTAGTTTCTCGTTTGAATACCCCACCTGTTGAGTGAAGAGCCAGGGTTAATTGGTGTCAAAAAACGCTTGACGGTTTCAATTTCGGAAACTCAAAACGTGTATTACGTACAGCATTGTTAGTGGTGATGAATAGTGGATTTACTGTTATGAACCAGAAAATAAACGACAGGCGGTTGTTTGGGTGTTCCAAGGTGACGAAAAGCCAACAAAAGTCATCCGTTCTCGAAGTGTTTCGAAAAAGATGGTCGCGACATTTGTGTCAAAAGCGGGTCATATTGCAACAATGCCTCTTAATGAGCAAAGAACTATTACTGCGGATTGGTATACCACCATTTGTTTGCCAGAAGTCATCACCGAGCTTCGAAAAATCAACCCCGAAAGAAGAATCATCCTCCACCAAGGCAATGCAAGTTCGCACTCAGCCCAAAACACTAGGTAGTATTTAACGGAAGAAAACGTGGAATAATTGGACCATCCTCCATATAGTCCCGATCTAAGTTCTAACGATTTCTTTACTTTCCCGAAAATTAAAAACAGACTGCGTGGTCAAAGATTCCAGTCACCAGAAGAAGCAGTTGACGCATTCAAAAATGCCGTTTTCGATCTGCCAGCAAACCCATGCAGATGTGTATTAATCTTCCTGGAGAATACTTCGAAAAACAATAGTCATTTAAAACTACCTACCGTGTTGTTTTATTTCCATATGCAAAACTTAAAAGACATACCTCGTACGTGCCAGTCCTACATTGTCTTTGTATGGCTCGGGTGTCTATCACTTGTTACCTTAATTATATCTGAACGCGCTTACAGTCCCGCGGCTCTCCACAATTTAGAAGCACCTTTGCAATAACAAGTATTTATAATATTATGAGGGATTGTCTTGGCTGGTGCTCGCTACACTGGGTACATTCGGGAGGAATAAAACATCTTTATCACTTATAAATTTATTCTTCAACTTCACAACTTTTTAATCACAGTTCAACTTATTACTGTATGTAAATAAATATACACAATTATCAACTACTATGAAACAATTCGCGGCATTATGTCAATCGATACAAGTCATTACCATAAAAAATCCATTTATGAAAAACTAGCTGAGAGAGCAATGTTGCACCAAATAGCAGCTCAAAATACTGAGACGTGATGAAAATGTGTACTTTCTCAGTATGACCTGCCATTTAGTTTGGTAATCTGGAGTAGTTGCTTATCTTAAATACGGCAAAAGAAAATGTGGACTTCAATATCAGGATAAAATTAATACACCAAATATCGCTTAGAATATAAAGTTACAGATTTTCGGGACTTGTGCTAAAAAACCAGTGGAGCAAGATTATGGCTTCTGAAAAAGCTTTGAATACATTTCTCAATATGAGATATATTTCGACAGTGCCAACTGCCAAAAATCTCCACCTTTTCAAAATACACTGAAAATCGAAATGGTTAATCTAATTTTTGGAATACTTTGTATATGGCACATTGATGAATGTGAACAAACATGATTAAAATACTAAAACATATTTTGCAATAAACATACCAAAAATTATTGTTTAATCAAGGGAAGGCCATCAATATTATAAATGTTCCTATTCGGAAACGCCTATAATGCATACTATAAGCAATTTTAAAGCCATGAAAGATTCAGATACCTTACGATTAACATCAGCAATGTCAGATTAGGGCCCATGTATGCGCGACAGTGTCCGAGGTACGATGTAAAAAATCTACATAATGTCATTAAAAACGGTATAACGTCAACTTGTGTACCACCCAGCAAACATGAAAAGGTATATTCACATTCTTGAAAATTATGTTTTAGATCCTAAAAGAGATATGATAAGAAAGCATGTTCTCAGCACATACAGTTCACATCCCTTTAAAGAATTTTCAACTCGCTCGCATGCTAAGAATATTCATTTTAAAGACATGCCGATACAACATCTTGTCACGTGACAGTAACATTCCACCAAGTAATAATAGAGATACACCTGGTACATGTTAGGCAGACTTCTTGCAAGTGTGTGTTGGTGTTTTTTCACAAACTCTTCCTTTGGAGAAAATTTGGTGGTTCTTTTTTTTGGAATCCATACTTATTTAACTTGCTAGTCAAAAATAAAAGCAACACGAAATAAATATGAAGCTAATCGCTGAAGTCACTGTAGAAAAAGAAATAACAAAACACATGGGAGTAATGTCAGTATTACAAAGTCAAGTCAACTTTGAACTTTCACTGTGAACGCACCTTTAAATCAATTACCGAACAGTGTCAAAACATACAGTAAAGAAAAAACATTTTAATCATGGGGAAGTACACGAACGAACAACGCTTACGAATAATTAATATTTACTACCGACATTTAAGAGCGTCAACGCCAATGTTTGGTCGTAATTCTCCTTCCAGTAGACAAGCAATTCATAGTCTAGAAAAAAAATTTCGTCCACATATTCGCTGCCGGATGGGATGTTCCCGTGCCAGTGAGACAACGGGTTGGTCGAAGTGCCGAGAATATTGCTTGCTGAAGTCGCAAACGAACAGATCTTTTCGTTTCCACGGGGTTCTCAAAAATTGGGCATCGCTCAGACCACACTATGGCGAATTTTGCGAAGAGATCTTGGCCTGCACCCGTATAAGATCAAGTTGACTCAAGATCCAAAGCCGTTCGATCATATGAACCGACGTACGTTCTCTGGAAATGTTGCAAGAAAATACCAACTTCATCGCAACATCATCTTCAGTGATGAGGCGCATTTTTGGCTAAATGGCTTCGTTAACAAACAGAAGATGCGTTATTGGTCATGTGCTTCAAGAAACACCACTTCATCCGCAAAAAATAACTGTATGGTGTGGTTTTCATGCCGGTTGTGTCATTGGGCCGTTTTTTTTTTCGTTGATTAAAATGACCGTCACGTAACAGTCAACGGAGATCGCTACAGAGACATGTTGCAACGCTATTTTTTGGTCAATTGCGTGGGCTAGACATTAATGATATGTGGATCCAACAAGACGGTGTCACAAGCCACACAGCGGGTGAAACAATCGACATACAGTGGACCCCTGTCTAATCCAGCGCCCCCTGTAATCCGACATGTCTTTGAATAAGTATTACATACATACGTATTTGACAATCTTCGCTAATGTAGATCACGCAGGTTTGAACAGGTTACAACTTGTACGCGCCACCGTTATCGTGCTCGACGCGTAAGCATTGTTTTACTTAGTTTGAATTTGACTACTGGTGATATCGGTACGGCCTAGCGTGCGTTCATTGTTTACTATTTATTCATTGTATATTAAGTAAAGTACCTAGTAATGTCATCACAAACTCGGAAGCGAACGCACAAAACATTGACAATTAAATAAAAATGTGGTATTTTAGACCACTTAAATCGCAATGAAACTTTCAGTAGTTTAGCAAGTGAATACGGCGTAGGCCGATCTACCATTTATGACATTAAAAGAAACCACGAGAAGATCAAGAAGTTCGTGTCAACTACTGACTGTGGGCCAGGCACGAGACAGACACTCAAGAAAGCTGAACATCCAGAAGTGGAACAAGCTTTGTATATGTGGTTTCTTCAGGAAAGAAATAGGCATGCACCAATTTCAGGACCCATTGGCCATGAAAGCTAAGTTTTTTTATAAGGAAATAACAAAAAAAGTAGTTTAAAAGTCGTCATGGCATACGTTTAATGACTATTACAGGAGAGAAACTTTCTAACGATGCCACCTGCATAGAGCCCTTTAAATTAAGATTTTTGCAAAAGGTGAACGATTTAAATCTTGACCCGTCACAGGTGTACAATGCAGACGAATCAGGGCTTTTTTGGCGTGTGATGCCTTACAAATCTTTCGTTTCTTGTAACGAAAAATCCGTACCTGGACGAAAAGTAAGTAAAGAGCGTGTAACCATGTGCTAACGCTGCGGGCACACACGCGCTTAAGGTGATGGTCATTGGGAAATCTAATAAACCACGGGCATTCAAAAACATTGATTTACCTGTACACTATTACGGACAAAAAAGTGCATGGATGACAAAAGACCTTTTCAAAAAGTGGTTTGATGAATGTTTCGTACCAGAAGTTAGAAAATGGTTAAAAGATCATAATTTTCCTCAAAAAGCGTTGTTGCTTCTTGATAATGTTCCCAGTCATCCGTCTGAAGAAGAACTAACAACTGAGGATAAATGCATCACTGCGATGTTTCTTCCGCCAAATTGCACTGCACTGATTCAACCAATGGACCAAAATATCATTCAGTTTGTCAAACAAAACTATAAGAAAAACCTACTTCTGAAAGCCATATCAAAAGACCAACCAATAGAAAAAACTTTAAAAGAATTTAATATGAAAGACTTGGTTCTTTCTCTTTGTCAGTCGTGTAATGCGTTATCGTCATCAACTATTAAATCGTCTTGGAAAAAGTTATGGCCAGATATAGTCACCACTCCTAGCAACGTTCTACAAATCAGTGTTACTTCGGAAGTTATAGAACAAGTCGCTACTGGAACACAGATGTCCGGAAGATTTGGAAATCTGGTGCCGTGGAATGGATAAAGAGGAAAATGTTTTACATGAAATGTCTGACGAATAGATTATAAAAGAGGTTTCTAATTATACAACAAACAATCAGGAAAATAACGACGATGTGATTGCAACTGCTCCACAAGTCACAGCACAAGACGCAATTAACGCCTTTGAGCTAGGTTTACAATGGGCTGAAGATAATGGTACATCCTACAACGAACTTTTACTTTTGAGAAGACTGAGGGACAAAGCTCTGATCTCGCGTTATAACAACCTTAAAAAAAATTGATGAATATTTCCAGCTTCATAATTTGATAAATTCATTAATGACTTTGATTAATAATTCTTGATTATTTTGGTACATATGTATGTGCATTTATGCTTAATGTTATAATAAAACGTAAGATCTCTATTGTTATTTAATTTACTAAATTCGACATACATAAACTATGTATGATTTGTACTTCAAAGTACATACATATACATAACATATATAATCTTACCATTGGATATGTAATTTGTCGGATTACAAGGTACGCTTTTGTAAAAAATTCCGGACTAAGGGGGTCTTAGGCAGTGCTCTATAATCCGACAAATTCGATAGTCCGACACTGCCCTGCATAATGTTTGTCGGATTACCGGAGGTCCACTGTATTGAATACAAAATTCGGTGAACGTGTTATATCGAGAAATGGTCCTGTCGAATGGGCGCGTAGATCGTGTGATTTAACACCTCTAGACTTTTATTTTGTGGGGCTACTTTAAATCATTGGTCTATGCCAACAAGCCGATGTCCTAAGAGCTCAGACGCAATATTGAACGAGAGATAGCGGCCGTTTCTGTCGAAATGTGTGGCCGCGCCATTGAAAATTGGGTTCAACGAATCGATCGCTGCGAACGTGCCCGTGGTGGACATATGAACGAGGTCGAATTCCATACATAAATGTTTTGAGTATACTTCAATCCAATAATAAAATTTTCGAGATATCTCAAATGGTTTGCGTTTTATTCAAAAAGAAAGTTGTCAATTCCTTAATGGAAAATCCTTTGTAAAAAAAAAACTTGTGACCAACAGCACCAGTCGGCAATGCTTCATCGAATAATGTAAATAAATGATTTTTTCAAAAAAGTTAAAAAACCCTAGAATACCACGAAAAAAAATTATTAGATAATTTAATAAGCTTCGGAAAAGTCTGAATCGGCCAGCTTGGCTCTGCATCCAACGTAAAAGGACTGAAAAAGTACGACGTATATCCGTATCCAGATCAGCACGGTGCGAACAGTTAAAAAAAAGAAATAGCCGCATTCCTACAGCAAGAACCAAGTTATTGATACGATGTTACTTTCTGGTGAGTGTCTTCAATATTATATTGATGTAAAATTCTTATTCTGCGTATGGTTCCTGTCCCTTTACCGCACGTGAGACTCAGGATGACCATAACCATAAAATCTTCGCCATCTTGAGAGCGATTTGTGGGGAGTGCAACTGCGCCGTTGACAGTGATACTTCACAACGGTGTTCAGAGCTGCGTAGGTTTGTCGTTAAGGCCACAGAAGAGGACTTAGACAGCCCCGAATGTTGTATATTTAAGAAGAAGTTAGCAAATTTGTATTTTTGAATCGTATTTACGAGAGCTCTAATGCTCTCATCAGTGTGCAAATTGTGACTGGGTGATTCTTGTAAATTCTTACCAAATGAATAATAAGTGCTATTTCTTTTTTTTTCTTACCCCGCTGTCTCAGAAGAAGGGTTATGTTTTTCGCGCGTACGGATGGGGTTTCAAAAGCTTCAGGAAAAACAGTCCTTAATGGAAAAGTGTTTATATATAGATTTTTTGGTTTTCTTATAACATGTCACATTTGAACTAGCCGACATTCACTTCAAGCTCACTTGTAGAAGGCGCGGAAAGGACTAGCGACACACTAGCGGCTACCTAGTGCGCAAGTTGACATTTTACCGATTTTTTTTTAACATAATATAAGTTTTTTACGTAAGGATTGTACACACTTGCATGAATGGTCCCTTGTTCATGTACATGATTTAATTCGATTGATTTTTCGTTGGACCACTGCATGCCTTACATGAATTCTTTTCAGACGTACATTATTAATGCAGTTTAACGAAACGAATTTTTAGTTGCTGGTCAAATTCATCATCATTTGAAAGATGAAAAAATAAATGATACAAAAAAATGTCAACATGATTTTTGAATAAAAATGAATGGATCAATATGCGTAAATAACAAAATGCGGAACTAGCCATTTATGGTTTCTCAAAAGTTTAGCAGCAATCAAACCCTTCAAACTTTGAAATGGAGGGTAATCGACCATTCCCGATGAGAAGATAATAACTGCGCTATTGCCAGGTTTAGCATTCTTTTTTTCAGAAACAGTAGCGCTTCGATCACTCAGGCGTCCGGTCTTGGGGTCATTTTCCTTGTATACATAGTGTCTGAGAAATGTTGAGAAACCCCGAAACTGGAGATTCTACAGACCAAAATACGTGAATTAACCTAAACATACCTCAGTCCAAAAGTTGATAGTTTGCGAGATACGGGGTGTCAAAGTTACAATTTTATTTTCTATTTTTCCTTGTTGCTTGAGAATTATTTCAGATTCTGGCATAAAACTCAGAATAGGGAGGTTTTCTAGTAAGAGAAACAAGAATCCGTTATTTGTTATGGTCAAACTTCTAAAGGGTGCCACTGAAAGCACTATTTCGGTAAATAAGCTATCATAACTTTTTTGTGCTACCCTGTATAAAACAACTGACCAAAATATCTTATTTACTCGTATTCCCACTACAAAAAAAGTTTACTTGTCTAAAGCTAATAGTTTTCGAGATATTTGTTTTTAAAGCATTACATCTTGCCAATCCGTACATTAAATGCATATCAGAATATTCATCAAATGTATACTCCATGATGTTTAACAACTTGTTGTCAACTTAAAATTATTCATTAGGTTTAAATCAATATTATGACAAACATTAGAAACCATAGCAACTCTACTCAGATATCCAAACCAACTTGAGTATTATGTTATAAAAATGTTTTATTATCAAGGTACAAATATCTCGAAAACATTAGCTCTAAACACTTCTAACAAGTAAACCTTTTTGTTGTGGAAATACGAGAAAATAAGATTTTTCGGTCGGTTGTATTCAGGGTAGCATAAAAAAGTTATGATAAGTTATTTACAGAAATATTGCTGTAAGTGTTAGAAGTTTGGCCACACAAAATAACGGATTCTTATTTCTCTTACTAGAAAACCTCCCTATACTGAGTTTTATGCCAAAATCTGAAATACTTCTCAAGCAATAAGGAAAAATAGAAAATAAAATTGTAACTTTGACACCCTGTATCTCGCAAACTATCAACTTTTGGACTAAGGGTATGTGTATGTCAATTCGCATATTTTGGTCTGTAGTATCTCCAGTTTCGAGATTTCAAACCCTTTCGCAGTATTTAGCCAAAATTAATTCATACTCGTAATTTTATAGCATATTCCCTAGCTGCCCATTTCGTCATTGGCACATATACCCTACAAAAACTCCAAATATCATAGGTTTCATTATAAAACGTCATTATTACGATCGCATGTCATTCAAGAACCAGCTCAAACAACAAACCGTGCCTTTACATCAATCTTACCAAATCAGACTTTCATTGGAAGTAACGCTATTCAAATAAATACGAAATCGACGTAATCGATACTAATAAATAAATATAATGACCAGCGCAACGGAGAGGTAGGTATACTGTTCAAGAAATACCGAGTGTATACCCTAAATTACGTATCAGCGATTTCAACAGGCTCGGTGCCGCATCTTACCGGATTCCCTGTCCTTAACCTCACGAAGATGCATCGATTTCAGTCGCTGTCGCTCGAATATTCGGAGATATACCTTTGGTGGGAACGAGTACTGATTTGGGATCCTAGGCACACCTGCGAAAGTATATAAAAAATTAGCCATGCAAATACAGTAAAATACGCTACGTAGCTAGCACAAGCATATATGACATAATAACGTCGAAGTTTGGTGTTAACTCATCAATTTAGACAGGAAGGATTTACTTAGCTTTAAGCTACTGCAAACAATAATAAATATTTACAAAAAATATGTTAAATTTACGAATTTTCAAAGAGGTCATACATCAAACCAAAATAGTCTCTCCAAAGTCTCTTTTTGAACATTTTAGAACATTTTTAGACCTTCAACAAACATTGACTTCTCTAAACCTTCAAATTTAAATCTTTGTATATGGAAAATGTCTCTTGATCTAATGTGGTAACCTTGCATTTCACATCTTTTTTTTAGAAAGAGGTATACCTGATACAATTAAACAAAATCCGCACAACAACTTGAAACTGTCAGTGAAGCAAAGAACTTGGGTGTAACATTGGATGTAAATTTAAGATTTGAAAAACATGTAAATTCGCTCATTCGTAAGGCATATTCCTCTTTAAAAATATTGTACGGCAACAGACGTAACCTTCCCGTTAAAGTCAAAATAAATCTATGTGAGTCGTTGGTGCTCTCGCACTTCAATTTTTCTGATATGTTGTATGGCCCATGCTTAACTGCCACTTACAAACAAAAAATTCAGGTTGCTCAGAATTCTTGCCTCAGATTAATATATGGCATCAGAAGACGAGACCGAATATCCCATAAGTTGAAAGATGCGAATTGGTTGAACATGGAAACAAGAAGATTTTTGCATGCCGCAACATTATATCATAAAATAATTATGTATAAGACCCCCACTTACTTATTTGAAAAAGTTACATTTCGAACAGATGTGCATAACATCAATATAAGATCCAGGGGGTTGCTGACACCGCCGATATTCCGAACAGCCCAATTTGAACGATCGTTCAGCTACCAAATTTGTTCCGTTTATAACACCCTTCCGGCACAATATAAAACTCTGAGCCTCTCAAGTTTCAAAACTCAATTAAAAAAATATCTCTTATCCCAGCAGTAGTAACCATGTCTCAGGAAAATATTGATACAAGTTTATGATTAATTTTAGTAGATGTATTAATGTAGGCAATGCATATACATTTAATATTTGTAATGTGTAGAATAAGTAGGTCTCACTCACCTTTTGTACGGACTTTTTTTTATAGCGGGTTAAGTGGAAGAGCAGCTACAGCTGAACTTCGCCCGTATTTGGCTATTTTTTTATATAATCAGTCCATTTGGAAATAAAGACGTTTATTATTATTATTATATATTTATTTAATAGAATTTGTAACCTTGCTTTTGCTCATTTATGTATGTAATCAAAAGTGATGCACAATAAGTAAAGTGAGAAAAAATTATTGTACGACTACCCTTCTGCACCAGCGACTTAGATTGTCACAAATTCTACGAAAATACCCGATCTTTTTGCCTAATTTCCGACACATATAGTCAACATGTCTGTTGAAACTTAGTTGCTGATCTATTATAATACCTAAATATTTAAAACTATTTACAAAATCAAGTACCACTCCCTTAATTTTCACTGGCATACTTAAATCTAACAATTTCTTGCAATTATTTTTTTTGAACCTTGTCAGGGGGGGGGACAACTTTTTAACTAAAAACTACTTCACCCCCTTTCACCCTCTGCCCCCCAGGGTCACCCCCTAGATTTTTTTCTATGGAGGTATTTGAAATTTAATGTGGTTACTCCCGAACGTGAAAGTTTGTATGAACTTCGTCAACGCATCATCGAAATGTCCGTCAGGAATTTGAACATCGCCTATATCATTGTTTGGTCAATAACGGGCAACATTTTGAACACTTATTGAAATAAAAAGGTGTATTTTCGAGTGTTTTTGTTTTCTATCTACACAATATATTTTGTTAGGTAAATTGAAGGCATATGGTATAACAGGAAGTGTTTTAGATTGGTTTAGAAATTATTTGTCTAAAAGGATGCAAATTACAAAAGTTAATGACACTATTTCATCAAAAATTGAAAATACATTGGGTGTTCCACAGGGCAGTATCCTGGGGCCACTTCTTTTTATTTTATACATAAATGATTTACCTGCCATAGTCAAAAAATGCAAAATTCAGATTTTCGCCGATGACACTATGATTTATATAAATATTCAGTCTGGTATCTCTTATACAAATGAAGACTTGAAGCTTGTCTCAAAATGGTTAGCATCTAACAGACTAAAATTAAAAGCAAGTAAAACGAAAGCCTTGTTAATGGGAAAAAACAATGTACAAATGTTCAACTGAATATTGATGGTGAAGATATTGAATTCGTAGAAAATTTTAAATACCTGGGGGTTTTTGTTGACTCTCGCTTAATTTTTGATATTCATTATGAAAAAGTTATAAATAAGATTAGTAGTAAAGTGGGATATTTATCGAGAGTTTCTGGATGTCTGAGTTCATATAGCAGAAAAATTATCTATAATACCATCATTCTTCCAAATTTCTTGTACTGTTCGACTATTCTATATTTAGCAAATAATTCCATTTTTGAAAGACTGCAAATTTACAAAATAAGTGCATGAGAATAATACTAAATAAAGATAAATATACTCCAATTAGGCAAATGCTTAGCAAATTAAAATGGCTCAATGTAAAAATTTTTATCAAATATCTTGTAATGATATTCATTTATAAAGTAAAAAATAATATATTTCCATCAAGTCTAACTAATTTAACATCATCAAATGTCGACCATCATTTACATAATACCAGAAATAAAGATGACTTCCATTTAATGACCAAAAAGTATAACATATGCTACAAATCTGTATTCCATCAAGGGTTGATTGAATATAATAAATTATACGCGGAGATAAAAGACCAGAAAACTTTGACAAAATTTAAAGTAAAATTGAGAAATCACTTGTTAAATCTACAATTATAGGTTGCCCCGTATTTACATCATACACTATATGGCTTGAATTTACTAGTTCCCAGTTGTTTACAATTATTCTGTTTATGTAGCCAAATGTGCTAAATAAATCTTTCTACTACTAGTACAAATTAAGATAAATAAAGATTTTTAAAATATTCTTGAAAACCAATCGACCGATTTTAAAAAATCAAACGTTAAAAAAAAGGACTTCGAAAGGCCTTTTAAACAAGATATTACTCGATACCCCTTGACATTTAAAATTTTTGAGGGGATGACCCTGGGGGGCAGAGGGTGAAGTAGTTTTTAGTTAAAAAGTTATACCACTTGACAAATCTTTTGAAGTGTCTCAGTGTTTTTTCCTTTAATCAGTGGATTTTCAAATAAACACCCTGCATATTATGTGCCGATTTTTGAGAATAGGTGTGAGTGCAAAATGAATAAAAAATGACCTAGCTGGATACAACATTTCAAGCATACAAATGAAAAAATACACATCATATTTTATCTATTCTTAAAGATATATTTACGTTTAGTCTGGCAACGCTATATCCAGCCAGTGTTACAATTTATAGCCTATGGTGCTCCATATGTGTAGTACTCCTGGTAACAGTATATGATTTTTTGAAGAAGCTAAAACCGGTTATTCATTATGAATAATAGATGTCATCTTCACACCCAGCAAGTGACGTATTATTGATGATTGCTACACATTCAGGATGTAAACGTTATGATAGTCATTATTTAAATGGGTGATAGAGGTTGTTAAAAGAAGCAAAAAGTTTCATATAACATCGGGGTCAAAACGGTATTTTTTTAGAGAAAAGCGACTTTAAAGTAAAATAAAATCTGACAACGTCGCAATGCCAGACGCAAATTTCGACGCAACGCAGTGTAAATAAAGATGGAGTTTGTTATTTTTGGCTCTTAGGTATTATGTCGTTATTTGATAATGTACTCGTAAAATGCAAACAATTAAAAAAAACGGACTTACCACTAACTGTCTCAGCGCTTCACCTGATGTGTGAAAGTTTATTGAACGTATCAAAAAAATCCACTTATAAATAGGGAACAAAATTTTGATACAAACATTGTTTTTCTTTTTAAAACCCACACTGCACTTTTTTTATTTAAAGAAGGTGTTCAAAATGTCGTCCTCCACTTTCCACACAAGCTTGATTACGAAGAACCCAGTTTATTCTTACTCTAGGTCCTCGAAGTTGTCCGTTTACAATTTCAGTCGCATTAAAATATTTTTCGCTACAGTTGTTATTGGACCAGCCCCATAAATCATCCCTTTTAGGTTCTCCCCAATACCAGAAATCCATCGGATTGAGGTCAGGAGATCTTGCTGGCCATTTTCAAGGATCAGGAGCATTTCGACCGATCCAGCGATTTGGATAATGTTCAGTCAAATACTGAATGATGCCTCCAAAAATGTGTGGTGGTGCCCCGTCATGAAGAAACCACAAATTCTGTCTCCATTGTAATGGCATGTTGTCTAAGGTCTGTTCCAAAAGTTCTGGTAGGTTATTGGCTAGAAATTTAAGGTATACTTCTCCTGACAACTTTGGGGGTAACTCAAAAGTGCCAATTACCTGATCGTCAAGAATACCCTCCCAAATATTTATTTTAAAACGTTGTTGGAAATGACCTTCACGAATGGTATGAGGATTTTCTTGGGACCACGTGTGAGTATTATGGAAATTTAATATCCCGTCTCGCGTAAAAGTACATTCGTTCGTCGCTAGAACGTTTTTAAAAAAATCCGGATTTTCACTGTTTTTGTGCAAAAAACACTGACAGAATGTTAGTCTGCGAGGATAGTCTTCTGGTAACAAGCCCTGCACTCGTTGTAGATGGTAGGGACGAAGCAAATTTTCCCGTAGGATTCTAAGGACTATCTGCATTGATTTCCACGATATTTAAAATTTGTTCCTCCTGCTCTACAGTAACCTGTCTTTCACGAGTGCGAAAATTAGCGGGCTGAATCTCGAAGTCTTTGGTACACTTGCACAAATGTGCTTCTGCCTGGGTGTACCCGTTGGCGAAACCGGTCGCGATAAATTAGTGCTGCAATATTTGAATTCGACGAGCTTCACCATAAACTATGTCGGCGAACTCTCGATTCGAGAACATTGTAAATAAACACGACGACGTACGCGAACAAAAACAAAACAACATACTAACCACTGTTACCATTTGCGATCGATTGCCGGTTCGATAAGAGTGATGAAAAACCGACGCACTGTTGTCAAGTGTGTTTTAAATATTTAATTTAATGAAACTTACTGACTACAAATTTTGGCTTAACTTAGAAAAACTTAATGCCATTTATTTGTTAATTACCTAATTTAATAAAGCACTTAAAGTTGTAAGCTACAAAGCCATTTAGACAAAAATCTATTGACTTTTCGACCATGAGTCATATGAAGTTTTTTACTTGTTTTGACCTCCCCTATTACCCATTTCAATAATGACTACCATAACGTTTACATCCTGTATATCGGTACGTGGACCTCACCTCATAATAGTTCTGATGATCTCTGAGCGCCGGTTTCGTGGATGCGGTATGCACGTAATCCATAACGAGCACATCACACATCTCATTGGAAACCTTCGGCGTTTCTACCTCTTCTTCCGCGTCATCGTCTTCGCCGCAAGTCCTTAACCGCGCCGTCCCACCACCGTCGCACAGCTCGAAGGCGTCCGTTTCGATGCTCCACGTGAACAAAAAATTGGCCGTGAGGTTTTGCAGAGTTGCGCGCGGGCCTAGACGTGATCGCGCGCCGATCTTGATCACTGCCTGACAGGTGATGTGGCCGTTCATCGGGCAGATCTGAAGAAAAATATCAAATTGAAGTAGATAAATAAATATGACTAGAAGAAGAATTATGTCACTAGCGCTATTGGAAGAGAGAAAAGAGCGTATTTCTTCCATAAGTTCTTGCATAGCAGCTCTCAGCAAATGTGGAGGATATTAAAACAAAACAAGATGCTAAAAAATAACTTTAGTAACTCATTGCCCCCTAACCTAATGGATGTGAACCTTCTGAATGATTTTTTTATAAATTCCATCTCCCCAAGTGAACCTCCAGATTCCTTAATAAATTTTTACAAAAATAACTGTCTGACAAACTCCAAACTCAAATTTAAAGAAATTGATGAAATATTCATATATCAAGCTATCTCTGGTATTAAAACAAATGCTGCAGGCTGTGATGGCTTGAGTATCTTTCTAATAAAACTTTGCTGTCCACATGTTATTCCTTATATCAGGCATATAATAAATTGTTGTTTGATTCAAAATGTTTTTCCAGAAGCATGGGGGAGTGCAGTTGTAAAAGTAATTCCCAAAAAGCTAAATCCTTCAGATTTTAATCACCTCAGAGGAATAAGCATCTTACCAGCATTGTCAAAATTATTAGAAAAAGCGGTTGAGTTGCAATTAATGGAACATCTATCAAAGTTTTATTTGCTTTCTCCAATTCAATCTGGTTTTAGAAAGAATTTTAGCTGTACAACTGCACTTATACATGTAACAGATGACATTATCAGAGCCACTGATCAGGGAAGGTGTACAGTTTTGATAATGTTGGATTTTAGTCGAGCTTTCGATACGATCAATTTTAATTTACTCCTAAATATATTGCATTTTATAGGCCTCGATTCGAATAGTGTCAACTTTTTCAGTAAGTATCTAAAGAGCAGAAAGCAAAAGGTTTTCTTGGAGGGAAGTTATTCTGACATATTAGCCTTAAAATCAGGCGTGCCGCAAGGCTCTATTATGGGTCCACTCCTTTTTGCAATTTATACTTCATACCTGGGCAAAGGCTTAAATACTTGCAAAATACACTGCTATGCTGATGACACTCAGCTGTATCATACTTTTCTACCCAGTGATGTGGACACTGTGAGTGCAACCATCAACAGAGATTTATCATTATTGACAAAGAATGCCGAAGAACATTGTTTACATCTTAACTCTAGCAAATCTAAAGTAATTGTATTTGGGCCAAAGCATGCGCGCCAGGCTGTTACTAACTCAATTAACTTTACCATCAATGCACAACAACTTGAAACTGTCAGTGAAGCAAAGAACTTGGGTGTAACATTGGATGTAAATTTAAGATTTGAAAAACATGTAAATTCGCTCATTCGTAAGGCATATTCCTCTTTAAAAATATTGTACGGCAACAGACGTAACCTTCCCGTTGAAGTCAAAATAAATCTATGTGAGTCGTTGGTGCTCTCGCACTTCAATTTTTCTGATATGTTGTGTGGCCCATGCTTAACTGCCACTTACAAACAAAAAATTCAGGTTGCGCAGAATTCTTGCCTCAGATTAATATATGGCATCAGAAGACGAGACCGAATATCCCATAAGTTGAAAGATGCGAATTGGTTGAACATGGAAACAAGAAGATTTTTGCACGCCGCAACATTATATCATAAAATAATTATGTATAAGACCCCCACTTACTTATTTGAAAAAGTTACATTTCGAACAGATGTGCATAACATCAATATAAGATCCAGGGGGTTGCTGACACCGCCGATATTCCGAACAGCAGAATTTGAACGATCGTTCAGCTACCAAATTTGTTCCATTTATAATACCCTTCCGATACAATATAAAACTCTGAGCATCTCAAGTTTCAAAACTCAATTAAAAAATATCTCTTATCCCAGCAGTAGTAACCATGTTTCAGGAAAATATTGATACAAGTTTATGATTCATATGAGTAGATGTATTAATGTAAGCACTGCATATACATTTAATATTTGTAATGTGTAGAATAAGTAGGTCTCACTCACCTTTTGTACAGACTTTTTTATAGCGGGTTAAGTGGAAGAGCAGCTACAGCTGAACTTCGCCCGTATTTGGCTATTTTTTATATAATCAGTCTATTTGGAAATAAAGACGTTTATTATTATTATTATTATATGCTTTATTGTGTGAAGAACTCAATCTCTTAATGACCAAGCTAACTTAAAACTTAAAATAACTATAGAACTCACACATGGTATAACATGGTTTACACATTAAAAAGTTTTTTTTAATTATACGAGTCCCTTCCCACTTCAGTTGGCCCAACTATTGGAATCTTAGTTTTTTTCTTATCAAACACAAATAATAAAAATGTAGCAGGGTGTTATAGGTTTAAAATATTAATAATGAATATTTTGATAATATATAGTAGAAAACACCAACTTTATCACTCCCTAATCAAATTTGCAGCATCAAAATAACACATGTTGCAATTACAGCAAATCAACCTATTTTCTTTTCAATGCAAAATAAGTCTATTACGCATAGGTGGCTGTGAAAAATAAAAGCCATGACAATTGTTTTTATTTATCACAGCTGTCAGAATACGTTTAAAATAGTTTTGGGTAGTTAAGGTTTTCAAAATGGGTAGAGGAAAGGTTATTAGTGAGAAAATTCGGTTACTGATAATTAATTTTTTTAATTATGGGAAATCAAACTCAGAACTTGCAACTTTGTTAGACTTATCGCGGTACAGTGTGAGAAATATTTTTAGAAGATATAACGTAACTGGTTCAGTTAATATTAAGCCACGATATGTGAAAAAAAGTAATATCACAAATGCCGACCGAAGAGCATTAAGAAGAATAATCGTGAAAAACAGGCGTGCCAATTATTTACAATTAAGTGCTCTGTGGAAGGAGAATTTCGAGGTCCACAACTCATAGAGAGGCCCACAAACTGGGATTTAGCACTTGCAAGGTAAGTTTCCTTATAAAAAAAAAGTGAAGTAAAAACCCTAAAGTTGCACAAGTGTTTATAGGCCAAAGGAAAGCCACTATTAACTCCACTGCAGAAGAAAAATGGGCTTAGATGGGCTAAAGAACATAGACAATGGACACATCAACAATGGTGTGCAATACAATGGAGTGATGAGGCCCGATTCGAAGTTTGTGTTGGTGACAGTCGCAGTAGAGTTATTCGCAAAAAAATGAAGCATTCCATGTTGACTGTCTGAAGAGAAAAGTGAAATTTCCAGCATCCATTATGGTCTGGGGCAGTATGTCATCAAAAGGAGTAGGAAAACTTTATTTTATTGATGGAAATATGGATACAAACAAATATTTGGCAATTTTAGAAGAATCGCTTTTACCAGTGATGGAAGAATGTTTGACATCCGGCCAAGATTTTGTGTTTCAGCAAGACGGTGCAGCGTGCCATACCTCAAAAAAGGCTAAAAAATGTACCACTTTTGAAATGGGTTTCTAGCAGTCCAGATCTGTCACCTATTGAACCTTTGTGGCAAGAGATGAAAAAGGTTCTACGACAACATCCTGCTCGTACAATTACCGAACTGACAAAAGCTTCAAGAAATATGGGATTTTTGCCAAAACTTGGTTAACACTATGCCCCAAAGAATTTCAGCCGTAATAAAAAATAAAGGTGATGTTAGCCAATGGTAATCTTTCAATTGTTGCTTTGTTAACTTCGCGCATTTATTTGCATATTGTTTATTTGTTCAGATGTTCTATTAGTTATAGGTCTAAGTGACTTCAAATATGTATTTCTTACGACTGAAGTGTATCTAGAATGTTTTTGAGAAAATAAATTGTTTTAGAAGTAAATTATTGAGTCTTTCATAAGTGTTGTTTAGGTACTACTAATCTGAGGTCTAGTTTTCGTCTTATATTGTAACTTGTATTTAATGTTTCCAATTTAGATTTATTTTTCAAAAACGAGAGTTGCTGTTTCTAGAATGAACAATAACTCTCTACGATTGCTTTTAGTTATATGTATATGTAATAGTTCGTTTTGGTAGAATAAACACCTTTTTTAAACAATTTTGAGAACAGATACACCAAAAGGGAATCTTATATCTTAATCTACTTTCAAATAAGGCAACGTTACTGCTTAAGGCTGTTCTTTTCCCTTAGTTGTAACTAAATGTTCTTATAATAAAGGAAATACTTGCTAGTTGAATAAGCAATTTTCTACATGATTAGCAAACTCTAGTTTTTAATCAATGGTCAGTCCTAAGAATTTGATGGTGTCTGTTTTGTGTATCAATTCATTATTTAAATTTATAAAATCAAGGGAGCGTTCTAATGTCATAATTTTGTCTTATTAATATTGAAAGTCAAGTAATTGTTGTCACACCATTTTTTGATTGTATATCACTAACAATTTTTTTCTTAATTTCATATTCTTGTCTTGCCAAAGTATTGCGATATCATCAGCAAAAACTACGAATTTACCATTTATACTCAAGTTTAAGGAATCATTGATAAGGATCGGACCTAATAGCGATCCTTGAGGTGCCCCTGTGTTTATATATAATTTATTTGAAATATAATGTCTTGATAATTTTACAATTTGGGATCGATTATTCAAACATGCTTTAAAACAATTGAGTGAAGTTCCCGAACAACCGTATTTGTTTATTTTTTTTGATAGTATATCATGACTTACACAGCCAAAAGCTTTAGAAAAGTCGCAAAAGAGAGCTACTGAAAAATTTTTATCGTTTAAATTTGAGTATAAGTGAAAGTAGCATCCATGGTATTTTTTTGTTTTTGAAACCCAATAGTCATTTCGAAGTAAGCGGTAAGTAAGTTTGAATGTTATAGAAAACTGTGCTATTCAAAACTAAACAAGTTTTTTCTTTAAAAAACGGCGTCAAGTAGGTTGACTGCACTTCCCACGCAACGCCGTTATCAGTTCATAAAGGATTAGGTTCAGCTCAAACTAGACCCTCTGAAAAAAGTCAGTCAAACAGGTCCCTACAATTAGTCTATCGGAAATACTATGCTGCGGCGTGGCAGTAATAAGATAAATACCAGAACACTTACCAAGGTTGGCGAAACGCCGCCGTGAGCAGAAGCAGACACAGCCGGTACGTACTAAGTGTTAAGGGCTAATGCTATGATATTTATGTGAAATATGTCTAATAGTTCGTAGAATTACCAAGTTTAGGAGCGCATTGTTGAACAGTGCGAGTGTTTCCAGATAATTGTGGTTTTAGACGATTTCAAGACATGGTACTTCTTCCAAATTTGAAAAGAGCAGGGCAAGCCTAATGAAGGTAGATGTTTCCACCGGTAGGGATTATTATTGTGTTGATACAACGCTGTCACTTTGGTAGGCACTGGTAGTCAAATGAATAAAAAATATGCAATGAAACTACTCAATTTTGGTGATAAAAAAGCCCCGTAGGATAATGACGTAAATTAGAAACAAAGCAAAAGGTAAGTTTTTTCTGGCATTCTTAATCGTTGAAATTTCAGTCTTCAGTATCTTATTGTATTGTAAAAGTAACTTAAAAATTTTAAAATCCGGCCGATTTTTAAAAATATGTTTTCCGTTAACGCCTTCTCGATACTATGCCTGCCGATATTTTATCATACGATACCAGGCTCTTAAATAATTTTCATCATTGTCCATATGGGGTGGCTCAACCAGGTATGGACGATATATTACTCCCAGCCTATGAGTTTAAAAAAACTGTTCATAGATTGTTCTGCAAGGTACAAGGAGAAGAGTTCTTAAAATACTTTTTTTGAATTACTTGAATGATTTACCATATTCCTTTTGTTTCATATATCTACCTGCGGCACGGACAAATTATTTACACTATTCCCCTTTACATGTGATGTGTAGGAATTACAATTCTGCAAGTAACAGGATTGATATATTTAACTGCAGAATTGCAGACATAAAAAATACTTTTAAGTAACCAGCATGTATCTTTTACACTTTGTAGTCTATTACTTATTACTTATTATTGTCTTTTATATCTGTGTTATGTTCTGTGTTTCCTCACCCTGTAATTGGTATTTACTGTAGGGTGTTGTAATGAATAAAATAAAAATAAAATAAATAAAATAAAATATTGGGTTTGATCCTGCTAAAAAAGAACATTGTTGCTAAAAATAAAATACTTACAGGTTTTGATAATTGGTGGCTGAGCTATTAGGAATTCTATTTATATTAAAATTTGCTAGGCTACTTCCGCACCATTCTTATAGATGAATTTCACATAAAAAATGACGCTTGTCTTTCATAGATTAGTTGCACCCCAATGTTTTCTAGGAAATTTTTAGCAGGACGCAGTTGATATTACTGTTCTTAAAATCTCGAAAAAATACTTAGGCTATTCGCTGAACGAAGGGACGCGTATATAGCTTAAAATGTAAAGTCAAGAGCAACAAGCAGTGCAGATTGCAATACTTTATATTCAAACTAGTTCGTCATGTGAATCTGCTATTCGCTATAAAATGGAAAAACACATTGATATCTGCATTGTTTAGTAACATTCGGTATAAAAACCATACAGTTCAAAATTCATTATCAAAATCCTAAATGGATAAAGCCGGCAAAGAAATCTCAAATATAGAATGCAAACGTTAAATCCTCCCTTGACCATTCCACAAAAAAGCGTATTTTTAAGAAGATATACAGGGTGACTTCGAAGTTGAGTCATTTATTTTAACAGTGAGTAGATCTGATCAAAAGAAATGTTTTTTTCCTTTAACATTTTTCTGGTAAAATTAAATTAACAAAGTTATAGCCCTTTAGAGGTTTGAGTACCGCCCTGTCTCAATAATAATATTATGTGCTCGTGTTTGGCAACAACGAATATAATCCGCCTTATCGGTTCATCGTATCGGAAACAAAAAAGTGAAAGAATTTGAAACGTTTATCACGATGTCAGTCAATGTGTCAGTCGGTAACGCGTGAGTGAATAGTGGTGTTTGTTGCGTGGCTCAAACGAAATGCTGAACTTGTGGACATGACTCTTATTTACGGATTTATGCGAATCGGTTTCCCAATCGAGTGCAACCAACCTCCTCGTGCCTTTGTTAATGTAGTACACAAAGGGCTCGTGAATCAGGTGACTTAAGACCTCACAAGGGAGGGCATGCCGGTGCTCCAAGACCGCACGATCAAATACAGGTCCGCACTGAAATACTTGTCGGGAGGATACTTTATAAAACAAGGTAACATTTTTTTTTTATTTTTACACACATATTTTGGTTTATCTTCCCTCTACAATAATTATCTGAAAATTAATGACTCAACTTCAAAGTCACCCTACCCTGTATAATTCATCAAACGCCTCTCCATCCTCAAGAAACGTTTCTTCTCGGGCATATAAAATCAGACTGCATGATCCTGCCAGCAATTAAGTGGAAAATAATGTCTAAAAGGTACTTACGTGAATAATCCTAATATCATAATCCTTGAAATGAAGAAATTCGAGTTGAGCATCCGAGCACAATTTTTGCGCCCTTCCTTCCACGAACTGTTCACAGTCAAAAGATCGTTGAGTAACTATCAGTTGCATTTCAGTCACTTGGTCCACTTTGAAATCAGGCACGACGTCCATGTGCTGCTCAGTCAGATTCTGGACCAATAACGGGATTTCTATCGGGATGTTGTAGTCATCTAGAACGAAGTACAACATTTATAAAAGAATGCATATTGACGTAGTCTTTCACACGACGAACTGCGGTGATCAATTTTCCGAAAAGGTCAGCGTTAAACAATAATTATGGACGAGCATGTCCCAGATAATAATCATCGCAAAAGAGACAGTCAATCATGATTTATTTATCTTACTTAGTCATTTCATTTATAAAACAAATTACAATCCATAGCTCCTAAGGACCCCTTACCACAAAAACGTGTTTTTTCGAAAATAGTTTTTACGGGGGTAATTTTGCTTGAAAAATTCCAGATGTTACATTGCTATATCCTACATAATCGTGATTTTTCTAGGTTTGTGAAACGTATAGGCTCGAAAAAAATATGTTTTTTTTCCGAATTTTTGGAGAGGTTATAAAATCATTTTTCACGCAATTTTGCTCAAATAATTATGAAAGAATTGAGGTTGCTTCATTATTGTCTCCTAGATAACCGTGATATTTATAGATTTGTGGAAGGTATAGTTCTTGTTTTTTTGTCAGATCCACTAACAAAATCTAACATAGTAACTCATTATGAGGTATGCATTTTTTACGTTCTTTTCAGTTTTGTTGCTAAAATCGGAAAAATCGCATTTTCATCGATTTTCTCAAATTTAAGCCAATTACTCTACTCTAAAAAGGTCAAAGTCCAGGAAACGGTTTTGCAGACAAGAAGTCCTGATTTTGACAACGTAACTGGAAGTAATGTAGAATAATTCAAATATACAGTAGGTTATTGTGTTAGTCTAATCGAAAACGTCAGCAATTTTCCAGCCAAAAAATGAAACCTGAAAATACTTATTATGCGGATTGAGCGTTTGGGTTACGCAAGTGAGGATTTCCTTCTGTAAATATTCCTAAAATCGGAAAATGGGTGAAAATGCGGTTTTTCAGATTTTTGCAAATTTTCCGGACAAGAATCCGTTATTTGAACAACACAAAACTGAAAAGAACGTAAAAAATGCATACCTTATAATGGGTGACTATGTTAGCCAACTACTTCTTTTTTGGTCAAAAATTAAAGCGAAAATTTTGATTGTGGAACCTAAAAGAATGGATAAAATACGTATACAGGGTGTTCGAAAAGTAGACGGAGATATTTTAGAGGTAGATTCCTTGTTAAAACATATGAAAAAAGTTTGTAGAAACATTGGTGCGGGAATGCGAACTTTTCAAGAGACAAAGTGATATGTTTAATTTTTTTTTATTAATTTATTGTAGTGCACTTTGTCATGGTACCTATTAGAAAAGTTGCAATAACACTCCTTCCTAGATTTTTTTTTTGATTTTTGCTTTCCAAGACACTAACTTGTGATTTTTTAGTCAAAATTATTAAACCAACTTTGTCCAGTGACATGCAATAAAACAGTTTTAATTTTTTTTCTCGAAAACGAAGTGACATACGAAAATAATACAAGAGGCAACGAAGTTGTATTTTTAGGTGCTTAATCAAGCAACAAATATTAAGGTTACAAAAAGGCAATGGCGTATATTTTTAGCAAATAATGTTTGCTAAGGTGAGCCCGGGACGCCACTGGACCTAATAATTTTAATCAATTCATAGCTAAATTAGCCTCTTAATACAACAAATGATATTGCTAAATTTCAGCAGAATCAATTCAATTAAAAATTTTGTATCAAACAGCTGAATGCTACATAACCATCTAAATTCATCACAAGTAATACAAAAACTATTCATAATAAATCTTCACTATATCCCTTCAAATCGCTGCTTATAGAATCAAAACTTTTAGATATAAACAAATTATTTTGGTATAATGTTATACTAGAATTCCATAAAAACATTCGACCATTTATAAAAATTATGAATATGATACTAGAAATATAAATAAACAAATAATTATCGCAACACCAAAAAAGAAATAATGTTGAAATCTTCTATATATTTAGGTCCAAAATTATAACTTACCAAAATATTTTAGAAAAAACAGAATATCATTATTAAAGATAGATGTATACGAGTGGCTTTTGAAAACTGATATAAAATTTATAAAAACTAACACATATATTTTCTTCATCAAAATTAACGTACATATTAAACTTATACAGATTTTTTTTAGTCCTATCAGTTTATTATAACTGATATGTTATATCATGTATGTTGTGTTAGCATGATATCCACAAGGATATTTTGCTTTTGTGGCATATGCATTTGTTCACAATGTGTAATTGAAGTGAATAAATTATTATTATAAATATTATATCGAAAACATAAAATACGATTTGACTTTTGGTATACCACAAGGTAGTAAACTAGATCCACTACTATTTATTTTATACATTAATGACATTTGTAATATTTTAGATTATTGTAAACTTCAGATATTTGCAGATGATACATTCATATACATATCAGATGAAAATAAAAATGCTAAATTCTGACTTGGCAAAAATCGTAAATTGGTTAAATGTAAATAAACTAAAGTTGAATACTTCTAAAACAAAATGTATGCTAATAGGGAAATACCTAAATGAAAATACTATCACAGTTAGGATAAATGGAGAAGCAATTGAAAATGTTGAAGCAATTAAATATTTAGGTATATATATTGATAGTAAATTAAAGTTTGAGGATCACTATGAATACATTATCTCAAAAATTGTAAAAAAAAAATTACTCTTATAGGGCTTCTCATAGTCTTGGTACCTATTCCAAGAAAATAGTTTATAATACAATTATTCTACCGCATTTACTATATTGTTCAAATATCTTGTTCGCTGCCAATGAAGCTGTATTCTCAAAATACAAGTCTTGCAAAATAAAGCTATGAGAATAATATTCAATAAAAATAAGTACATCAAAATAAAATCAATGTTGCAAGAATTGCAGTGATTGAATACAAACAATTTCATATCATATTTGGTTCTTATTTTTATATTTAAAATAAAAAATCATCTTTTGCAAAAAAATTTAGAACACTACATAGAAGTGTATAATCATTACCACAATTATTATACAAGAGGAAATATAGATTTTTATTTAGAAAATTGCAATAGTAATATAACTAGCAAATCAATATTTCAGAAAAGATTACTTGAATTTAATAAACTAAACAACGATATAAAGTCTACTTGTAATTTAAAGATATTTCAAAGAAAATTAAAGGAATATTTCATGGACAATAAACATTTTTAGAGATGCAAATTTCGTTTTTTTTTCTGAATGTCTGTATGTTATGAAATTGTATATTTTTTCAGAAGAATGTAATTTTAGCAATCATACTAAATAAATCTTAAACAAACAAGAGACATACCTCTACTCTGCCCGGACACCAACGAGCTATTCTCGAAATCCCCATTCGAGTACCGCCTGACAATCCTTTTGATCCACTTCGGGGGCGCCTCCACCTTCGGGTCGACAATCAACAACCCGGTACCACCGGTACGAGTATCACCCGAACCGCTAGAGATGCTAGCGCCCCCCGGTGCCTTCAATATCAACCTCGAATCGAAATCGGAACAATCGCTGTCCAGACTGGGAGAGTACACGTGGAACTTCCGCGCCGACTCCCTGGGGCTGATCGGGGACTTCGAGTGGTGCGGAGAGTTAGAAACTGACGTCGGGCAATACAGATTGCGGCCCCCGCTCGGGCTGAACTGGCCGTTGCGGGAATTGGGCGATTGCATTGGGGAACGCCAGCCGGGAGAGCGGGGGCTCAGGAATAGGGAGATAAGGTCGGGGGAGCGGATGCAGCGGCTCTGAGACCTGGAAGAAAATAATCGGATCGAGTAGGGGTTTATACATTTTCAAAATCATAATACGAGGATGGTCTGAAAAGTTTCCGACCTAACAAAGTTACAAGTCTTCTTGCAACTCTACACACTCCTCTCAGCGATGCTCCCATCTCTGTAACCCGTCCAAATAGTAATGGGCGTTTTTCTCTGCAACGAAGGTGATTGCCTCTTCATTTGACGAAAATCTCTGTCCTTCGAGCGCAATTTTTAGACGAGGGAACAAAAAGAAGTCACTTGGGGCTAGATCTGGTGAGTAAGGGGTATGGTTAAGCAGTTCGAAGTTGTTTTTTTATTTTCACGTTTTCATTCTTTTCTGTTGTTTTTGTACTAGCATATTTAGACGGAAGGTACACAATATGTTAGATAGTTATTTGAAAATAAAAAGAGTTTTTTGTTATGGTATGTGAAGGTTTTTTTAAGTTTCTCTGTCTAACAATATTGGCACTTTGCCCCTTTGTAACTTTTGCTCTTCAAATGTTGATTGAATATACAGTAATGGACAAAAGTATACAGGGTGTTTCAGTTTATTGTTGCATAACTTTACGATTCGATAGAACTTTTAAAATTAATGCATAAAGTCTATATAAACATGGGTCGAAAAATGCGTGGCTTCCGAAATACAGGGTGTTTAAATTTACTTCCTAAAATAGTTTTTTTTAAATATTTCAAACAATATTTGAGGTACAACAGTGAAAATTTGTATACAAGGGTTTTTTGGTACGACAAAACGAACCATGGGCATAGTTCTACTGTAGCCGCTAGAGGGCGTTCTCTACTGTACCTGTAGTGTATTAAAATGACCGACAATTTTTTCTTAGTGCAATTTTTTGCTTTTTGAATAAAAAAACTGATTCTTCACACTTTTCAACATAAAAAAGCTCTGTTGTGAATTTTCGTTATAGTTAGCCGTTTTTGAGATATTTCGATTTTTAAGGTTCGATGCATTTTTAATTATTTATGGTAAAATAATATTTTTTTTTATATTTTCGATTTGGGCATTACAAGTAATTAAGATAATCGTTTAGATTGTGTTTTTAAACACAGCAATAATTCCTAACTCCAAATAATCACAAAAAACAGAATATTAATTTGTTTAATTTTCCAATATTATTTTTAACAAATTAAATTAATGATTTACAACTAAAATGCTATTGATAGTTAGGACAAACATACAAAATCTAAAGTAGTTGCTCGAAATGTAAACCAAATTATTCAATACACAATTCACATCTACGAATGATCGAACGTGATATAGCATTATTCAAATAAGGCCTTATTTCATCACATGCATTACGGGAGTCTGGTACACTTTTTCTTTTAGAAATCCCCACACAAAGAAATCTAATGGATTTAGGATAATTTTCGTCCAGCCAGTTTCTAACTATTCTCGAATAATGAGCTGGACAACCATCAAGCTGGAACCAGGCCAATCTTCTTAAATCTAACATAACATCATCCCACATATTTGCATGTTCAGCCTTTGAAAATTCCAAGAAGGTCGCAGCATTTAACCTTGCAGGCAAAAGGTAGGGTCCAAATAGTTGATTACGACACTCTTACAAATACAAATACTGAGCGAGTTGGATGTCGTCTGTTTGGAAATCTTCGTGCGTATTCTCAACAAATATTTAACGACAGCTCGATTTGATCCATTTTCACAAAAACACTCACATCAACACACTCAAACGACTGTTACATAACAGCTGCGCGTCCAAAATGGCTGAAACTTTGGTGAGTAAGTGTCAACGAAATTCACTAGCTTTTATTTACGAGTGCTGCCATCTTCACGTTGAGGTCGGAAACTATTCACACCACCTTTGTAATTACAATTTCAATTCTTATTTTTTTTATTATATGTATATATATATATATATTTTATTATTGTTCCTAGCTCTACCCCTTATCCAATTCCATTGCTATTTTGAGGTAAATGTTGCAAAAAAAAACACGATTTATTTGAAAAAATCAAAATACCTGTATAAATATCTTCTTTCCCTTCTTAACGAATAAAACGGTACTATATTCTCACTATTATCCTCGGAAAACTCGTATTTCTTCTCAGCCAGTCTTCTTTTACGAAACATACTAATCTTTTCGTACTTCTCGTTCTCCTCTATAAATTCGTACGTTTTCTCCAACAGTTTCTTATCTATCTTAGATTTTTCCGTTGGTTTCTGGGCACTACTACATTGTGGCACGGAAAAATGGTAATCCTTACTACTGGTCATTTGCAGCCTTTTCAGTCTTGGGTCTACGATATTCTGTACTAAGGTGTTATGGTAGCTTTTTCCTACAAAAATAAAAAATAATCCACTCAAATTGCACCGAAAATTATTCGTTACCGAATTGTTACTAGCAGTGATAACCTACAAGTCTTTCGTTAGAGGTGGAGTTTTAAATGTGTAACAGAAACAATGTTGGAACCAATACCGAAAGTAATTCGACCTCAACCCGATTTCGTTTCCGCAACTGTTTTGAGTTTTGGAAGAATCCACCCATTTTAAAAATAAAATCTAGCTAAATGAGTCAATCAACATAAATATGTAATATTTTTTATTTAGCACTCGCAATAGATGACAAATATATAGTGATTTTCAAAAAGGTCCGCCCACTACTTATTTTCTGAAGGAGTCAAGTCACACAAGATGAATTACAGCTTAAAATTGATGATAAATATATATCTTAATGGAAAAATTACAGTTGAAAATTTCAAGATAGCAGCTGGGAAATTGTTTCAAATCAAATGGAGAGTATATGTGACACCTCATTTTGAAGTCCCTTATCAGTACTTAAAACTCTAGAGTATGAATATGCTACGTTCCAAGATGACGCAATAGCGAGCTGTATAGTTGAACGTCTTTGTTCATAAATCAATTGCAACTAAACAAAATAATATCAAACCGCTATAGTATATTAGTCTTCTTTTTTGGATGAGTCTATTATTTTTAATGTGCAACAATATACAGGGTGTTTCAGTTTATTGTTGCAAAACTTTAAGATTCGATAGAACTTTTAAAATTAATGCATAAAGTCTATATAAACATGGGTCGAAAAATGCGTGGCTTCCGAAATACAGGGTGTTTAAATTTACTTTCTAAAATAGTTTTTTTAAATATTTCGAACAATATTTGATGTATAATAGTGAAAATTGGTGTACAAGGGTTTTTTGGTACGACAAAACGAACCATGGGCATAGTTTTGCTGTATCCGCTAGAGGGCGCTCTGTACTGTACCTGTAGTGTATTAAAATAACCGAAAAAATTTTCTTTTGAATAAAAAAACTGATTCTTCGCAGAAATTTCGATTTTTAAGGTTCGATGCATTTTTAATTATTCATGATAAAATAACGTTAAAAAGTCAGTATCTCCATAATTTTTAGAAGTAGGCAGTGCCTGCAAATATTTTTGAAATTGAAAGCAGAATAAGGTTAAACGTCAATTAGTTGACAGTTAGTTTTGTAGTCTGTAGAAACCTGAAACGTTTTTTTGCAATTGTGAATGCACGAAATTTAGTTTCTTTTACCTGTTTTCTTTTTGTAAGTTTTATAAAAATGCCATTTTTATTCTCTAATCAAGAGTTAACGGATATTCATTTTGTGTATGGCTTTGTAAATGGAAACGCAGCAGAAGCAGCCAGAGAATACGCACGAAGATTTCCAAACAGACGACATCCAACTCGCTCAGTATTTGTAAGAGTGCATCGCCAAATAAAATTGAAAATGGTTATGGAAATCTCCAAAGGGATCAAAACATAAATGTTCGTCAGCGCAGATTTACCCGTATGATTCTGCGTGAGTTTGATAGAGATCCGACCACAAGTGTTAGGAGAGTTTCTGGTGCCTTGGGAATTTCAGCAAGCCATGTTCAACGTGTTCTTAGAAATGACCATAGACGTCCTTACCGTTTGCAACCTGTGCAAGGACTACAGCCAGGGGACGGAGAACGAAGAATCACATTTTGTCAGTGGATTCTCGATAGAACTGATAATAATAGGGAGTTTTTAAGTAACGTTTTATGGACCGATGAGTCATGCTTCACTAGACGTGGAGTGGTAAATTTTCATAATCAACATATTTGGTCGCATGAAAATCCGCATGCAGTTCGGGAAAGAAATTTTCAGCATGAATTTAGTGTGAACGTGTGGATTGGTATCTACTGTAATCAACTATTTGGACCCTACCTTTTGCCTGCAAGGTTAAATGCTGCGACATTCTTAGAATTTTTAAAGGCTGAACATGCAAATATGTGGGATGATGTTATGTTAGATTTAAGAAGATTGGCCTGGTTCTAGCTTGATGGTTGTCCAGCTCATTATTCGAGAATAGTTAGAAACTGGCTGGACGAAAATTATCCAGAAAGATGGATCGGCCGTGGAGGACCACTCGCCTGGCCTCCACGATCCCCTGACCTAAATCCATTAAATTTGTTTGTGTGGGGATTTCTAAAAGAAAAAGTGTACCAGACTCCCGTAATGCATGTGATGAAATAAGTCCTTATTTGAATAATGCTATACCACGTTCGATCATTCGTAGATGTGAATTGTGTATTGAACAATTTGGTTTACATTTCGAGCAACTACTTTAGATTTTGTATGTTTGTCCTAACTATCCAATAGCATTTTAGTTGTAAATCATTAATTTAATTTGTTAAAAATAATAATGGAAAATTAGACTAATTAATATTCTGTTTTTTTGTGTTTATTTGGAGTCAGGAATTATTGCTGTGTTTAAAAACACAATCTAAACGATTATCTTAATTACTTGTAATGCCCAAATCGAAAATGTAAAAAAAAATATTATTTTCCCATAAATAATTAAAAATGCATCGAACCTTAAAAATCGAAATATCTCAAAAACGGCTAACTATAACGAACACTTACAGGAGAGCATTTTTATGTTGAAAAGTGCGAAGAATCAGTTTTTTTATTCAAAAAGCAAAAAATTGCACTAAGAAAATTTTTTCGGTCATTTTAATACACTACAGGTACAGTAGAGAGCGCCCTCTAGCGGCTACAGTAAAACTATGCCCATGATTCGTTTTGTCGTACCAAAAAACCCTTGTACACCAATTTTCACTATTATACATCAAATATTGTTCGAAATATTTAAAAAAAACTATTTTAGAAAGTAAATATAAACACCCTGTATTTCGGACGCCACGCATTTTTCGACCCATGTTTATATAGACTTTATGCATTAATTTTAAAAGTTCTATCGAATCTTAAAGTTATGCAACAATAAAATGAAACACCCTGTATATTGTTGCACATTAAAAATAATAGACTCATCCAAAAAAGAAGACTGATATACTATAGCGGTTTGATATTTTTTTGTTTAGTTGCAATTGATTTATGAACAAAGACGTTCAACTATACAGCTTGCTATTGCGTCAGACTTTATGCATTGATTTTAAAAGTTCTATCGAATCTTAAAGTTATGCAACAATAAATTAAACACCCTGTATATGATTTCTGATATAGCTTTCGTCCGGCCTAGCATGGACAGTGTTTCGTGCTGTTTCTCTGGGTTTGGTCTCAGGTAGGAGCTGTATTACTAGTTTGTTCAATCACGAGTAGACCATATCTACTATAGTACCAGAATCGGCGACACCTAGCGGTCATAGTAGTGAGCTGGGCAACAATGCGAAAAGTTCCAGCAGACAGCTGTTTACACTCCTGCAGTGGTCGATTTTGATGATAAGTGGTACTTTGTGCTGTTTTATCAGCCTTCAAGGCTGTACAAGGTATGCGTTAGTTATCTTTCATAAAAATTAACTACAATAAAAAACATATCCACAAAAAATTCCCCAAATTTGGGAGAAAATCCCCCAACATGGCAACCTTGTCAAAGCACCACTGGTACTCCAGGCGTCAAGTTTCGCGATCGTTCTAACATATCGAACAGCATTGCCGTAGTTTCTTCTGGTATATAGGCTCCATGATGTTGGGATTTTTAAATTTGTTTGTATGTCTCACTTTGTTCCTAAACAACCATTGTTTTAGAAAAAGATACTGAGCACAATCACTGCTTCACGAACATCAAAACTGGTCATTTTCCTTTCAATAATGGAGGTTCAATTTCATTATTAATTTAGTTGCAGAGCTGAGAAGGCTAATATTATTAAGTTCTTTTATACCTCAATGTATCCCTAATAACGATCGATCCACTGAACGGTTTCTCCGGGCCGACTGGTCAAAAGTTTGAAATAAATCAAAGGAGCAACATTTTTGTACCAAAACATCGTGTAATCTGGTTGAAAATGGAAAATAGTTTTTCTTCGTTTGTTGTCACTATTGGATATCGGAACACGTTCAATTATAAAAAGGCAATTGGAAAAATGTGACTCTTATTCATGGAATACTCCAAAAAACCAAAATGTTGACCAGAACCGAGAAAAGATTTTTTGAGGGATCGATCTGCAGTCCTGCAGGGTTATAGGGGTACACTGAGGTATAAAAAACATAAAAACATTAGCCTTCTGATTAGCAGTCCTAAATAATGCGGTAGATTTTACAAAACAAGACAAAAAGTGGTTTATTACTTTTTTAAATCAACAATAGAGAAACAAAAAAATCTTCAAAGTTTGCAATCAAATCTTATGGGAGGTTTATTCCAGTTTACGGAAATACCCTTTTACATTCTCTGTGCGACCACTGATTACCGCAATATCAGAGGTCGATGACAAAAGGATCCTTTTTCATTCAAAGTCAGATGGACGCAAAATGATCGCACCCAGATTTTAAAAACAGGACATTGAAGTTGAGTAAACGGACCATCTCATCTATGTGGGGACTAAAAAAAAGAAGGCAAACATTTTTTCTTGTGCTGCTAGAATTGCACGAGAACGTTGCTCCTACAAAAATAAAATCTTAAAGCTTCAAAATGCAATTTTTAAATCTAGATACGACCACGTTTCACCAATATACAGCCTTTCAAAAATCACAAATCGCATGAAAATTTGAATGTTTTTCTTGCTCGCTCAATTTTTTTGAGTAGTGACACCTTATGTATCTCACGGTATCTGTTTTCTAGAGGTTGTACAACTAAAACCAAACGATATAAGCAACAATTAAATGCAGTTTGTGATACTGCATAATATCCTTAATAATGGATATGAATCAGTTATCCACTAAAACTGTTTTGGTTTTTTGGATCTCGCCATCTTTTTGGTGTGAATACTTGCATGTCAATACATCTGTTGAGTCGGGTTGTCGTTGCCAGCTGCTTTCGGTGAGAAAGAATGATGCTTAAGACCTCATAGCAATTGACATTGTTGGATAAATAGAAGGGTATTGAAGTATACAAAACACAATGGAATGAACACACACCCTCCTACCCTGTGCGGTCCCTCCACCACCCCTGTTCCAGGCAACCTCAAACCCTTGAGGAGTGGGGGGAAGAGCAATCTGCTCCTCCCTCCTCTCCCGCCCGAAGGCCTGGCGTGGCGCTGCGTGGTTCAGGCCGCTTGCGCATTCCCCGACTGTGTGCTGCCGAACGAGCTGACCCCCTCCCCAATTTTGCCCCTTTTTCCCGAAATTTGACTCGATCGCGCACGCGTTGCGGAAGCACGTGGTGGACGTTTCTTCCAACTGTCGGTTCTCGACTTTATGGACGGCCTCTTTTCTTGGGAGTCCTGCGCTGGGGGCTTTTGACCTAAGCCCCGCATTAAGGTTCAATGGAATGAATTATTTACCTGTTACATTCAAAGGTTCACAGCTAATGTTCAACTCGTGAAATGGCTTGCTGCACTCATTAGATTCCAGATCATACTCGCTGAAATCTTCTAATATGGCATCAACAGTGCTGTTAAGCCCAAATTCACTTGGGGTTTCTGAGGCCTCACTAAGCGTATCGGTAAAGGTGTGGGTGGGTGTTTGAGAAGTCTTGTCATCCTCTCTTGCCTGCAAATATAAACAGAAAGTTAGGCTAGTTTTCAACTGATAAAGTGCAACATATGGAACAGTTCAAGTACAGAGTGGATCATGTCCAAAATAAAATAAAAACGACCTATATTTCTGATTATAATCACAGTACAGCTCTTGTAACAGTTACAAAAAAATATACATAGGATATAAAGAGAAACAGCGTTATGGAAATATATATATATCAGTCTCTGATACAGTCCTGTCTCTCGAACGAGACCACTAGCGCCATGCTACATAATCAACCAATATTTAAAAAACGTTATGCTGCCGCGTGCTGTATATGAAAATGAACATTTGACTTACCAAACTAGGAAGAGAAACATTGGAAGCCTGAGGTGGTTCAGTCGACTGTACATTTAGAATGTGAATATGGTGGCCAGTATTAACCACTAGGTGGTTCGGGTAGGCCAAAGAGATGTGAGGATCAAACTTTGAGGTGGATGTGGTGGGAAGCATGTAATGGACTATAAAGCCATGTTTGATGCACCAACCTTGGTTCACAGATTCTGAAAGCATAGTTTTCATAAGTATTATCAAAATTAAGAATGGCAGGAGGATGCCTATACAAGGACGTGATTTTTGGACCCATTTTAAGAAACAAAAAAATCATTAGAATGCATGTCCTAAACGTCTTAACCTTTGAGATACATTTCAAAAAAATATATATTTTGTATTTTATAACTGTGATACTATTGTAGAAATTTGGTAAACTTATTCTATGCATGAAGGCGCATTTTCTGATGTTCAAACAATTTCATTATTTCTACCAGTGGCGTCCGTACGGGTTTTGCATTGAATATTTTTGGGCAAAAGGATGGTACGTCACTGCTTTCTCCTTAAATAAAAGCCGTTTTTCAAACCCCCAATGTTTCTGAGCAAATCTGATCTCTTTCGTCCGACGATTGTCGCTTAAAAAATTAAAAATCATTTTACTTAAGGGTGAAATCGGTTGAGTTGGATTGATACCAAGAATGGTGCATCTGATAAAAAAATATTGTTTGGCGTTCTCATTCATTATCGAACAAGTTTGATCACTCAATTTTCTTTTAGGAGTCACAGCATCTCCTCCCTGAAGTAAAACGATTTTTATTTTTTTTTCAGCAAAAACCATGTGACGGACGAAAAAATTAAGAGATCAGATTAGCTGAGAAGTGAATGAAGATTTGAAAAATAATTTTTTCATAAAGAGAAAGCAGTGACGATTCATTTTTTTTTTCAGAAATATTCAATGCAAAACGCCACTGGTAGAAGTAATAAAATTTGTTGTACACCTGAAAATGCACCTTGATGCATGGAAAATACATATCAAATTTCATAAAGATATACTAAGTGACATATAAATCCAAACACCCAGTTTAAATGGTTTTATTTTAATAAAAGTTGGTGAATGTATTTATCTTACAGTAAATAACAAGTGAAAAAATTTTCAGCCTTATCAGTTGGACATTCCGGTTTTTATACTGCTTTTTTTTAATTCACTAAGCTCTAAAAATGAATATTTCAGCCGCAGTAAAGAATCAACGTTGGCGGATTTTGGTTCTTGACATCCTTTACGATCGGTTACGATGCCTAGAGTACGGAGACCTGTACGATTTCGTCAACTTAGTGAGGTTGATAGCGGCCGTATAGTGGGACTTCGGGAAGCTGGACTTTCTTTACGGGCAATTCCAGTTAGAGTGCAAAGAAGTGTAGACACTGTGGTTAGGTGTTGTCAGGCATGGCTTCGAGAAGGCCGTACGCAAAGAGCAAGGGGCACTGGACGCCGCCGTAGAACAACAGACCGTGAAGATCGCCGCCTAAGATTATTGGCCTTAAGGGACCGTTTCTCCACTACCAGGTCCATTGCAAATGAATGGTTTGCAGAACACGGAAGACCTATTGGCATGCGAAGTGTTTACCGACGAATGAGAAGTTTTGGCTTGTTTTCATACTGGCGACACTGGGTCCTCCCTTTAACTCGAGAACACCGACGTAATCGCGTTGACTGGTGCAGACAACGGTCACTCTAGGATCAGGAATGGAACAGTATTGTCTTTAATGACGAGGCTCGATTTTGTTTAGGCATGCGCGATGGTCGTGCCAGGGTTAGAAGGCGACGTGGTGAAAGGAGGAATCCACAGTTTTTTGTTGAAAGACATGTTCATCACACTGTTGGAGTTATGGTTTGGGGTGCTATAGCTTATGGTTCCAGGTCACCTTTAATCTTCATCAGAGGTAACATGAACGCGCAGCGTTATATCCACGAAGTTCTAGAACCCCATCTTTTACCCTATCTTGACACCCTGGCAGATCCAACTTTCCAACAAGATAATGCCCGACCACATGTTGCAAGACTCACAATAGACTTCTTTCAACATAATGATGTCACATTGTTACCATGGCCACCAAGATCTCCCGACTTATCCCCAATTGAGCACGTGTGGGATATGATGGGTAGGAGATTGCTCAATTTGCAACGTCTCTAGAAGCACTTCGAGAGGAGTTGGTGGTTGCCTGGAATGAGATACCACAGGAGGACACTGACCACTTGATCAGAAGCATGCCTAGCCGCGTTGGAGAATGCGTAGCACATCAGGGTGCATCCACACATTATTAAAGGTCAAAGGGCTTTAAAGCAGTGCAATCATTTTGAAATTTTTATCATTTACTTATTATGCTTCATTAAGTACTTATACAAAATTTTATTAAAATAAAACCATTTAAACTGGGTGTTCGGATTTATATGTCACTTAGTATATCTACAATAGTTATCACAGTTATTATAAAATTAATATTTTTTTGAAAATTCAAATGCCATGTATGTCACAGCTTTTCACAAAAATTCCAGGCCACAGTTCGAACTGGGAATGAAATTGAGTAACGCAATTTCGTATAATATAAAAACGGAGCGCCTTGACAGTCAATGATGAACAGAAAAAATCTCAAAGGTTAAGACATTCTGTACATATGTTCATATGTTTTTGTTTCTTACAATGGCTCAAAGATTCACTTTCTTAAATATTAGCATATCATTGAGAAACACCTTGTATATGCATTGCTTGGCATTGTGAATCGACAATGTTAGATATAGGGGTGTCTTTCTCAGAGTTATGTCAAAAAGCTGATACATCTCTGTACCTCCAAGCCAACTGATTTGAAAGCGATGCAGAATGCTAATATCTCTATTCAGTACCTTTCATTAATAGCATATTAACAAGTTTTTAGCTTAATCTCAGGTACTATACATGTTCAGTAGATCAAAATACAATACTATTTTATATCTTTGAAAGATCATTCTCACAATACATAAACTTTGGAGACTAGTTAGATCTTACAACTCTATTGTCTGGGTGAATTAAACTACTATATGTTTAAATTCCTGTTTATTGTACAATGGTTCAACAACTAAAGTACAATGACAATAACCTAGATCTTATGAAAAGTTCCATCCTGTTAATTTTTTTTTAATTAACATGGTCTAAAGCACCATGGGGCCATTATTCAGGCTCTTTTACTTTTCAGTTGAGTCTGGTTGAACTCTAAACTTACAGACATACCACCAATAAACTCATAGTCCAAATGCAGGTTATATCAAATGTCTATAAGTCTAGGATTACCTTTTGAGAGCCTACCCCAAATTTGTTTTCAGTTTAAGGTGTCCTGGGACCAGGATTTGGACAGCTCACTTGACCAATAGAATGAAAAGGTAACATAAATTGTTGCAGGGTCATGTGGCCTTTAGAGTCAGCATGTCTCTGCCGTAAAGTAATAATAGCTATTTTCAACAAGTACCTTTAGGTTGGAGTTTGGACAAAGATAATGTCAAGAAACCTTGCATTTTTTTTATACCGAAGCAGCCGCGCAGGCTGAAGCCTAAATGCCGGGACATCGCGACTGCTATGATGATTTTGTTAATACAATTGCCTAAGGTTAGTAGAACTGGGAAAAGCTTCCTCTTCCACAATCTCGACACCCTCGGGACATAGGAGCGGTCGTATCGGCCAGTTCTGGATGTACGAAGTTCGACACGGTTAGAATGGGAGGCCACAGTCAGGCGGGTCTATATGACAGGCACATCGCGCGGCGGCAACATGGAAGAGAGTTCTGAGAAAGTGTAGCGGTAGAAGGCAGCTATATCGCTGACGGCCAGCCGGTGCAAAAGGGTCCCGAGACTGACTGTTCATGATCATTCCGACAGCCCTCCTCTGGAGATCATCGAGCATAACTAATGTACACAATCTAGTTTAGCATCTGAAGAGAATTTTTACTTTGAAATTAAAAATTTTCCGACCTCAAATATTCTGAAACATTCGTTGAGCATTTAAGTGATCAACAAGCCTAATAAGGTATCCATAGACATAACGTGGCAAATTTTTACCAATGTTATCATAATTTTCCCTTCACAAAATTTAAAGGAATATTTTATACTCACCATCAAATGGTAAAAAACCAGCATTACAATGTTTACAATTCTTTGGAGCAGGTAGTGTCAAAATTGACATATATACTAAGTCAGGACTTGTAGATCTAAAATCATTAAAATAAAAATATGTAAATCACATTGCAATCGGACACCATTAATGTTGATGTTCAATACTTTATTTTCAGTACTTTGTGTCTGTTACAAGTTACAGAACAAACCCATAATAAATCTCCAAAAGGCCCAAATTGTTAACACAACATGAGATATATCTTTTCCAAGATGTTTAAGTTGTACTTAACAGGCTAAGCGCCAAGGACTTTCCACCAAAATATGTCCCTGGACCAATGTGATATTTTAACAAATTTTAAAAATTTACGTCTAGTTAACCCCAAATCCTCGATATTTGATATTTTTTCCGCATAGATTTAAAAAAAATAAAGCGGACATCGGTGTCCGCCATGGCCCTCCGGAAATGTTTAGAACGAGCGGACACGATACTTCCCAGAGTGGTCGACGATCGAGCCGATCTATCTTTACTTGCCGATACAGGTTGTTATTGATTAGTTTTTCGTCGCTTCGAGTGAGATGTGTTGCACCGTTTTACTGATGTTTTGAGCGTAAAGTGAAACTTTTTGAAATAAAAATGAATGGACGATCAAAGAGAATATTACAGTTAACTCTGGAGAGAAAAAACGACTATGAAAGTAAGCTGCTATTGAAATTTAGGTACATCAATTGTGAATGCCCATTTTATTTACAGGTAGATCGAACAGAGTGACATTTCCATAAATAATTTTCGGTATGCAGTTGTTGAACAATTGCTGAAATTCGAAGATGGCTACACTTATGACCGTACATGTCCTGTAAAAGTGAACTTGAGGGCTCACGTATTACTAAAACTGGATTGTAAGGCACGGAAAAATAGACGGTACTGCAAGGGTTGTTACAACTAAAAACAAGATGGACTTATTGAAAAAATTAAAAAAGTAATCATTTATTGTGCACAGTGCGAAGATAAGCCTAGATTCTATCTGGAATGTTTTAATTTAGTACACAAAACTTGTTAAAATTTGTACGAAATAAATGTAGATATGTATTTGCAAAACTTTTTTGTTCAATATACTTTGTTTATTAAATGTTTATTTTATCTCCATAGATAAATAAATAAGTGAAATAAATATATTTATTTGATATTACAATAAGAATGTCACCAGATTTCTCTGGAAAACATTGCTACATAAAACCGGTGTCCGCCGTGGCGCTGAACCTGTTAATGATTGCGGCTTGAGAGGTAAAGATAAATTGAATAATGACCTGAAATGCTTGATGTGTCTGCACTCTTTGATGCACAAAGAATACAATGTCTATTGCTAATTGTCAAGTATGAAAATATTACTTGTCATATTCTAAAAAGGAATACTTACCCTACTCCGTAGCATACTAATTTATACAAGTCTCCTGGGGATTGCATGAATATTACTTTATCAATAGAATAAGGACCATTGATATGCTTAAAGATTTTGTGCTTGGACAAGTACTGCAACTTCATTCCTGGGACAAACCTCCAAAGGTGTAAGTAATATTCATATGAAGCATTAAAGTCAATGAGTCCTAAGCCTTCTTCAACTAACTTTTCCGTATAGCTAACAAAGTACCGTCCACATAAAGTAAAGCCCATGTAAATGTGAGTACTGGAAGATTCAAAATGAGTAGGTGGTTTAAAGGTACACCATTTTCACTTACAGGTATTCATGCTCTTCAAGAAGCGAATTTAGGGCAAACCTATTTTTAGGGTGAACGTCGTTGAATATTCTTTCAGTCTTTGCCTTAGGATTCCTAGTAAACCGTCCGTATAACTGAAAATTTTCAAAAGTATTGTTTATTTGACGTACGACTTTGAGGTTAGGATTCACAAACATACCTGTCGATTGAGAATATTAGTAACTATATTAACGGGTTTTCCATTAGGTACTATTCTTTGAGCCTTTCTTTCTCTTTTTTCATACACATCGTAGTCCCACGATTCCGAAAATTGGGAATAATCTGAAAAATCTGCACTAGAACTATCATCTTCCGACACTATCGACGCCATATTGTTTACTTCTTGTTTTGCTCTTGCTCACACATGAGCTCATCTCGCTTCCTCCCTTTGGTGTCTGGGACCACCTATAAGCCAGGACTTTTAGACATCCAGTACGAGGATTTTTCGAATCAGATCTTTCTTGGATATCTGTTGGAAAAGGCATTCTCCGGGAAAATACATATAATTGGTTATACATTGAAACTCAATAACACCAATATTATAAAATCGTAGATAGTAAGTTTTGTATTATGTAAAAAACCTATAAAACGTCAAAAAAAAAGCCTATAAAATGCCATCTTGCAAACTGGTTTTTAGGGTGAAACAGTCATTCCACGTTTGCTCACTAGGATCGTTGTGAGCGTCCATCTACGGAGGAATTACTCAACTAAACAACACGCATCGTTGGTTGCATATGTTGTGTTTGTGGTCTGTAGTTTTTATCTCTGAGGAGAAAGTTGGTTGAATAGCAAGATCGCATCCGGATGATTATGTGTATTGGTCTGCATGTGTATAAAATCATTACTGAATATGCTGTCAATGAAGTATTTCTATTAGCTGTGCCCGACGGGTTGTTTATATACTAAGTGACATATAAATCCGAACACCCAGTTTAAATGGTTTTATTTTAATAAAAGTTGATGAATGTATTTATCTTACTGTAAATAACAAGTGAAAAAACGTTCAGCCTTATCAGTTGGACATTCCGGTTTTTATACTGCTTTTTTTTAATTCACTAACGCTCTAAAAATGAATATTTCAGCCGCAGTAAAGAATCAACGTTGGCGGATTTTGGTTCTTGACATCCTTTACGATCGGTTACGATGCCTAGAGTACGGAGACCTGTACGATTTCGTCAACTTAGTGAGTTTGATAGGGGCCGTAT
The DNA here is from genome assembly GCA_963669975.1 of Acanthoscelides obtectus. Taxonomy (NCBI): domain Eukaryota; kingdom Metazoa; phylum Arthropoda; class Insecta; order Coleoptera; family Chrysomelidae; genus Acanthoscelides; species Acanthoscelides obtectus. The sequence continues at coordinate 15,461,852 of CAVLJG010000001.1, read as the reverse complement.
AGTGGGATTTCGAGAAGCTGGACTTTCTTTTCGGGCAATTGCAGCTAGAGTGCAAAGAAGTGTAGACACTGTGGTCAGGTGTTGTCAGGCATGGCTTCGAGAAGGCCGTACGCAAAGAGCAAGGGGCACTGGACGCCGCCGTAGAACAACAGACCGTGAAGATCGCCGCCTAAGATTATTGGCCTTAAGGGACCGTTTCTCCACTACCAGGTCCATAGCAAGTGAATGGTTTGCAGAACACGGAAGACCTATTGGCATGCGAAGTGTTTACCGACGAATGAGAAGTTTTGGCTTGTTTTCATACCGGCCACACTGGGTCCTCCCTTTAACTCGAGAACACCGACGTAATCGCCTTGAGTGGTGCAGACAACGGTCACTCTGGGATCAGGAATGGAACAGTATTGTCTTTAGTGACGAGTCTCGATTTTGTTTAGGCATGCACGATGGTCGTGCCTGGGTTAGAAGGCGACGTGGTGAAAGGAGGAATCCACAGTTTTTTGTTGAAAGACATGTTCATCACACTGTTGGAGTTATGGTTTGGGGTGCTACAGCTTATGGTTCCAGGTCACCTTTAATCTTCATCAGAGGTAATATGAACGCGCAGCGTTATATCCACGAAGTTCTAGAACCCCATCTTTTACCCTATCTTGACACCCTGGCAGATCCAACTTTCCAACAAGATAATGCCCGACCACATGCTGCAAGAGTCACAAGAGACTTCTTTCAACATAATGATGTCACATTGTTACCATGGCCACCAAGATCTCCCGACTTATCCCCAATTGAGTACGTGTGGGATATGATGGGTAGGAGATTGCTCAATTTGCAACGTCCTCCTCAGACTCTAGAAGCACTTCGAGAGGAGTTGGTGGTTGTCTGGAATGAGATACCTCAGGAGGACGTTGACCACCTGATCAGAAGCATGCCTAGGCGCGTTGGAGAATGCGTAGCACATCAGGGTGCATCCACACATTCTTAAAGGTCAAAGGGCTTTAAAGCAGTGCAATCATTTTGAAATTTGTATCATTTACTTATTATGCTTCATTAAGTACTTATACAAAATTTTATTAAAATAAAACCATTTAAACTAGGTGTTCGGATTTATATGTCACTTAGTATATGTTGTCCTTTCAGACCGGCTATGTTCAAAGTTATAAATCACCAAAAATTCTGAAGAGAAATCATCGCCGCGCCCGCGTTGTGTGTAATTTCTGTTAACATGCATGTGACTTGTAATTCGACAGTGTACAGTGGATATAATTATTTCTTATCTCTTCATTTTTGAAATTCTGCAAATTTACGTATGTAGGTCCAGAATGGTTAAGAAAAAGTGGATGCGCAACTAATTTCTAGATTTGAATCTCCAGTAAGTGTATTTGAGACAAGAATCCAATGAATTATCATCAACACATACAACTTACAGATTAGACCTCCAGTAATGCCATCTCTGCAGCAGATTTTACATCACATCAGAGCCAAACATTCATAACTGAAGCCTCATTACATTTAGGCAACACGTACAACTACAAAACGAGTTCACAACGTGTCTATCAGCTAGTGCTAAGTTAACATTTTATAGAAAAACCTATATAATGTCACAAAAAACCAATACAATGTCAAAAAAATCGGCATAATTTCATTTTTCCCGTGCCGGTTCTCATATTCTATGAAATAACTCGTAAATGACTCATTTGAATTCGATTTCATATGAGATTATTTTACATGCGTCTATCAAAATGCACAACAAAAACTTGCAAAAAGTACAATTTACCGTTGTGACACGCGGCTTGTAAATTACCAAAAAGCATTAAATTCTCATCGTTATTAAAAAAAATACTCCAGCATATAAACAGAGAATAAGGAAAATGGGTGAGACAAAATATAACTCTATAACGATGAACTGAAGATATTCGTAAATATCGGAATCATCATAGAACAGATATTAAATTTTTTTTCATTTTTGTCTTAGTTTTTTGTGTAAATGTGTAACATCTCAAAAAAGCATTAGTCTCCATGATTTGAGTGAAGTTAGGTAAAAAAATATATGATGTGGTTTTCATGATGTACAAGTAATAGAACAGCTAAACATATAAATGCTCATTTTCGAAATCTTTGGCCCAGCGGTGTAGGAAGTAAAGGTGGATTCTTTAATTCACCGGTTGATTCCACCACTGATGCTTATGGTTGACACTGTTGACAGCTTTGTATGGTGATGGCAGCAACCGGTTGAATTGAAAGGACAGATGTCTGGTCCACCGGTGGCACCGGTTGCTCAACCGGTGAATTAAAAAATACACCATATGTGTTAGCAATTCGTTGGCCCAGATCCTAATTTTCCTGAGCTATTTTTGATCCCTTCAGGTTGAGTATCCCCTCTTTTCGAATCATCCCAGACAGGGTCAGTTCGTTGACTATTTTCTTTTTTCTTGATTCTGATTTATTTCAACGGAATACGTGCGATCTCTTTAAATCCATGGCACTTTGCATTTTGCGATTTTGCGTCTTGACAAGGTCAGTCATTGTTTGGTTCATGGTCGTTGGTCGTCGTCCACGTGTGGTTCCTCGGTGGTACAATTATTGGAACGTCGTACATATATGAAAAACAAATTATAGATATTACCGGGTTTATTTTATAATATAGGAGGGTCATTGAAATCATGTGTCAATGATCTAGTAAGTAATGCACTATTCGATTATCGATAAAAATCCGTAGGAACATCTAGACCTATCCAGTAGAATGTCAAGAGAAACAAGTATTATGCACTACATTTTTTATACCTTTTTGACAAGCAGCAGGTAGAAATCGCGGCTGTCTTGTTAAACTGCCTAAGGTTAGCATGATGCTTGATATATTCCAGAAGCTCCCGATCGATGTACTTCTCAATTGCCTTGCTGATCACAGAAAACAGAGCTATAGGTCTGTATTTGTAAGGGTCAGTCTTGGATAGGTACTTTTTTTTCGACGGGCTGAACATTAGAGAACCTCCATTCTTCCGGGGGGTACTGGATTCGTAAGATATCTGAAGAAGACGTGGCAGAGTTGGTCTCTGTGGCATTGCAAGAAGCTTCGTTCTAGTGGTTAAAACTACAATCAGCCGATATAAAACATTAGAAAATCTGGTGAGAGAATCGATATCCCACAATCCAGGGCCATCTAAATTTTTAAAAGGATTGAACGGACTTGTTGACGAATTTTCAGCGGTATTCTTATTTTTACAAAACGTATAACGGTTTCAGAAGCTAACAAAATTTGCTTTGCTTCCGAAATATATTCACAGCGATCTGAAAACGCTCTGTGCTTTAATAAATACCTATCAGGATTCCTCGGCTGCTACAAACCATGTGGTAGAGTCTACCTACCTAACGCTATCCTTTCATAAATAAATCGTCACTGCTTATCCAAACATCAAATGTCTACCAATATAAGCTATATATTGAATTTTCGTGTATCGAGAGGTGCGTAAAATCCCCCCAACTCATTTTATCCCAGTGCAAACAAATCATAAGTCCGAATTTCAGTGCTACATCATAAGGAACCTTTCAAATGATTTCCCTCATATATATTTTTGTCGAGTTTTCACCCTTTGCACCGTGTGTGGCAGGGCAGCGTCGTGCCTAAGCGCACGCGACACCATCATTGGTGTTTGTGAAAATATTACGGAAAATACATGCCTTTACTTCCTTCGCTACTGGGCGAGGAGGTATTGTAACTGCGACAAAGGGGCCGTTGCAGTATTACGTGAGCACTATGTGGGGCCGGGGGGTCTTTGCTTTGCTTATTTTTCATGACATGGGGGGTAGGGGAGTCTAGATGATGATTACGTCATCGGTAGTTATTTACTTTTTTACACGAATGGCAACCCTCACATTGTCTTTGCTTGAAAACGAAACGCATTTTCGGGGATTCCCGCAAATAATGCATACGTTTAGTGAACAGCGCGCGGTAACACCCCTACTCGCGTTAGAACCGAGTAGGGGAATTACCGCGCGGTGTTCACTTGTCTAAATTTCCTCTATCAGTGTATTGTTTCGTTTGGGTACTATAGCGAGTAGACGTATTGTAAGCATAGTAAAGCAAGTTAACATTTGTGTTACCATTGATTCCATGAGCCAAAGTATAATGTTTAAATAAGATGTCGTTTAACATAGACAAATCCAAGTTATACCAAAAATTGTTTGAAAGTTTTAAAAAATCTCATACAAGTACGAAAGTACAAAATGTACAAAAGTTAGTTAACGAAGTGTGGCGAAATTACAAATTACAAGCAAAATCCGACAAGGAACTAGATATTATTGTATCTAAGAGAATCGAAGAAGAATTGCAAGCGGCGACTAAGAATAAATCCAATCTACTAAATTTTTTTTCTAAGGTGAGTGACGAAATGATTTTAGGTACCTATGAGTACTACAAATATTAGAAATCGCCAAAAAGTTTCGCTTTATTGATTAGAAAATATTATGGCCTATCTCAAAGTATAGAGGTAATATTCATTATATTATAGATTTATTTCTTATGATGGATTCCGTCAATTGGTCACAAAGTACAGGATGTTAGTTTTATACATATATACAGAAAACTAACACCCTGTATTCTGTGACCGGAACGAATTGCTCGTTTAAACCTACTAGATTTAAAGCCATAGGGTTTTGTATTTACCGTATATATTAAGAGAAGCTTTAGCAGAAGCCATAGAAAGTTTTTATTTTTAGGCAACCTGTAAACCTGGAGAAAAAACACAAATTATACAGTCAGCTTAAAATTTTGAAAAAGAGGAAGAAGATAAAATAAAACCCGGTAATAAATCACAACAGCAATGCGAAATTAATGAAACTACAGATAAACAGAGAGCAAAACCTTCTCAGGAAGCTATGAAAATAAGATTGCTCTACTCGAAAAAAATCTGAATGCTTTGTATTCTGCCAGAGATACTATGCCAAGCCGTGCTGAAGTTGATAAACAGATCATTAAGTTGCGCGAGGAAATAAAAACAGCAAAACAGTCTTTAAACAGGAAGGTTCAAAACGCAGTTGCCCAGAAGAAACAAAGGGATGGTATGAAAAGAAAGTTACAAGATATTTGTCATGAAAATCCAGAAATAAAAAAAGACTACCTCTGAGGGATTCAGTGGGACGTCCTAATCTTGAAAGCAATCAACATTCACTATTGAAAACAATCGCGGATATAGCTTTATTTGGGAGTGCAGCAGATGATTGAAGACGAACGGAATCAATTCGCAGCGTAAAAACTCTTGATGAACTCACACAAGAATTACGTAAAATAGGATTTGCAATTAGTCGCAGTGGGACATATCTTTGTTTGATTCCCAGAAAATCTAATTCTGCAGAGGGACGAAGACATGTATCGACAGTCCCTGTTAAGCTCATTCGGACTCAAACTGATCACCACAAGAGCCACTTAGATAGCAAGTTCGCTGAAACATGAATCCATACTTGGACCAGATCAAGTTTTTTTTCATATCTCAAGATGATAAAGCTCGAGTCCCTATTAGCGTAACTGCGGCAAATAAGCAAGCACCTCTTCTAATGCACATGGAATATAGAATCAAATTGCCTGATCACGAGTGGGTAATCGCTGAGCGTCACAAATTAATACCAACTGTTTATGCTGGTATCAAAATCACTTCCAATATGCTAGGACAACCGCAAGCCGTTGGATATTCTGGACCAACATACATCGCTATTCGAAGTGGAAAGCATAGTTCATCTACTGCTAATACTCATACTCAGGATTTCGAGACGCTTCTCGAACTTGAAGAGTTTTGACCATTAGCTAAAACTGACCATGGACCAGTAAAACCAGTGGTAATCATGACGGTTGATGGAGGGCCAGATGAAAATCCACGTTATCAAAATGTCATAGGGTTTGCTATTTAACACTTTAAGCGACATGATCTCGATGCATTGTTTTTAGCTACCAATCCTCCTGGAAGAAGTGCGTATTACAGAGTAGAGCGCAGAATGGCTCCTCTTAGTCGGGAACTGGCTGGTTTAATACTGCCTCATGACCATTTTGGGTCTCATTTGGATGAACGTGGCGTTACAATTGATGAACATTTAGAAAGATCTAATTTCGAATTTGCAGGAAGTGTATTAGCTGAAGTATGGAGTTCAATGGAAATTGGTGGCTATAATGTTAATGCAAAATATGTTGGGGCAGGTGAACAAGATCTTCCTGATTTTCCAGACATTAAATGGTATTCAGAACATGTGCGTGAGAGCCAATACTTGCTTCAAATTGTAAAATGTCGAAATACAGAATGCTGTCGTCCAAGAAGTGGCCTATTTAGATAACTAGACAATAGGTTTCTGTAAAAGTAAAACAAACAGTTGATGACTTGGTTTTGGATGAAGTAGGGCAATTTCTTAATCTTCCAGTCAATTTAGCTCTACACTTAAGTGCTTCACTCAAAGATTTCCTGCAAATGCCCTACGATTTTTTTTGTCCGTCGGTAAAATTGAGGCTATCAAGTCGAACATGCAAAACGTGTGGTCTTTATCATGCTTCCGTCAAGTCACTAAATCGTCACGTCGAAAATATCCATAAAAAAGTAAACACTCACACTGATAGGAACGTTAGACCTGTAAGAGTCGCTGCTCGTCGTGCTAATGAATTGATGTGCATTATTAAAAATTTAGAGCACCATGATGTTGAATGGCTCGATGAGAACGACGTAGACATTCGAAAATCCGATGAAAGCGAGCAAACTCACAACACTGAGCAGCAATCGAAGCAATCCAATGTCATCGAAAACTTAGAATCATCGATTCGGGTTTCATGGAGTGAAGACTTAATTTGAATTTAACGTATGTACCAGTCTATAATTTGAAAAGTATACGACGATTGTTTTAAATTTACCTGATAACTATTATGACTTGGCCTATCCCCCGTCTCCGAGCTTTGAGCAGAACCTAACAACCCTCCCCCGTATTTCAGCCCCTATCAGAACAGTCACCCCGTCGCCGTCGCTGTGATCATCCAGGCCCTCCTCGTTCGTTTCCGCCACCCTTCGTGTAGGGAGGGGGCCGACCCGAATCCACCAGCTCGCCGCGGGCTCCTGTCAGCCATTTGGACCTCGTCTCTAAATTTTAAAATCCGGCTCTATCTGGACGCCTCACCCATACACCCGGACTCTAGATGTCCTAATCTCCGGGCCAAACGCACCCGCCTTTTTTCCTCCGGGTCGCCGAATCTAGGCGGCCAGGAATGTGACAGCCGAGATATCGATTCCGGCCTACTACGATACTATACTACATAGCGTGTTGTGTTCGGGCACAGCTTGATTTCGGTCGGTCGGTGGGAAATTGTTGAATTATCCGGGAAATAATCCGGGAATATGATGGACGATATCCGGGCGATGGTTCGTCTCAGACGGTTTTGCGGCTGGGTGTTCAAGAATAGGTGATCATGAATGTATTCGGGTGAGTAGAGCGCTCAGGGTATTGATATCGCTAGCTAAGAGGTTTGGGGAATTTTCCTATGGAGCCTTGTTTATTGCCAACGTTCAGATGGTACCTAATTTTCATTTTTGTCCAATTTTTGTCCCGTTGAGGATTGTGTAAAATATGGAATACTTCCTTAAAAACGCTCATAGGTATCGATATACGTAATCGAGACTTAGAACAACTTTCTGTCTCTCCTTATTCATAACCAAGGAGGCTTTCAACATTTAGATGATATCTTACATATTCGCATACACGTTTAGTTAAGTACATAATACAGAATATTTTCTTAAAACGCTCGGGGTATTGACATCGCTAGCTAAGAGGTTTGGGAATTTTTTATGGAGCCCTGTTTATAGCTAAGGCCATCATTCAACGTTTAGATTATTCCTAATTTTTATTTTCATGCAGTACTGCGGTTAAAGACTCTACAAAGTACAGAATGCTCCCATAAAAACGCGCAAGTATATTGATATGAGTACCTAAGACCTTTGAACAGGTTTCTGTAGAGCACTATTTATAACCAAGGTCATTTTCAGCATTTAGATGATATCTAATTTTCATTTTCACGCATCCTTTAAGTCGAGTGGTGTAGATAATACAGAATGTATCCTTAAAAACGTACAGCATACTGATATGACTAGCTAAGAGGTTTGGGGAATTTTCTATGGAGACTGGATGGTTCCTAATTTTTATCCTATACTATGGTTAAAGATTGTACAAAGTAGATAAAGTTGCCTTGAAAACGCTCAGGGATATTGACATGAGAGCTTCAAACAGCTTCCTGTAGAGCCTGATTTATAACTAAGGAGGCTTTTAACGTTTAGATCATTGATTCCCATAGTGGTCTATATCGACCCCTAGGGGTCTATGACAACCTGCAAGGGGTCTGCGTCAGCGAAAAAAAATTTGGGGGTCCACGATAGTGGATCTCAACACATACACTGATAGTACCTATTTACTTACATCATACTATCTTATAATATCAAAACATATACATTATTTATAAAAGTACCTATGAAGTAAAAAATTTATTATATATGTTTATAAAATTGTGTAAGTTGTAGGATGCTGGTATTCGCTTTGTGGTCGCAATACATTTTGAACTTGTAAAAACCTGAGAGTCGCAGTCTCAGAGCTTCGCTACCTTGCACTGACTTGTTCAATTCGTCACTCTATAAATACGAATGTGGGACAAATACGTTTATTCGTTTCCTGAATCTTGAAAAGGAAAGTGCTAAGAAAATATTTTAAAAAATATAAACAGATAGTATATCACACAAATTATAGTGAGTCAGTGTTATTTTGTTTGAGAGTGCTGGAGAAAAGTAAGTACATTATTTTTTAATAAATTATAGTTTTTTACTCGTAGTTAGCAAAGATAGATAAATTACGCCAATCACGACTTTAGTTATTAGTAGTTAAATATTCAATCATGCAAAATTACACGAGTACTCCTCAATAGTTTCTTTTTGAAAGTTTTAGCAATCGGTAATATAATTACAGCGCAATCTCTGTAATTCGAGGAAGATGTTCGAATTATGGAATATTTTCGGAAAAATCAAAAAATATTTTTGATATACAGCTGCTGGATTTTCTGTCTTATTAAATAATTTAATTTTGCCCACAGATGACTGATGCCATGACCGAATCTAAAAAGAAATGTAGACAGTACAATGTTGATTATTTGAAATTTGGCTTCATTCCATCATTGCCGGACAAACAATCGCCTATGTGCCTTTTATGCAACAAAGTTTTGGGCAATGACGCTATGAAACCATCTAAACTGCAAGATCATCTGAGAAGATGCCACCCTGATAAAACAGAGAAAGATCTGAAATACTTTCAAACACTCAAAGATAAATTTCAGAAGAGACCTACACTGGACAGAATGTTCGCTTCGACGTCACAAAGAAATGATGATGGTTTGCGGGCGTCTTACAATATCTCGTTACTTATAGCAAAATCCGAAAAACCGCATACTATCGGAGATAAGTTAATTTTGCCAGCCGTTGAAGAGGTTTTAAAACTGTTTTACAAAAACCTACATCTGATATCATTAAAAGAATTCCCTTAAGCAACAATACTGTTGAAAGACGTATTGATGAAATGAGTTCTGATATTGAAAGCTTCTTATGTAATTATTTGCAAACGACCCATTTCTCTATACCACTGGACGAGTCAACTTTACCTGATAATGCAGCATTATTATTGGCATATATGTTCGTTTTATTATGAATCAAGAAATTTACGAAGAACTGCTCTTCGCAAGAGCTTTGATAACCGACACTACAGGTGAATCAATATTTCATGTTTTGAAGGATTACTTCATTGAAAAAGCAATTCCTATATCAAATATAATATCAGTAGCTACAGATGGAGCACCTGCCATGGTTGGACGTTATCGTGGATTTATAAGCTATTTAAAACAAAATGTGTCAGGGGTGTTAGCAATACATTTAGTTGCTAAAAATTTGAGTGTTAGATTGCATGATTCACTTCATTTAGTCATTGATGCTGTAAACCGAATCCGAAGCAACGCGTTGAATACGCGGTTATTTGCGCAGTTGTGTGAAGAAAATGACGAACACTTTCATTAATTACTCCTTCACACTGAAGTACGCTGGCTGTCGAAAGGCTTATGTTTGACAAGATTTTTTGCACTTCTTGAGACTATTTTAATATTTCTGGATACTAAAGATAAAATTTTAAAAGAAAATTTAATGAAGAGGAAAACAGACATCGCCTATTTAACAGTTTTGTTTACAAAATTTAATATGGTTAATTTGCAATTACAAGGCGACAGTTTAAATTTGATTAAAACAAAGTCCATCTTATCAGCGTTTCTTGCCAGAGTTAAACTAATGAAGCAAAATATTGGACGGGGCGAATTTTCTCAGTTCCCCAATTTGTCACAGACAAGCTGCCAGGAAGACGACGTTTCAACTTACGTTCAACATTTAAATGCCCTCTATTCAGATTTTGAATCTAGATTTGAGGATATTTTGACTATGGTAATACCACCGTGGATAATTAATCCATATGGTGACATAGAAGAAACGAATGTCATAATACAAGAGGAACTGACTGAACTAAGTACAAACGAAGAATTTAAGGTTCAGTTTAAAAACGGATATCAGCAATTCTGGCTGCAAAACAACATACCCGCTACATATCCCGTATTATGGAATATAAAGAGGAAATTTTCAATTTCCTTTCCATCGTCATACCTAGTAGAAAGGGGGTTCAGCGCTGTTACCAATCTCCTAATAAAAAAAAGAAACAGACTGGACATCATTAGCCGAGGAGATTTAAGATTAACCCTTACAAAATTGACGCCAAATGTTGATAATTTATTATTAAAGCATCAGGTTTATCCTTCTCACTAAAAACATTGACTTATAGCTTATGTTATTTTATTTATAGTTTATTTTATGTTTATTGGTGTCTGACCAATAAATGCCCGCATTGATTTTTTTAAAGAACCCCCCTTTTTGGAAAATATTTTTTTTTAAATTATTCTGCAAATTCAAGGATAGGGACAGACTAAAATTCGTTAATTTTTTGCCTATTTTTAGATAACTTAAACGTATAAGAAGCGGAATTTAATCAAACTAACAGTGAAATTATTGTAGAACATACGTTTATGTTATAATTAATAAACGAACTCGCTTATTGTACTATTTTAAGTAAAAAACTTTTTTTTTATTATTTTTCACTATTTTTTTATTTTATCCCTCTTATTTTTTTTTTCAATGCGGGCACTTATTCCCAATGCGGGCACTTATTGATCAGACACCTGTTTATTTAATGTTACGTATATTTTACATAACAGATACAAAATTTTATTTTGAGTAGTTTTAATTTAAATTCAATTAATAAATGTATGAATTAACATGTGTTTTTACTTTAAGTTTTTAACACTAAACTTCACTACAGTTAGAAATTTACAGGAAATCAATATCAGGTAAGAAGGGGGTCTGCCCAACACGGAAAAGCATGGTTTAGATGATATCTGACTTTCATTTTCGCATAGATACGAGTGCTCATAATACAGTTTCCCTAAAACACTCAGGGTATTGATATGACTACAGTTAAAGATTGTGCAAAGTACAGAATGCTTCCACAAAACGCTAAAGGGTATTGATATTAGTAGCTAAGAGCTACGAACAACTTTTTGTAGAGCTATATTTATAACCAAGGAGGTTTTCAGCGTTTTGATTTGAGAACGATGTCTGGTAGACGTCTCAGGGCGCTCCACTACACTTTCACGAACTCTCCCGATATTTTCCGGAGTACGAACAGGTCGAACACGGTCCGACCTTGGTAAATCCTTAACTTCACCTGTTTGTTAAAATTTCTGCACCAACTGATGAATGGTTTTGACAGTGGGTACATCATTTCGACCGAAATCTTGTCGTAGCTTCAGAATCGTTGCAACAATAGACTCATTATTTACGTAAAACGTTTTAACAATGCGGACGCGTTTAAAGAACTTCTACGGTGCCTCCTACTGAAATGCGTGTATTAAAAATGGCCCGCGATTATATTTTGATCATTTTTCCCATATTAACTAAATATCTCCTATCATCATAATATTTATAGCAGTACGTGTTCCCTGCACCACTCCCTTCTAATTCTTCTATATTTTGGCAAAGCTAAACATGTTTTTCTGAAGCTGATGTGTCTATATTTGTAAATCTAGGTGAGGTACAGCATTTGAAAGTCGATAGTCTGACCCATTTTTTCCAGTTTTTACCGTAAATCGTAAATACGGAGCAGAGAACCGTGTGAATGGTGCAAAGCGTGAATGGCAGCGATGGCAGATAGTGTCGTGTGACGTCATCACTCAGTTTCGCACTCCAACAGGAAACTTCTGGATAGCGTAACTTTTTCATTTTTTAATACATCAAGAAACATTATTCAGTGCTGTACTTCACTCTTTATAGATTATAATTTCAAGTGTGTTCTAAAAACTAGGAAGTCTCATTGAAAAACTGGGCTTCAGATTACGAGTTTCTTCCCACTTCAGTTGGCCCACTTCAAGATTAGTACCAAAATATGCCTTTATAAACTAAACATGACGAAACTATTTACTTCTAAAACAATTTATTTTCTCAAAAACATTTTAGATACACTCTAGTCGTAAAAAATACATATTTGAAATCACTTAGACCTATAACTAATAGAACATCTGAACAAATAAACAATGTGCGAATAAATGCGCGAAGTTAACAAAGCAACAATTGAAAGATTGCCATTGAGTAACATCACCTTTATTTTTTATTACGGCTGAAATTCTTTGGGGCATAGTGTTAACCAAGTTTTGGCAAAAATTTGGTGTAAAACAATCCTATATTTCTTGAGGATTTTGTCTCAGTTCGATGATTGTACGAACAGGATCTTGTCGTAGCCACAAAGTTTCAATAGGTGACAGATCTGGACTGCTAGAAACCCATTTCAAAAGTGGTACATTATTTTCTTCCATCCATTTTATAGTCTTTTTTGAGGTATGGCACGCTGCACCATCTTGCTGAAACACAAAATCTTGGCCGGATGTCAAACATTCTTCCATCAGTGGTAAAAGCGATTCTTCTAAAATTGCCAAATATTTGTTTGCATCCACATTTCCATCAATAAAATGAAGTTTAACTACTCCTTTTGATGACTACTTTTCTCTTCAGACAGTCAACATGAAATGCTTCACTTTTTTGCGAATAACTCTACTGCGACTGTCACCAACACAAACTTCGAATCGGGCCTCACCACTCCATTGTTGAGGTGTCCATTGCCTATGTTCTTTAGCCCATCTAAGCCCATTCACGTTATATCTTCTAATAATATTTCTCACACTGTACCGCGTTAAGTCTAACAAAGTTGCAAATTCAGAGTTTGATTTCCCAGAATTAAAAAGTATAATTATCAGTAACCGAATTTTCTCACTATAACCTTTCCTCTACCCATTTTGAAAACCTCTAACTACCCAAAACTATTTTAAACGTATTCTGACAGCTGTGATTAATAAAAACAATTGTCATGGCTTTTATTTTTCACAGCCACCTATGCGTTATAGACTTATTTTGCATTGAAATGAAAATAGGTTGGTATGCTGTAATTGCAACATGTGTTATTTTTATGCTGCAAATTTTATTAGGGAGTGATAAGGTTAGTATTTTCTGCTATATACTATCAAAATATTCATTGCTAATATTTTAAACCTATAACACCCTACTACATTTTTATTATTTGTGGTTGATAAGAAAAAAACTAAGATTTCAATAGTTGGGCCAACTGAAGTGGGAAGGGGCTCGTACTCCACTAAAAATGTGAGTTAATTGGCAATCTAAGAGCGTAATATGTTTGAGGAGTGATATTTTTCAAGACCTCAATTAGACGATTATTGTGTCTACTCGTATATAAATCATTGGCCCAATGCTGTTTTTAATTAAAAATGCCTGAAGTTACCCATGGTTAACCTATAAGGTAGGTGTAATAATGAATAGTTATCAGGACTATTTTATCGATTTGTATTTATCAACGTCCCATATACCGGCGGACTAGAGAAATTACATGGTATCGAATATTTATTAGTATCAGATTATGTCCGTGTGTTTACAATATTGTATTATCTACTTTTCAGATTTATGCTGCAATAATTATGAGCCTTATGTCAGTTTACCAGGATAGTTGTGGAAAACTGTTGGTGGTAATCTATTAAAACATTCATCTGTTTCAAGACACACGTAATAGCAGTCCTTTTTCATAACAAGTTGTTTGTCATCATGTTGGGTTAAAATCCTCTAGTTCTCTTTTCGAACGGATCAATCATACAATACGTTATCTTGAAGCGCAAAAAAAGCACTTTATAACAATGAAATAAATTAATACATGTTTGTCTCCGTTCTGTAGCTGTTTGAATTGTTTGTAAAACACCTGGCTCCAAATTAGCGACTTCTTCTTCCATACTGGCTTTGAAGACGTGCAAGTCTTGTGGTGCGGTGTGTGGTGGATCTGAAACGTTAGGAAACTTACAAAAAATCAGACGCTGTAAGGTGTTCTGAAGCAAAGTTCAAAATACGGTAAGATGTGATATCTCAGGAGGTGGATATTTGATTGCCATCTTGTCGTTATCTCCTAATACTAGCGGTGTACCATTTGTTTGTTGCAGAAAACATTACAAGACATGTTTGCAGGGACGCGACGGGCGGCGGAATGGGGTCACTTTTTGTATTAAAATATGTCATTCTACAGCGTCTTATAAAACAAAAAATCACACATTTCCACAAAACAAAATAGTGGTGCTTACTAGGAGTTCCACTACAGGGCGTCCCGAAAAAAGTGTGCAATATTCTACCAGCGGTATCTAGAGCTTAAAATAGGAAGAAAAGTTTATATAAAGATAGGTCGACAAACGTCCCCTAAGGGCGCTACGGTCTTTTAAAGGGGCTCCCTGAAGATGGTTTTTCCTTAATATTTCCGAAACGTGTTGAGATAAAGACATAAAATTTGGTATTCTAGCCTAGTTTTTTATGCTGGATTGGCAGCCGTAGGAGAATATCAAAGAAGATCTCCCAATCGCATAGTACCTGGACGTCGAAGCTTTCGGCGCATGCAGGGCTCAGGAAGGCCACTGGGAAATCATTGTATGGATATTGCTTTAAATATGTTTGAAAATAATCCGCAAATAAGCATACGAAATGTTTCAGAAATTATGGATATACCTCGATCAATAGTAAGAAAAAATTATGAATACCTATTTGATAGTTGTCCTAAAAATAATAATTTTAGATAGGAAGAATGACAAGAATGCAAGGATTACATCCTTATCATTTTAAACGGGAGGCAGATTTTTTACCACGAATCGAGTTTTGCCAGTGGATATTAGCAAATGAAAACACTATTCCTAGAATGTTATGGTCTGATGAGTCAATATTTACAAGGAATGGTGCTTTTAATTTCCATAACATGCATCACTGGTCAGATGAAAATCCAAAACTTGTTCGCCGTACAAATTTCCAACATAGATTTTGATTGAACTTATGGGCAGGAGTAACTGGGGATCAAGTAATTGGGCCTATTGTACTTCCCAATCGTCTTAATTCAGAGGTGTATCTGAACTTTCTTCAGAATGAGCTCATGGATATAATACTATTAATACAATTTCAAGAAAATATGTTTTTTCAACATGATGGCGCCCCTGCACATTTTGGACGCAATGTTCGAAATTGTATGTCAATTTTCCAGACATGTGGTTAGGCCGAGGAGGTCCTATAGCGTGGCCGCCACGTTCACCTGACCTAAATCCATTGGATTTCTATTTTTGTGGGTCATTAAAAGACCTAGTTTACTATACTGGAGTAAATACTCAAGAAGATTTATTTCAAAGAATCCATCAGGCTGCAAATGAAATAAGAAGAAAAAGGTTTTCCACTTTTCGGGCTACGCAATCGTTAGTTCGTCGAGCGAGACTCTGTATCCAACAGAATGGGAATTTATTTGAACACTTATTGTAAAGCTAGTTTTAAGTATATCCAACTGTATGTCTTCTTTTTTAAGCAAATTTCAATTTCGTACGTAGAAAAAATTTATTTCTTTTGTTTTTGCCTAAATGTTAGCTATGTTGCAATAGAAATATGTATTTATGTAATATTTACCAATTATTAAATTAGGTTTTTCGTTGCCATGGATAATTATTCAACAATTCATTTAAATTCCTAGTACAATTCCTATCATGTGACAAATTCTTTATTTTGATTTAATTCAAAAATGGCAAAATTTATCGATATTCAATAAGAGTACCTTTTTCATGTAGAAAACCCAAAATTTTCAAATTATAAAATTGAATTCCAAAAATAGGATCACACAAAAATTTTGGGGCTAAAATAACCTGAGTCCGTCCCTGTTACATGCGCTTCCAAACAAAACTGTCTAAAATTGTTAATACCTTTAAATCCAGCATAAAAAACTAGGCTAGAATACCAAATTTTATGTCTTTATCTCAACACGTTTCGGAAATATTAAGGAAAAACCATCTTCAGGGGAGCCCCTTTAAAAGACCGTAGCGCCCTTAGGGGACGTTTGTCGTCCTATGTTTATATAAACTTTTCTTCCTATTTTAAGCTCTAGAAATCGCTGGTAGAATATCGCACACTTTTTTCGGGACCCCCTGTATATGTTTTCCATCTATTTTTTCCGTCAGAAATCAGAATTGAGGGATGCACATCCACCAAAAATGCCAAAATTTGTGGTCTTAAGTCCTAAATTATTTTCATACTTGTCCAGCGACCCCAAATTCTGACTCCAGATCCGTGCTCCAGGCAAAAAATGAATGGAAAAATATAATCGGATCCCAGCACACATTTTTTTGATTTTGTCGCTCCGTGTAATACTTGAAGTACATTCGGTTGAAAATCAAGTAATTTCGGACATTATCTTATACAAACCATTGTACATAAAATAAAGTAAATCTAAGGAATCATAATGCTGGAATATTAGCACATTATTCTTACATAGCCTGTTCGACCTCTGCACTTAGGTCTCATAGGTTATTACCTACAGAGACATTTACCGTTATCGGGTTGCAAAACAAATGAATTCTTCAATGCAGTCAACTTGTTTATGGTAAAAGGAGTACGAGAAGTTAATTGGACTGACAGAAAAAGTTTGTGATTAATGGGACATGCCCGATTTAAAATTATAGTGGATGAGTAGCACACGATCTATAAGAGGCTATGATTCACAATTTTGGTGAGCGTGCAGACACGCATCGTGACTAACATGGAAATGTTATACACTGCCACCCAAAATTAACCGGACAAACAAAATTTTGTTCAAATTAAATTTGAAATAACTTTTTAACCTTTGCATCAATCTCGTTAATTTTAACGTCAAGTTGTAGGTAATTTCATTGTCGATCTTGCAAATTGAAAATGTTTGTTGTTATACAGAGTGTAACTAAAATGTGCATTTTGTCCTAAATATCTGAACACCCTGTGGTAACATTGGATTACTCAATAATGTGTCTTCGTACGTGAATTTTAAGCCTCAACTTTTCTCAACAGATCTTTTTTGATTCATGTCAATATCTCATATATATACTAAGTGACATATAAATCCGAACACCCAGTTTAAATGGTTTTATTTTAATAAAAGTTGGACATTCCGGTTTTTATACTGCTTTTTTTTAATTCACTAACGCTCTAAAAATGAATACTTCAGCCGCAGTAAAGAATCAACGTTGGCGGATTTTGGTTCTTGACATCCTTTACGATCGGTTACGATGCCTAGAGTACGGAGACCTGTACGATTTCATCAACTTAGTGAGTTTGATAGGGGCCGTATAGTGAGACTTCGGGAAGCTGGACTTTCTTTTCGGGAAATTGCAGTTAGAGTGCAAAGAAGTGTAGACACTGTGGTTAGGTGTTGTCAGGCATGGATTCGAGAAGGCCGTACGCAAAGAGCAAGGGGCACTGGATGCCGCCGTAGAACAACAGACCGTGAAGATCGCCGCCTAAGATTATTGGCCTTAAGGGACCGTTTCTCCACTACCAGGTCCATTGCAAGTGAATGGTTTGCAGAACACGGAAGACCTATTGGCCAAAGGGCTTTAAAGCAGTGCTATCATTTTGAAATTTTTATCATTTACTTATTATGCTTCATTAAGTACAAAATTTTATTAGAATAAAACCATTTAAACAGGGTGTTCCGATTTATATGTCACTTAGTATATATCTGAACGCGCTTACGGGATAGCATTGTCCATCATCATAATTAAAGCTTAGTAATGGGGCGTTTTAAAATCTTACCTCTGGCTAAAATAAGGGTATTATCTAATTTATGCGATGTAAGCAATTTTATGTATTTCGAGGCATAACTTCCAGGTCATCGATGATTCGGTCCAATTCCCATAACATGTAGTTGACAAAACGACTAAAACAGTTCCACGAAAGTGTCACATCTCCCCAGTATCATCCAGATTTCTGGAGCGAGAGATACATCGTTGGCAGGAAATTTATAGATCCATGCCAGGTTCAACGCTCTCAACTCGCGTCTTTATGGTGATATTAATCTTCAAGTTTATCGTGCTATTATTTTTATCAGCAATTTGATATCATAGTACCAAGCTGGAGCGATGTGTGTAGTAACAAGGCTCGTAACGGAAGCAGACATATCTTTATTTTATTGGAGTCTCCAAGGCTAGGTAAATAGCGGTAGATTACATGAGGTTATAACAAAATCTTTTTAAGAATTGGGGAATGTAATATACACGCTAAATTTGGGACCGTTTTCAGGAACAATAATGTTTGAAATAGTAGAGCGAATGTCATGTGAAGCAGCAACGGACACGTCAAAAAATGGTACCCACTATTAATTTGGAAGAGATCTCAGTTTGTTATACCGCGTAAATGCAGTTATAACGGGTGATTCTTTAAGAGGTATAGGATCTGATTTAAAAAAAACACAAAAAATTTGGAAAAACGATTAAATCTTCATTTGAGTCGATAGAACGGTCGATATAATTTAATGTTTAAATATTATTTCATGTGAATGTTGGCCGCGGCTCCGCTTTAGATGGCCCATGCGCAAGGTCCAATTTTGGCACACTCTCTCCAACATATCGGCCGGTATCTCACGAATAAATGCTTCAATATTGGCCTCCAGTGCGTCAATCGTTGCTGGTTCATCCCTGTAGACATTAGCCTTAACATGGCCCCACAAGAAATAGTCCAACGGCGTTAAATCATACGATCTAGGCGGCCAATTGACGGGCCCAAAACGTGAGATAAAGTGTTCACCGAACTCGCCTCTCAATAGGGCCATTGTTTCGTGCGCGGTGTGGCATGTGGCACCGTCTTGTTGAAACCACATGTCAGCCAAGTCCAGCTCTTCCATTTTGGGCAAAAAAAGTTTGTTATCATCGCACGGTAGCGCTCGCCATTCACAGTTACGTTCCGGCCATTGTCGTCTTTGAAGAAGTACGGCCCGATGATGCCACCGGCCCATAATCCACACCAAACAGTGATTTTTTTCGGGATGTATTGGTAGCTGTTGCAATGCTTCTGGCTGGTCTTCACTCCAGATGCGGCAATTTTGCTTGTTAACGTACCCATTCAACCAGAAATGAGCTTCGTCACTGAACACAATTTATCGATAAAAATGTGGATCTTCCTCAAACTTTGCCAGCGCCCATTCACCAGATTGGAAACGTTGTGGGAGGTAGTGTGGCTTCAATTCTTGCACCAGCTGTATCTTATAAGGTTTTACACCCAAATCCTGTCGCAAAATTTTCCACGTAGTGGAGTAACAGAGGCCCAATTGCTGCGAACGGCGGCGAATCGACATTTCACGGTCATCACTAACACTGGCGGATACAGCCGCAATATTTTCTTCAGTCCTCACTCTACGTCTGCGTGTTGGTGGTTCAATGTCCAATAATGTAAACTTGGTTCGAAATTTAGTCACAAGCTTCCGAATAGCTCCCTCAGTAGGCCGACCAAATTGCTCATAAATTGGAAGCAGTGCTCGATGCACTCTCTTAACCGAGCATGAACTTTGATAGTAAAATTCAATAATTTGCAATCGTTGTTCGTTCGTAAGTCGATTCATGGTTAAATTATAGACCAAACTGAACAAGTTTGACAATGACACAAGACACGATTCACGCGTCATCTGTCAAAAATAGTGTTGCCAAAAAGATACTAGCAAAAAAATCACCCATTAATTTGTTACAAGAATGTGACTGTGCTCAGTCGGTAGTTAATGTACGCTCACACGGTGGTTCTTTGTACTTTTAATTTTAGATGCAAATGGTTGTTGTTGTTTGGGCGCCATCTAGTTCAAAGCACTAGGAAAAGAAATATCAAGTAACCAAAGTTGGGTCTCTGGCGGTGATATAAACTCACAAGGTACACAAACATTCATTGAACAAGAGAAATAAAAAAATTTGAAAGAAGTCCTGGAGGACAAGCAAAAGAAAGTTATTTTGCACTACCCCTCAGCTAAATGGTTTCCAGTAAAAACTAAAATAAAAAACAACACCTAGGCAGGTGCTTGGTTATCACAGGTAGGAAACGGAGGTTAGGAAGTCCCAGATGAAACTCAATACCCGAAGAAATGGGGACCGTCGTGAGTGCTACTTATAGATCTTCTCGGAATATCGACTCAGTTCCCCGCAGCTTGATGGTTAAGTGTAGCTGTGACAACGGCTAAATCCCCAAGAGGATGAAAAAAGGGCTCCGACAACAAAATTCACTAATGGAGGCCGATTTCTATCAAAATCTCCACAACCCGATAAACCCAGCACTGGGTGTGAAATTGTTTCACTACTGCGGGTTGCGGCGCTGTACTGTTTCACGAGAGCACCGAAAATTGCACCAAGTCACCTTTTTTTATATCGAAGTAGCCGCGCAGGCAGAAGCCTAAATGCCGGAACACCGCGACTGCTATGATGATCCCAAAGAAATTTTGTTAATACGATTTTTGAACTGCCTAAGGTTAGTGGAACTGGGAAGCTTCCTCTTGTAGATTGTTCCACAATCCACAATCTCGAGGAAGTCGTCGCTAGTCTTCTTTTTTCCAGCTCAGCGGCAGAGATTGGCTTGTCACTCTGAATGTAGAGTGCTGACATCAGCGAAGCTGTGGATAGGGTTGTCGGAGCCAAGACCGATCCCTGGGGAACACCCGCGTTGACGTTGTGGAGTAAAGAGGAGAACCCGTCAATTACGACTGATATCTTGCTGACAGAGGTAAAGTCAGCCGCCCATCTGCAAAGCTTTTTTGGGAGGCCATAGGATGGAAGTTTGCTTAAGAAGGCAGCATACCACAGCTGACCGAACTCTTTCGTGATGTCAAGAGCAACGACGTGAGCCTCACCATAAGACTGGATGAGTTTACTCCACAGTTGCGTGACGTAAGCTAGGAGGCCCCTGTGGATCGTTGGTGCCGGAAACCTTACTGCCTGTCGCTAATCAAGCTGTGACGTTCGAGGTAGTCGAGAAGCTCGCGATTTATGCAACTCTCCATCACCTTACTTATAACAGAAAGCAGAGCTATAGGCCTGAAGTTGTAAGGGTCGGTCTTAGATCCTTTTTTTGGGGATGGGTTAGACATGAGCAAATTTCCTTTAACGAGATGGAGAGTAGAGTACGATTTTCTACCATAAAATTATTAGACCAAGAGAAGTGTTTTGTTATCAAAGTAAAATTCGTGGTAATAATTTACTTAACAAGATATAGCTTATTTTTAGTCTACCATAAAAAAAAACAAGTTGCTCCCAAACATTGTTTAAAGATGTCGCCGTTCAATTAAAAAACACAGGTTTCTAAGCTCATTCATAAATTTACAACATTCAGTCAGTCTAGATCGTCTAATGTGTCCACCTCGACGGGCGGCCTGTGCACGATATAAGTAAACGTATGCGGCTCAGGACAAAGACATCCAGGAAAACAATCTGAATACGCTCGGGAAGTATCAATAGCGCCTTGAAGACACTTAACGTACACTAACATTAACTTGGTTACTACTATAGGAATGTGCCAGTTTCCGTTAAACATTATTCTGGAAGAACGTGATGTTGCACTTAGAAAATATAAATCCGATAAAACAGTATCGAGCTGGTTAAGCTAGAAAGAAAAACGTAATTTTGCTCTTGCGTCAATTAGGCGTGAAAAAGCGGGTTATCTATCTTTCTTGCAAGAGCATTATACGTCGAAAGAACTTTGGAGAGCTTTAGGTAACATAAATATCGGTGGCTTTAATTCAAAGACAAGAACTGAAAGTATTCCGTCTCACCTCAATGATCCAAGCGCTATAAACGATTATTCTGCATCAGTGTTTCATTGTGCTCAGCCCGACGAAGCAACATTCAATTTGTATCACAATAACACGTTTGGCAATCGGAAATTTTCCTTCACTCTGGTGGAGCCTACTACTATCAAAACTGTTGTGAGTGGCCTTAAGTCAAATGCAAAAGGTATTGACGGTATATCTCTTTTTATGATTAAGCTATCTCTCCCTATTATACTACCTTACTTGACCCATATTATCAATCTGTGTCTTGAGAAGGGCTACTTTCCTAAATCTTGGAGACGAGCAATAGTAAGGCCAATACCTAAGGTCAGGAAGCCCACCGATTTCTCAGATCTTAGGCACATCAGTCTTTTGAGTGTTTTGTCAAAGATCTTGGAGAAAATCATTTATTTGCAAATCTTAGATTTTTTAGAGTCAAGTGACATACTCCCAGTGGAGAAAACCATACAGTACTACAACTGCTCTTCTTAATTTAGTGGACAACATCATCAGGGCCCTTGATAAAAAAATGTGTGTCGCCTTAGTTTCACTGGATTCCTCCAATGTCTTTGATCACGCACTGATGTGTGCTAAGCTAAAATTTTATGGTTTTGATAAAATAGCACTGCAGTTTTTTAAATCATACCTAACCCACCGTTCTCAGCGCGTCTCACTTTCTGGAGTTTTGTCAAATGAGCATTTTATCACTTCGGGTGTGCCTCAGGGCTCAATTTTAGGACCCTTGTTATTTTTAATTTATGTAGCCGATGTTGCTAAGTCCATTCAAAATTCACAGCTACAGTCTTATGCGGATGACACTCAACTGCTTTACTTCTTTTATCCTCCAGACTGCTACTATGGAAATTAACGAGGACATTGACTCTATTTGCACCTACTCAGCCAATAACAGCCTAACCGCTCACTAATCTAATTATAGATAATAATATATGCATTATCTGTAATTTGTGTTTTCTAATAAAAGACGGTTTATTATTATTATTATATAAGTAAACGTATGCGGCTCAGGACAAAAACATCCAGGAAAACAATCTGAATACACTCGCGAAGTATCAATAGCGCCTTGAAGACACTTAACGTACACTAACATTAACGTGGTTACTACTATAGGAATGTGCCAGTTTCGGTTTTTCAAATCCGATTTGTAAACGAACTAGGCTAACCCAGGCATGTCGCCTGATCTGGATGCTGACGCACATCATACCCCAAAACATCGTAGCTTCTCCCGTAGGATGCAGGATCGGGTTGACCCATATAGATTTGTTATGGAAATCTCGGTTCTCGGTAAATTCATTTATAATACGCAACCACCAAACTTCATTTTTCTATCTTCAGTAATACAAAAGTTATAGGAGTGATGTACCTTGGAGAGCCACCTGGTATATTGTGTGTTCCTTAATCCTAACCTCTTTAGAACAAAATATTCTGCCAGTCAAGAGCCAAGATCCTGCGGACCGCTCAAATAACAAACGTCGAGACGAGCCATTTTCAAAGCTCTAAATCTCGCGCCTCAGGCTTGGCCATTTCTATTGTAGTGTACATATCCCGTAACAGCAATTTCAGTCGCAATATAGCGGAGTTTATGCACGTCTGTGAATCATAGATAGGTATCCAGTGGTACATAATCTATTAATAACCATCACGTTTCACAATAACGGGGATTCCTTCACATGGTATGATCATCTGAATGCAGCCGAACCAAGGGCGTATCTGGATATACTAAGACCTAAGGGGTTCGGTAGAGGGCGTTCCCAGCTAACGAATGAGCGGCTGGTGAAACTCGGTAAATCTGCGACAGAGACGTTTGATATGATCAAGCAGGCTTATCCAGGTGTTGCTTTAGCAAGAAGTGGTGTGTTTCGGTAGCACCAGGCCTTTTTGGAGTGCCGGGAAGAGGTCGCTGATGAAGACCATGCTAGAAGACGTTCGACTTCGACAAACACCGATAATGTGACTCGTATGCGCAAAGTTTTGAACTCAGACCGTCGACTAAGTATTCGTTTAATTGCCCAGATGTTAAATTTACCAAAATGTGTGATTCATGACATTGTGATACAGCATTTGAACATGCGCAAGGTGTGCGCGAAGATGGTCCCAAAAGTGCTCACTGACGACTAGAAATTACGGCGAGTGGAAGTGTGCCAAGAAAATTTGAACATGTGTGAAAGTGACCCCCAATTTTTGAATAACGTAATCACAGGTGACGAGTCGTGGATCTTTGAGTATGATCCCGAGACAAAGAGGCAATCTTCCGAGTGGCACACGACGGCGTCTCTTCGCCCAAAAAAGGGAAGAATGAGCAAATCCAAAGTGAAAACGATGCTCATTGTCTTTTCTTGACATCAAAGGCATCATCCACCATGAATTTGTTCCTCCTGGACAAACCGTCAACGTCAAGTTTTACGTGAAAGTGCTCAGGAGACTCAAACGAAGGGTCAGTCGGGTCCGACAACGCCCCGGCTCACACCGGCTTTCTTGTGAACAGCTACCTGACCAAGGCCGGCATCCCAATGCTTCCGCAGCCGCCCTACAGCCCAGATGTGGCCCCCCGGACTTTTTTTTTGTTTCCTCGCCTCAAAAGGCCGATGAAAGGCAAGCATTTTGAGACGACAGAGGGGATCCAAGCAGCAAGCACCGCGGCTCTCAAGGCTATTCCGGAGAATGCCTTCCTTGACGCCTTCAATGCTTGGAAATCGCGCTGGCAGCGCTGCATGGACGCAGAAGGAAAATATTTTGAAACTTTTAAAGAATTGTAACGATTGGCTCAATACATTTTTTAAATCGACTCAGTCCTATTACTTTCCGGACACACCCTGTACATTAAAGTCAAACTATGTGAACCTTCGATTTTGTCTAAACTGGCCAACTGTGACTGCACATATGGCCCTGCCCTTTTGCAAACAGATATTACATGCATTCAGCGTTTTCAAAATTCTTGCATCAGGTTTGCCTATAATGTCTAATCATAGTAATAGTCCTGGTTTGCGAAATAATTGTAAAGTCTAGTTTTATTGCTGCAAGATGTTCAAGGGGTTATTCAAAACGTGGACGCATAAAATGTGTACACCAATTTTTGTGGGAAAACTTTTTATTCAACACAGATATTTGAAATTCTTCAAATTCGCAGGATTCGTACTTATAAATTACTACAACAAAATTGGAGGAGGCTGGTCATGTAGTTTTTGAGAATTTCTGATTGCATATCCCAAAACACCTGTTTTCCGGCCATCACGTATTTGAAGATTTTCAGGCAGTTGCGTGAAATTATCGTCGCATAACCAACAACTGTCAAAACCTGCATTTTGCCTCGTTTTTCGGCCATAACATTTTTGCTAATAGTCGGATATTTTCACGTGTGATATCATTTTGTATGTCTCTAAAAATCTTGTACTAAAAGTTTTTTCATTCCTGTCAACACTTCCGATTGAATCTCAAAAAACACGTTTTCCTTCTTGTCAATTAAAAAGTTTTCCCACAAAACTTGGTGTACCAATTTTATGCGCCCATGTTTTAAATACTCCCTTGAACAACTTGCACCAATAAAACCAGACTTTATAATTGTTTCGGGGAGATTTGCTAATACGATTAGAGTACCTGATAGTATCCGGAAGTATGACCACATCAGGGAGAGCTTCATGATTCTGGTTGGCTTACCATGATTAACATAAGAAAACTTCATTTTCTCAATTCAGTACACAAGACCATTACTAGTAGAACGCCTACTTAATTATACAATAAACGTAGCAGGCTGCCTGTAAATAAAGTAACTCGTAATCTGGTGATTCCAAAACTCCACATACATTCAAGAAAAGGGCTAGTTGTATTTATTAATAACTGATTTTATCTTCGTAAAGTGTGTATTTTGTCGATTGATGTTCTTTTCTTAAGGTGTCTAATGTTTTTGCTACATGTTTACCGTTCCTTGTACTGTGTATTTTTATTGATTGTTTATATTAGGGTTATCCTATTCCTCACCAAATAAATCTTATTCTGTTACTAGCTGTGCCCATAACACTATCCAGCAAAGCAACGCGACTGAGGTAACAACTAATGCTTTGTCAGGAGGTCCATTAACTTGGTATTCACATGCACTTTTTAAATTTAATGTTATCAGTTTGTCTGTTGTTCTTTTAGTTCATTTTTTATTGCGCCTTTACTTTTTAGAAGTATTATATGTGATACTTATGACGTGTTCCTCTCTATACTTATATACAGGGTGTCCGCAAAGTTGGGGGTTTCCTTTACACGACGTGTAGATCTTGAAAACATAAGCAATTTTTCTTAGTACCATATACACCAATGTCTTAAGGGAACCGAGATAAAGGGCTCTGCAACATCAAAAATATCTGAATACCGTCCTGCAGCCGCGACGCGCGATATCACCGACTGGTACAAGTGGGTCGGGGTCAGTGTCTCAGGTCAGTATGCAACCTTCAACGGACGGTTACGGTAAGGCGTGTAGAGGTAAACGAACCACCCATATAATCGATTGCGTTTCAAAAAACAACAAGCACTAGAGACGTGGCTAGAGAAGTGCAAGTATCAAAAACTAAAGTGTGGCAAACGCTGCGTGAAGAGGAGCTGTATCCGTTTCACGTCCAACGTGTACAAGCCCTTCAACCTGACGATTTTCTAGCAAGAGTGCGGTTTTGTGAGTGGTTGTTGCATCAATATGACAATAATCCGGACTTTTCGAAGTGCATCTTGGTGACAGACGAATCTACGTTCACGCGTAATGGGGTGAATAACTTTCGCGACACTCATGTTTGGTCAGTAGAAAATCCGCACGCTGTCCGTCGGCCACATTTTCAACAAACATTTTCGGTGAATGTTTGGGCTGGCATGGTGAACGGTATGCTCATTGGACCATTTATTCTCCCAAATTTGTCATACTTGTTACCTCTGTTCGTGGTCTGCACCAGCGCCAGCGTCTGCGCGGTAGTGCATCAGCTGATTTCATTTTCTGTTGGAGCGGTATGATTTCGGGCAGAGACGTGCTTAGCCCTTCTCGTCAACTGGAGAGTGAGTACTTTTTCCTTTATTTTTTTTACTTGGTCGCCCTCGTTTCACTACACATTACCTTTGTTATTTCAAGGGTAGTTGTTTCTGAAAAGCAAAACCCCAACTCTGCGGACACCCTGTATAGTGTTCGCTAATAAAGGAATTTGAATTTGAACTCTATTCTGCAATCGTTTTTAGGAAACAGAGTCTTTTCCTAACAGAAAATAACTCGATGTATCTCGATCCTGACCTTTCCACGTATTCTCCCTGACGTTACGCCCTTGGTACCTGCACATAGAACAGCTGCAGATTAAACCGCGAACAATAATCGAACAATTCCGGCGTAAATTTGAAACGGGCTGCCGCCGCAGCTGGTGCAGCTGCGGCATCACAAAGCCTGCCGCCTTGCAACCAGCTTCGGATTCTGAAGCTGCTCGTGAGGTGGAACGACGTGGCAGGAATGGCGTTACCTTTATAATAAAAGGTGACGGAGGACACTTGTGGAATTTGCGAAGCTAGCAAGTCGGCGTACAAGGGAATCAAGTTAAAAGCAACCGTTCTTTCGGGTTTCTTCCAGATATCTTACGAATCCGGCACTTTCCCAGAACACTGAAAATTCGGTTATGCCCAACTCATCCCAAAAAAGGATCTAACTACTTATAACTACAGTCCTATAGCTATGCTTTCTGTTTTAAGTAAGGTGTTGGAGAGGTGCATAAACCGAGCACCTCGAATGTCACGGCTTGATTAGCGTCAGGCAGTATGGTTTCCGGAACCAGTGATCTAGCTTACGTCACGCAATTGTAGAGTAGACTCATCCAATCTTATACGAGCCCCTTCCCACTTCAAGATACCAAAATATGCCTTTATAAACTAAACATGACGAAACTATTTACTTCTAAAACAATTTTTATATATATTTATAAAAGGTACCTGTACCAAATAAGGCCACATTAACGTTTGGATAGCTGTAACTGCGTAAATATTTGCGAAACGACCTTGAAATTTCAAAGGTATTATTGTAGATATGTTTATTACACAAGCTATATCGGAGAACTCAGAGACCTTTTCTTTTCATATAAAAAAAATATATTTTTCGAAACACTACCATTGGCCTTATTAGGAACCCATGTATCCAAATAAGACCACCATCTGGTTTTCAATAAAACCACAATCAAAATGTAAATCAAGACTGTATAATAAACGAAGCTATATTTCTAATTAAGCAAAATAAAAAAAAACACTTAAATCTAGACAGATTTAAATAAAAAAAGTCAACTTGTTTAAAGAAAATCATACAGAATCTTAGATTTTGCCTCCGCAATGATGACAAACAAATGATACTTTATCACCTCTACACAAGCCTACACATTCCTCATGGACATATCTTAAGCGTACTACACACAGACGCATGTCACGTACTTCATCCTTATCGCATATGAAACAGTACCAGTTTTCGTCTTTATTCTTTCGGGACCTTTTGCTTTTAACGGTTCCAGACTCACTAGATTTTTTTATTGTTTTATCTAAGCCGGATGGACCTGGATTTGGGTCTTTAAACAAATCTCTTACGACGATTTGCGCAGTAGAATTGATGGCTTTTCGTCTTTTTGTGGCGTTGGCCTTCCATTCGGGTGTGGGAAGTACTTCCCTGAAACTTAGATCCAATTGATCACTGTCTATTTGTCCAGTCACAAGATTTGTTGTTTCAAGAACTGCAAACTTTTGAGTCGAGTTTATTTCTTTTTCATTAGAAGTAGCTGTTATCTGTAACATTGAAGTTCCGTTGGCCATCAGTAGTGCAAGGGGTATGTCATCAGATTCTGTAAAGCTGACATCATGGTTTTCCTCATTCTCCTCCTGAACATCTGTAGCTGCCGTATTTGAATCGGGCCTATCTGACATTAAACTAGGTGTAAATGCAGTCTCCGGGATCGCAGCTGGGTCGTGTGGGTATATTCCTGTTGCGCGAAATCCTGACTGAAGATTTTCAGAAGACATGGCCCTTGGATACACTTTCCTCAAAATTTCTCCAAATCTTGCACGATTCAACTTCCTGCCAGGATACCGCTTGTAATGGTTAAGCATTTCATTTCCCCAATGATATCCGAATTTGCGGAAAACACATTTATCCAGCGGTTGCAGCACGTGTGTCGTGTTACTCGGAAGACACAATAAAGTGATGTGATGTTTTTCGGCGGGTCAACAATAGTTGCATCCACATGAGAAGAGGCACCATCAAAAATGAGAAGAATATCTCCTGGTGGCTTATAGTTTGCTAGATGGTCTAGCCATTTAACAAACACTGCTGCCGTCATACTTCCTTTTTGGGTCATTTAAATTACTGTTCCGGTTGGCATATTGTCACCAGATTCATCCTTTTTACGTTTTCCCTTGAACAGGACCATTGATGGTATTGTCTGTCCAATAGCATTTCCACATGCAACAATTGTGGAATTTTCTGCGTGCTCATTAGCTACATAGTGAACACGTCTTTCACCTTTCCTCGCCAACACATTTGGTTGGCGGTGGATGGTGAGTCTGCACCCCTTCTCATCTACATTGTAGATACGATGGGGCTGATTGATTAGGTTTGGTCTAATCAGCAAACTTTCTAGTTTTTTTAAGTAGTCGTTTACAATGTACTTATTTACTTTTTGTGCCCTAGCTGGATTTAAAACCTGTGCTTTCCTTTGGCGAATATTTTCATGTCTGTCCAAAAACAACTTCAACCATTTTCTACCTGCCATTCCACTATTTTCATTAAATATGTGACGAATTTTTTTGTCATTAACATAGGAAAAGGCGGATTTTCGCAAAATCTTTGGTGTAAGGGGCATTCCTGTATCCGATAATCGGATTATCCTTGAGCATAGTTCATCTTCCTGCTCTCTAGACAAAATTGTACGAGTACCAAGTTTTCTTTCTCGCACACCTGTATGAACATGATTGCGAAGTGTTCTTCGTGGAATTTGGTATTCTTTGGATGCACGATTTACCGACGTTCCACTGTTTATACTATCCAGTGCTTGTACAAGCGCTTCGGTTGACCACAGCGCCCTTTTCTTAGAGGGCATATTTCGACTATAGTCTATAGTCTTAATTTAAGACATCTGCCGTAATGGCCAGCGTGTTCCTAATAAGGCCAAGTGGCCGTAATGGGAACTGTTTATCATGGCCTTATTAGGCACATATAACCTTAAACATACAATTTATAAAATACAAAATATTTAAAACCTGGCGACGACAAATAACTAGCTGTATATGTTCTATAGACTTACCTGATTGAACTGACAACAGATTTCGCAAAAAGAAGCAGACAACATGAAAAATCGAAGACAAATTTAAAGTAGTAATTTTGTAAGGCACGTGTTGAAAATCGACACTGGCCAACTGCGCCATCTAGCGCCGCTCCACACCTGCTACATTTATGGGTGCTAACTCATCTCAATGAATGTATAGAACTGTAGAAATCTTTAATTCTAGATGTAACTAGTGTCTGTAAAATCGACGCATGGCCTTATAAGGAGCTTGGCCTTATTTGGTACAGGTACCTTACTCTAGTCGTTAAAGATAAATATTTGAAATCACT
This sequence comes from Acanthoscelides obtectus, assembly GCA_963669975.1. Classification (NCBI taxonomy): domain Eukaryota; kingdom Metazoa; phylum Arthropoda; class Insecta; order Coleoptera; family Chrysomelidae; genus Acanthoscelides; species Acanthoscelides obtectus. Next base: position 15,430,993 of record CAVLJG010000001.1, on the reverse strand, counting down.
TTGATTCATAACTAATAGAACATCTGAACAAATAAACAATGTGCGAATGAATGCGCGAAGTTAACAAAGCAACAATTGAAAGATTACCATTGGATAACATCACCTTTATTTTTTATTTCGGCTGAAATTATTTGGGGCATAGTGTTAACCACGTTTTGGCAAAAAATTGGTGTAAAACAATTCCATATTTCTTGAAGCTTTTGTCTCAGTTCGGTGATTGTACGAGCAGGATGTTTTCGTATAACATTTTTCATCTCGTGCCACAAAGTTTCAATAGGTGACAGATCTGGACTGCTAGAAACCCATTTCAAAAGTGTTACATTATTTAATTCCATTCATTTTATAGCCTTTTTGCGATATGGCACGCGCTGCACCATCTTGCTGAAACACATTCTTCCATCACTGATAAAAGTGATTCTTCCAAAATTGCTAAATATTTGTTTGTATCCACATTTCCATCAATAAAATGAAGTTTTCCTTCTCCTTTTGATGATATACTGCCCCAGACCATATTGGATGCTGGAAATTTCACTTTTCTCTTCAGACAGTCAACATGGAATGCTTCATTTTTTTTGCGAATAACTCTACTGCGACTGTCACCAACACAAACTTCGAATCGGGCCTCATCACTCCATTGTACTGCACACCACTGTTGAGGTATCCATTGTCTATGTTCTTTAGCCCATCTAAGCCGATTTTTCTTTTGCAGTGGAGCTAATAGTGGCTTCTCTTTAGCCTATAAACAGGTTGTGTAACTTTAGGGTTTTTACTTCACTTTTTTTTATAAGAAAACTTACCTTGCAAGTGCTAAATTCCAGTTTTTGGGCATCTCTACGAGTTCCGGACCTCGAAATTCTCCTTCCAACAGTGTCACTCCACAGAGCACTTAATTGTAAATCATTGGCACGCCTGTTTTTCACGATTATTCCTCTTAATGCTCTTCGGTCGGCATTTGTGATATTACTTTTTTTCACATATCGTGGCTTAATATTAACTGAACCAGTTACATGATATCTTCTAACAATATTTCTCACACTGTACCACGATAAGTCTAACAAAGTTGCAATTTCTGAGTTTGAACTAAAAAATTTAATTATAAGTAACCGAATTTTCTCACTAATAACCTTTCCTCTACCCATTTTGAAAACCCTAACTACCCAAAACTATTTTAAACGTATTCTGACAGCTGTGATTAATAAAAACAATTGTCATGGCTTTTATTTTTCACAGCCACCTGCGTTATAGACTTATTTTGCATTGAAGTGGAGATAGGTTGATATGCTGTAATTGCAACATGTGTTATTTTTATGCTGCAAATTTGATTAGGGAGTGATAAAGTTGGTGTTTTCTACTATATATTATCAAAATATTCATTGTTAATATTTTAAACCTATAACACCCTGCTACATTTTTATTATTTGTGTTTGATAAGAAAATACTAAGATTTCAATAGTTGGGCCAATTGAAGTGGGAAGGGGCTCGTAGTGAGGCTTACGTCGTTGCTCATAACATCCCACAATGTGTTACTCAGGGATCGGTCTCGGCTCCGATATTGTTCTTCTTACATATCAATGAACTCGTTTCCTGTACGATCAATCCAAACCACAGCTTTGCCGAAGACACCTACATGCAGGAATCCAGAGTGACTAGCCGATGAGATGGAGAAAAGAAGATGCTTCCAAAACACAGTATTGTATCTGCTAGCTCTCTTTTGCCGCTGCGCCAATGGGTTTTGCTCCTCAGATCTCTAATATATGATGCCGCCGCGTAATGTTCCTACCAGACCTGACTTCGGCCTCATATCTTAACCGTGTCGAATTTCGTATTCACAACTGGCCGATACAACCGCTCCTTTGTCACTAGGAGGCATCGAGATTGTGAGATAATCTACATGAGCAGTTCTGCTAACCTTAGGCAGTTCAAAAATCGGATAATTAAACTTCCTTACGCATAGCAGCTGCTATGAGGGCTTTAAGTTTCTTACAAGGAAGTGTGTTTTCTTAACTAATACGGTCACTTTGGTTCCATATCAAAAATGCGAGGAAACGTTATCTCAAAGACGAAACGATTAGACTTAGGTATAAATAAATGTATTAAAATAAGCAAGTTGGTATTTAGTACCGGTACAATTAGAAGAACCGCAATTTTGAAAGGATACCCTGTATTTCCAGACACTGTACGGAAGTACAGGGTGTTTCAGTTTATTGTTGCATAACTTTAAGATTCGATAGAACTTTTAAAATAAATGCATAAAGTCTATATAAACATGGGTCGAAAAATGCGTTGCTTCCGAAATACAGGGTGTTTAAATTTACTTGCTAAAATAGTTTTTTTTAAATATTTCGAACAATACTTGATGTATAACATTGAAAATTTGTATACAAGGGTTTTTTGGTACGACAAAACGAACCATGTGCATAGTTTTACTATAGCCTCTAGAGGGAGCTCTCTACTGCACCTGTAGTGTATTAAAATGACCGAACATTTTTTCTTAGTGCAATTTTTTGCTCTTTGAATAAATAAACTGATTCTTCGCACTTTTCAACATAAAAAAGCTCTCTTGTGAATTTTTGTTATAGTTAGCCGTTTTTGAGATTTTTCGATTTTTAGGGTTCGATGCATTTTTAATTAATCATGATAAAATAACGTTAAAAAGTCAGTATCTCGATAATTTTTAGAAGTAGGCTGTGCCTGCAAATATTTTTGAAATTGAAAGCAGAATAAGGTTAAACGTCAATTAGTTGACAGTTAGTTTTGTTGTCTGTTGAAACCTGAAACGTTTTTTTGCAATTGTCAATGCACGAAATTTAGTTTCTTATACCTGTTTTTTTTGTAAGTTTTATAACAATGCCATTTTTATTCTCCAATCAAGAGTTAGCGGATATTCATTTTGTGTATGGCTTTGTAAATGGAAACGCAGCAGAAGCAGCCAGAGAATACGCACGAAGATTTCCAAACAGACGACATCCAATTCGCTCAGTATTTGTAAGGGTGCATCGCCAAATAATTGAAAATGGCTTTGGAAATCTCCAAAGGGATCAAAACACAAATGTTCGTCAGCGCAGATTTACCCGTATGATTCTGCGTGAATTTGATAGAGATCCGACCACAAGAGTTAGGAGAGTTTCTGGTGCCTTGGGAATTTCAGTAGCCCATGTTCACCGTGTTCTTAGAAATGACCATAGACGTCCTTACCATTTGCAACCTGTGCAAGGACTACAGCCAGGGGACGGAGAACGAAGAATCACATTTTGTCAGTGGATTCTTGATAGAACTGATAATAATAGGGAGTTTTTAAGTAACGTTTTATGGACCGATGAGTCATGCTTCACTAGACGTGGAGTGGTAAATTTTCATAATCAACATATTTGGTCGCATGAAAATCCGCATGCAGTTCGGGAAAGAAGTTTCAGCATGAATTTAGTGTGAACGTGTGGATTGGTATCTACCGTCATCGACTATTTGGACCCTACCTTTTGCCTGCAAGGTTAAATGCTGCGGCCTTCTTGGAATTTTTAAAGGCTGAACATGCAAATATGTGGGATGATGTTATGTTAGATTTAAGAAGATTGGCCTGGTTCCAGCTTGATGGTTGTCCAATTCATTATTCGAGAATAGTTAGAAACTGGCTGGACGAAAATTATCCAGAAAGATGGATCGGCCGTGGAAGACCAGTCGCCTGGCCTCCACGATCCCCTGACCTAAATCCATTAGATTTCTTTGTGTGGGGATTTCTAAAAGAAAAAGTGTACCAGACTCCCGTAACCACAAGAGATATGCTAATAAAAAATAAGACCTTATTTGAATAATGCTATACCACGTTCGATCATTCGCAGATGTGAATTGTGTATTGAACAATTGGGTTTACATTTCGAGCAACTACTTTAGATTTTGTATGTTTGTCCGAACTATCCAATAACGTTTTAGTTGTAAATAATTAATTTAATTTGTTAAAAATAATATTGGAAAATTAAACAAATTAATATTCTTTTTTTTTGTGTTTATTTGGAGTTAGGAATTATTGCTGTGTTTAAAAACACAACTAAAGGATTATCTTAATTACTTGTAATGCCCAAATCGAAAATGTAAAAAAAATATTATTTTCCCATAAATAATTAAAAATGCATCGAACCCTAAAAATCGAAATATCTCAAAAACGGCTAACTATAACGAAAACTCACAGGAGAGATTTTTTATGTTGAAAAGTGCGAAGAATCAGTTTTTTTTATTCAAAAAGCAAAAGTTGCACTAAGAAAAATTTTTCGGTCATTTTAATACACTGCAGGTACAGTAGAGAGCGCCCTCTAGCGGCTACAGTAAAACTATGCCCATGGTTCGTTTTGTCGTACCAAAAAGCCCTTGCATACAATTTTCAATGTTATACATCAAATATTGTTCGAAATATTTTAAAAAAACTATTTTAGAAAGTAAATTTAAACACCCTGTATTTCGGAAGCAACGCATTTTTCGACCCATGTTTATATAAACTTTATGCATTAATTTTAAATGTTCTATCGAATCTTAAAGTTATGCAACAATAAACTGAAACACCCTGTATATTTTTGAGATGTAAGTACTTGGTTTAGTCGTTTCGGACAAGTTGCCTTTTATGGAAAGAAATATTTGTCAAATATTTTAAAAGTCTACCTAGTAGTCTAAAGCAACAGATTCTCATTAGCCTGTTTTGATTCCCAATAATGATAATTTATAGTGTATTTTTACGGATACCAAACACTTGCGATCATCGCGCGTTATTATAACGCGTTTGACCGATGCTCTGGAGAAGTGTACAACCAAATATCAATCAAATATGTCTGAAGAACTGTAAAATTAAATATGCCTTATGCTATCCAAACAAGCTGTAAATAGTTCCTAGTATTATTACAAAAAGTTCAATGTGTACAAACGGGTAGCTGCAGTTACTCCAATTTAGTCGAATCCCTGTTCTACATAAATGTATGTAAGGAAAATATTAAAATTCTTAAGCGCTCGCCATCACAATATCTCCATGAACTGCCACAACGTTACGCAAGGAACGTACCTAATATCAGAATTCCGTGCCGAGGAGAACCGGGAAGGCATACTGCATTTTTGCTTATTCAGAGAGATTTCTCGGACAGGGTCGGACTTGTTACAGTCACATGTTAAAAGGAAGCTTTAAGATCAACGACCTCTTTTCCTGTACGACCAGTCCAGTCCACTTTAGAGTGACAGGCCGATCTCTGCAGGTAAGTTCGACTTCCTCTTTGACGAGGGACCTTCTTCGGGTCGCAAGAATCTGGTTCAGTTTAATACAGCCAAAACACAGTACTGTACCTTGACTAACAAGAGACAACTATACCAAAAAGCCGTCCACTATTGCTGGTCGGAGTCTAGATCGTCAAGAACTTGATTTCGCACGAACACATCTGGTCAATAGCGGCAGCTGCTGTAAAACAGCTAGGATCTGTTTAGAGCTATAAAAGCCTCCTCACTCTGTACCAGGCACAGATAAGACCTAGCCTTGAGTACTACTCACATGTTTGGGGTGCTGCCGCCCCGACTACTTTGTCCATGCTTGATGCTGTCCAGAGGAGGGCTGTCCGACTAGTCGATGTCTCTCCTCTAGCGATCTAGCTCTCTCCTTCTGCTACGCCAACGGTCTTTCCTTCTCAGAAAAAACCCACCTGACTTCCGTCCCCCATCCTAACCGGGTCGAATTTCGTACATCCAGAACTGGCCGATACGACCGCTCCATTGTCCCTAGGGTATCGAGAGTATGAAACAATCTACACGAGGAGTTATACAAATCTTAGGCACATCAATGATTGGATTAACAAAGTTTTTTTAAGCTCTTTAAGCAGCCGCAGGGCCCTGGCATTTAGACTTCCACTTGCACGGCTGCTTGGGCATATAAAACAGGTTTTCACTATAACGAGTTTCCTTGTGGTCTGTTTCGTACAAATTTTAAAGTATTTCTTTGAGTACCACCTCCATTTAATGAAGCATGTTGCAATAGGCATATATCTATCGATTTTGAGTAGCACGAAGCAAGGCTGTTGTGCTCATGTTATTGGAATCGCGGATATGTTCCAGCCTTGTAGATTTTCGACGAAATGCACGGCACAGGTATACTAAGTGACACATAAATCCGAACACCCAGTTTAAATGGTTTTATTTTAATAAAATTTTGTATAAGTACTTAATAAAGCATAATAAGTAAATGATAAAAATTACAAAATGATTACACTGCTTTAAAGCCCTTTGACCTTTAATAATGTGTGGATGCACCCTGATGTGCTACGCATTCTCCAACGCGCCTAGGCATGCTTCTGATCAGGTGGTCAATGTCCTCCTGTGGTATCTCATTCCAGGCAACCACCAACTCCTCTCGAAGTGCTTCTAGAGTCTGAGGAGGACGTTGCAAACTGAGCAATCTCCTACCCATCATATCCCACACGTGCTCAATTGGGGATAAGTCGGGAGATCTTGGTGGCCATGGTAACAATGTGACATCATTATGTTGAAAGAAGTCTATTGTGACTCTTGCAACATATGGTCGGGCATTATCTTGTTGGAAAGTTGGATCTGCCAGGGTGTCAAGATAGGGTAAAAGATGGGGTTCTAGAACTTCGTGGATATAACGCTGCGCGTTCATGTTACCTCTGATGAAGATTAAAGGTGACCTGGAACCATAAGCTATAGCACCCCAAACCACAACTCCAACAGTGTGATGAACATGTCTTTCAACAAAAAACTGTGGATTCCTCCTTTCACCACGTCGCCTTCTAACCCTGGCACGACCATCGTGCATGCCTAAACAAAATCGAGACTCGTCACTAAAGACAATACTGTTCCATTCCTGATCCCAGAGTGACCGTTGTCTGCACCACTCAAGGCGATTACGTCGGTGTTCTCGAGTTAAAGGGAGGACCCAGTGTGGCCGGTATGAAAACAAGCCAAAATAGGACTTCCGTGTTCTGCAAACCATTCATTTGCAATGGACCTGGTAGTGGAGAAACGGTCCCTTAAGGCCAATAATCTTAGGCGGCGATCTTCACGGTCTGTTGTTCTACGGCGGCGTCCAGTGCCCCTTGCTCTTTGCGTACGGTCTTCTCGAAGCCATGGCTGACATCACCTAACCACAGTGTCCACACTTCTTTGCACTCTAACTGCAATTGCCCGCAAAGAAAGTCCAACTTCCCGAAGTCCCACTATACGGCCCCTCTCAAACTCACTGAGTTGACGAAATCGTACAGGTCTCCGTACTCTAGGCATGGGAACCGATCGTAAAGGATGTCAAGAACCAAAATCCGCCAACGTTGATTCTTTACTGCGGCTGAAATATTCATTTTTAGAGCGTTAGTGAATTAACAAGAAGCAGTATAAAAATCGGAATGTCCAACTGATAAGACTGAAAATGTTTTCACTTGTTATTTACAGTAAGATAAATACATTCACCAAATTTTAATAAAATAAAACCATTTAAACTGCGTGTTCGGATTTATATGTCACTTAGTATATTATGTATCTTAAAAAGTGATATTTTTCCGGCTTTTTTTCTGAGATTTTATAGGTTTTTCGTGAAATAATGTAGGGTTTTCTACAAGATGTCAACTTAGCACTAGCTGTTGAACACTTGTTATGAACCCGTTTTGTAGCTGTACGTGTTGCCTAAACGTCATGAGGCTTCAGTTAACAATGTTTGGCTCTGATGTGAGATGCTATTATTACCTAGTCTGTAAGTTGTATACTATAGCTGGAAGGAAACGCCAGTGAATAGGTTCATATTGAGGATATGTGTGCTAATAATATGTATTGATGATAACTCCATTAGTTTCTTGCCTCAAAAACACTTACTTAAAGTTAGAAATTGATTTTGCGTGTCCACCTTTCCTTATTCATTCTGGAAATTACATATGCAAATATGTGGAATTTCAAAAATGAGAGAGATATGAAAAGAGAATTCCTGGATGGTGAAGTAACTAACTTTGTGTGGAATATTATATCTTGCACATACATACTGCCACTATGTACATACTTCTATTATATTCACTGTACACTGTCGAATTACAAGTCATATACTCATATACGCTAACAGTGGGCACGGTGATGATTTCCGTAATTCTCCTGTAAGTTTTTGTAAACAAAAAAAACTGGAGAAATCGTAATTGATAACTTTGAACATAGCCTGTCTTTAGAAAGGACAATATATAAATAACCAGCATTGGCAGCATATTCAGTAATCATTTTCTCACATAACAAATATCACTGATTTGATACACTTGCAGACCAATACACATAATCATCCAGATGCGATCTTGTCACTTAACCAATTTTCTTTCTTACATATCTTCTCATAGATAAACACTACTCGGTTTACTGCAACCAACAATGCATGATTGAGCGTGTCGGGTCGTTGAGTCATTCCTCCATAGATGGAGGCTTTTGATGACGCTCTCAGCGATCATAACGAGTAAACGTGGAAAGAACTATTTGCACATTAAGAACTACCTAGTCTGAAGATGAAATTTAGATTTTTTACATAATACCCCTGACGTCCTCGCTTTTCTTCTCTTTTACCTTGAATTGTTACTAGGGCCAATTTCACCAACAGCAGTCCGTTATTCTGCCCCTATAGGGTAACAGACCGTCAGATATATCGAATGAGCTTCAAGTTCCAATCAACAAATTTTAGCAACCAATAGCTATGAAATGTTGAAAACAAAATACTGCGAAAGTATGAGATGACAACTTGTCATTGAAACATCAACAGCTTATTGAATATTAAGAAATTACATATAATTCAGTCAAAATTTTAAGAAATGTTTGATTTTTGAATTAAATTCATGTTTTAATTACTATTGTTGATTTTTTATTCATGTTTATATTATTTTCTTCAATTGATATGTGATACTGTGTGTTTTTTCCTATAAACCTCTTGCAGATAGCCGTTAAGCACCTACTTGATGACAGGCTCTATCAAAAGATATTGCTCGTTTCCAAACATTCATTCATTTACTTGCCGTTCATCAGAACCATTATGGCACCTTAGATTGATATTCCCACAAAACCATTCAGGTTTTTTGATATCCATACATCCATAAAGTTGAATATTTTTCGTTGTTCAGGAACTGAACAAACATCCACACTATATTCACAGCGATTAAGAAATTCCCAAATGTATGCCTTAAAGCTACCAGCAAACCTAAAACCTGCAAAAAAGACTACAAATTTGCCATATTTTTCACGAATACACATTCTAGGTTATATTTATATTAGATATTATTTGAATACAGCTGATTATTGCATTTCAAGGAGTGACACATGTGTGGGTTCTGTCAACTGTTGGTACCAGTCACAAAACATATACTCTGAAGGTTTAATTCCATGCTATTCAATGACAACACGGTGCGGTTGTCAGCGGCCATTTTGTGAGAGTGCGACAGGGTTGCCAAATTGTGCATTAATATCCCGTTTCACCCTCCTGGTCCCAGTAGAGTAAATTCCGCCAACTGTTGAAATATACTCTACTATGCTTTATAAGACTATTCGTGACATTTTTCCCAAAATCATTGCACAACACTTGAAAAAATGCAAATGAAAATTTAAAATTATTTCCATGACGCCGTAAAATAGCTCCGTCGGTACTTTGGGTTATACATCTTGACAGTAGGGATGTTCGATACGATCCTATATTTAGAAGTATCAATGCATTTCACGAGTCATCTTTCGATCCGGACTGTGTCAGAAAGAGTGACTGCCATTTGGCTGCGACATTACCCTGCCAAATCACACATATCTTTCATCATTTTCAAAGAAATTGTACAAAATCTTCAAATTTGTGAAGATAGCGAGTTTCACTTCATACGTTGTTACCAGACATGCCCAAATCATGAGTTGCTGCCGTGATATTCATCCCGACCACTGCATCCCCACGGCTAGGCGACCTGTATGTTAAATTTGTATTGATAGGGCAGCGGGGTTATGCTATAAATCATATGTCACAGTGTTTGTGCACTGATTGCAACGGTTAGATGATACCAATAATATTTTCATAAATAGGAGATCTTTCCCATTCCGGATCGAACAATCTACCAAAGATGCTTATAATCATGATACCTAGTAAATTTTCACGAAAAAAATCAAAACCAGCAAATGTAAAAGATTCATTTCGCACCCTCCACCACGGGACGTGATCGTCGTTAGACTTGGCAACCCTGCGAGTGACAGATAGATATCTCCGCCAGTCAAAAAAGAAAAATAGACAAACAATAAACATTGCTGGTTTTTTTGATTTTTGGACTTCAGACATTATTTGTGAAACATTTTTCATAATTTTTTGTCTATGTCCAGAGTAATTGCATTATGCATCAGGGAGATGTAGGGATTGATACGTCTTACACATATTATCTGTACTGTAGGATGGAGAGGACATACATTTTTTATTGCTTTGAAGAAATTTACTAACCCATAAATTAATAAATGACTATTATGACGTAAAGGAAGATGAGGAATTGGATGGAATGTATTTTATATTCTATTTTCTTGCAAAATACAGACAAATCCACACTATTCAACAGGTATGTAATGATAACTTTCAGTATATTGAAGTTGGTAAATTCGAGAGTGCCATGCATTAACAAACGTCCAAATCTGCTGCCAAATTTAACAGCTAGAAAATCGACCTATTATTTGCCGCATTCCCATACGCTGAGGGGGATAACGGATTGTTAAATGTAAACCTGTAACATATATCAAAATACAACAAAGTTGTACTGTTTTTTCTGTACAAAAGCATCATGTTGAAATGAAAAAGTGGTCTTGTTTATAATACAGTCGAATTTTCACGATTTTATTCAATATTTCAATAGAGATCACTAATATTCATAGACCTTTGACAGCTTCTGTCAAATTGCATTTCGATAAGGTATTTTCCCATTGGTCCATGCTATTAATGTTGGTGAAATCGGCCCTAGTATATTATACTGATGGTTGCGATATAACATATGTATCCCAGATAAGCTGTTAATTCTTCTATGTCTCTCCCCATTTTACTCAGAACTTATTTATTTGTTATGTGTTTTGTCCATGGAATTTTTGATTCTATATATGTTTTCTCGCACCAACTGGCGAGGAGGTATTATAATACGGAAATTTCCTATGTTTTGAAATACACTTGAAATGATAGTCGTAAAGTGAAGTACGGCACTAAAATTTTTTTGAATATCCTGATGAATGAGAAAGTTACGCTATCCAGAAGCTTCTTATATGAAAAACTATCTTGTTGGAGTGTGAGACTGAGTGATGACGTCACATGACACCAGCTAACATCGCGACGTGCCCGCCGTTGCTCTTCTCCCCATTAACGATTTACGATAAAAATGGGTAAAAAATGGGTCATACCAACGACTCACAAATACTATATTGAACATAGGTGTACAAATACAAACGTTCAGATTTAGAAAAAAATGTTTACATGTGCCAATACATAGATGAATCGGAAGGACACTATCCTCTTTCAGCTATATCATTGATGAGAATTGATCGCAATGAGACTTTTGACTATACCAAAACTTTGCCAAATAGTAGGTCACGATGTGACCTTTTTCGAGTTGCAGGATTACCCTACAATTTCCGGACACCGTCTATATATATATACGGGTGTAAGTAAAGTTGGGGTTTTCCTTTTCAGAAACAACTACCCTTGAAATAACAAAGGTAATGTGTAGTGAAACGAGGGCGACCAAGTAAAAAAAAATGAAGGAAAAAGTACTCACTCTCCAGTTGACGAGAAGGGCTAAGTACGTCTCTGCCGCTCCAACAGAAAATGAAATCAGCTGATGCGCTACCGAGCAGACGCAGAAACCACATTGATTGTCTTACACTTAATGGCACATCTTCTAACAAGGAAGGCAAAATGTTGCGTAAAAAGTCTAGGTATTGCATCCCGTCCAATCGATTTGGGAGAATAAATGGTCCAATGAGCATGCCGTTCACCATGCCAGCCCAAACATTCACCGAAAATGTTTGTTGAAAATGTGCCCGACGGAAAGCGTGCTGATTTTCTACTGACCAAACATGAGTGTTGCGAAAGTTATTCACCCCATTACGCGGGAACGTAGATTCGTGTCACCAATATGCACTTCAAAAAGTCCGGATTATTGTCATGTTGATGCAACAACCACTCACAAAACCGCACTCTTGCTGGAAAATCGTTAGGTTGAAGGGCTTGTACACGTTGGACGTGAAACGGATACAGCCCCTCTTCACGCAGCGTTTGCCACACTTTAGTTTTTGATACTTGCACTTCTCTAGCCACGTCTCTAGTGCTTGTTGAGGGATTCTCGTCTACGCGATTACCTCTACACGCGTGACCGTAACCGTCGGTTGAAGGTTGCATACTGACCTGACACACTGACCCCGACCCAGTTGTCGTCGGGTTGAGCCAGTGACCTTGTACCAGTCGGTGATGTCGCGGCTACAGGACGGTATTCAGATATTTTTGATGTTGCAGAGCCCTTCATCTCGGTTCCCTTAAGACATTGGTGTATATGGTACTAAGAAAAATTGCTTATGTTTTCAAGATCTACACGTCGTGTAAAGGAAAACCCAAACTTTGCGGACACTCTGTATAATAATTAAATCGTTCCTCTCGGTTGAGTTAAACAAAAAATTAATGCCATTAAAAATATGGACTTTTCAGTCGGTCTAGTATGTGTCGTATGTCCGGTAATCTTCGCACAAGTTGGAAAGTACTGCTCCAACTTTGGTAAAATATTGATTAAGACTACCAAAATAACGGAGGTAAAACATTGTATGTTTTTAAAATCGGTATAATGACGACAGCAAAAAAAATGTTATTGTATGCTCTTAGAATGTCTAATAATGTTTGGGTGTAGAGGACTCGTAAGTTTTGCAAATCTAAAAGTTGGTTTTCCACAATTTTTATTTTCCAGCTCACGTTCTAAAGTGGTAAAAACTTTTTAGCGTTCAAAATTCATTTTCCTACATCTTAACTTGTTTTTTAAAAAGATATGCATATGGAGTTCTTTGTGATCCTGCCCTGTTGGTGGAGGCCGTAATGCAATTCTTCCGGTTCCTTTCCATTTCGCGTTTGGACGTAGGCATTTATTAAACTGGAAATTATTCATAGGAACGCAAACTACTTGTTTTTAAGTCAGGGCAAGCAATTACTGCGAGTGGCTTGTTTCTTTTATTTCCACCTTGATAATGACAAACGATTCGCCATTTACGGTGGAAAGCTATACCTGAGTTACTTTTTCCGGGAAACAGCGATATTTTATTTAAACCTCATTACTAATGGATAGTTGATTGAATTCGAAGTTCACCGGTAACAAGAGTAATTTGACTTTAAAGGTGGGTTTTGAGTTGATAGATTGTCAATTCACCAGAATACATCATACAATTTTGAACGTTTTAATACCTACAAAATGTACACGTAGATATCGCATGTCGATCAAAACTGTGCTAGTGATACGTCGTCGTTGTTGTGATTTTACGAATGCAACCATTATCATGGTTAAAATCAGATTTATCAAGGAAATCGTAGATTACCAGTTTGCGTTGAAAGCGTGGACTCATCTTACTGTATGCACATCGAAAATTACTGACTGTATATAATATACTCTACCTGATCTAAATAACAGATCATTCAGAAAAGTGTTTTTGGTGTATGAAGGCAACTTGGTGGAAAATATTAAAGTAGTTATTAACTATTTTCACCCTGATTTTTACTGATCTTTCATCCAACATTACGTGCACATTAGATTAATAAGTTGATGTTATAAAAGCTTGCTAAAAATGATACATTCTTCAACGAATAACCCCATGTTAGTCACAACCGATCAACAAAATTTCACAGGAATATGTGAACAATTTTCTATTATTATAGGTATAATATAATGGTACTTGAAAATTATATAAAAAATGTAGTGCTTGTAGAACAGTTGTGTCCAGCAAGAACCAACGAGGAGGTCTGAGGTAAGCTCTTGCCAGGAAAGGAATAAGGAAGATGAGGATGAATAAGTGTAGGATAAATGATAAGAAAAACAGATAAAATCAAAGTAAAATAAACAACAGAAAAAACATAACAAAGATTAACGAAAACTTAATAAAAACTCTTAGAACAAACAAATAACAGCCCAAGTAATAACAAAAATTAGAAAACAGAAAACAAGTATCAAAAATAACAAAAATTAGAATAACGAAAATTAAAGTGCTAAATTCTGCATATTTACAAATAAACATTTATCTACAGCTATGTAAATGTTGCGGCCTGATGTGAATGTAGTCAATTCACGTTTCTTTGCTTTATTCGCGCTTGCAAAGATGTCGTTCCTTTTGGCACAATAATTTCTCAAAAATGTATTGACTGTGCAAATAACAATTAATTTTATAACATAATCTGGTGAATGGACTGTGCAACGCGAAAATGAAGTGTCGTGATTATTATCACTCACATTGTTAATTATCAACTGAGAAAGAGCGCGTCTCTTATCAGTGATTTCTAAAAATGATTCCTCGTCACTTTCCAAAACTTTATTGAAAACTATATAACTTAGCATGACAATATTAATAACTGGATCCTTTGGGAGTTTTAAGCCACCTCTACTCAAATTCTGTATAATATTGTGCTTGTCTTCTATATCAATATCATCTGAGTGTGTCAAATTTTCCTTACAATAATCGCAGTGATTTTTTTTTAATAAGGCATAACAACAGTAACCAGCTAAGTAGGTGATGACAGGGATTTCATCCTTTATACTATCAATATCAGACTAAAATTTCTATTTCTAAATCATCATTTTCACAGAATTGATCTATTTGTATATCACCATAACGAGACTTCAATGACATCAAGCTTTGAGTTCGTAACTTTTTCTCAGATTCATATAACTGACGATGCATTGTCAGAAAGAACATGCAGAACATCATCCAAGTGGTGTATATTAGATAATACAAATTAAGTTTCAATATTACCTGAGTTGCGTAACAATTCTTGGGAGTACATATACGTTTTTACATTGTGATCTTTATTACAGAGTGAGTTATGATGGGTGCTGGTTTATATTTTAACTTAAACAAAGTATCTTTATCCTGAACAATTTTATGCCACCCATATGGACATTGCCTTGAACTGAAAACTGTGAGCAAGTCTGAATAATTTTGGAAACAAGTTGATTTTTGCCTTCTCAATGCTAGTTTGCAGTGCTTTAAGTAGCTGTTCTCGTTCCTTGTCCCTCAATTTCTCATCTCGGCTTCTTCTGCTTGATATGTCGTTTGAAAGGTATTTTGGACAATTTGCAAAGATACTTGGAATTACATCTGCCTTTAATTTTGGATACTTAAGGAGTACAGTAATGGTCCTATCTGCCTTTTCGTCATGGAAGGTGGGTTCCCAAATGATGCTGTCCTCAGCAAAGTGCAAATTACATACTCGGGTGTATTTTGTAACCACTAAATCACTACGAGGGATTGCACTGAGCCATCTTTTACGACAGTTTTCGTTCACTGGATACGAAAATACCTTCGGGCCCTTCCCGTAATTATCGACACAGTTAGGAACGGAGCACTTGTAAGGCATTTTGAAAACTTAGCTAAACAATCGCAATACACAAATATAAGTTTGAAACATCAATAATGTTCAGTTTAAATAGCATAGAAAGATGAGGCTCAGAATGTGAGGTTAGTTGGCAATGTTGCCACATATTCCAATTTTGAATGGAATATTAGACTTCACAAGTGACAGATTGAACGTAATATCGAAAATGTATTCTTGACATACTAAGGCAGATCAGAAAGAATAATCACATCATCACTGAAGCTGCGGGGGCCCGTCGATCGCGAGCTACCGGTAGTTCGCAGAGGCAATTTTGGTGGCCCACCATATGTTTTAAAAAGGTGTAAAAATCATAGGAGCTTCCTTAAATTTTGTAAATTCTCGTAATAAACACAAGCAGCGGCGACACTGCGGTGAGCGATCCGTTCGAGAACGATCTCGATTACTTACGGCACAAGGTCCAGCGGTTGGATTAGAGTGTGCCTGCAATTAAAAACATTATCAGCAGTAGTAAGAAGATGAAGACATCATTCGGAATGGGAAAAACGATATCTCTTTACAGAAGTTAAAGCTAAAAATGTATGCTTGTACTGCAACCAGAACCGAAAAACTGGAACAATTTAAAAATCAGTTAATTGGATAACGGACAATGTTTTTAAAAACAATCGACAAGAGTAAGGCTACAACTGAAGCATCATACTGGGTGTCCCAGATAATTACACAAAAGAAGAAACCTGATGAAGAAGGGGAAATGATGAAACAGGCGTTTTTAGAAGCTGCAGATTCATTATGTGCCACCTCTAGGAATGAGGACGAGATAGTGTCTGATATAAAATCTATGCAACTTTCTGCCAATACAGTGAAGTAATGAGCAATGATATAGTTTTACAGTTAAGAAATGACTTCGACAACTGTGCTTATGTTTCACTGCAGCTGGATTTAGTAATTTTGCGATTAAAGATCTTTTGAAGTTTATTCCTCTAAAAGGGCTGGACTTGTTTTCTTCTTTTAAAAATATTATTTCTGCTGAGAAAATTCCAATATTGAAAATTGTAGGCTTGACTACCGATGGCGCTCCAACTATGGTGGGTCGTGAGAAGGGTCTCGTGGGGTTATGCCGTAAAGATGAAAGTTTTTCGCAATTTCTCTGTTATCACTGAATTATCCTTCAACAAGCATCATGTGGACATCTTCTAAAGTTAAATAAGGTTATGAAATTGGTGGTACAAATTGTGAACAAGATTAGAGCTCAAGCGTTACAAAGAAAATAATTCAAAACCGTGGCCGATGAAATTGACTGTCAATACAGGGAACTACTTTTTCACTCTGAAGTCCGATGGTAAAGTAGGGGACGATTGCTGAAGCGCATTAATGGTATCATATTTGCCATTGTTCAATCTTTCAAACGACGTAATGAACCGACTCCGGAACTAGAAAATTCAATCTAGCTTAGGGATTTTGGTTTCCTTGTGAATATTACAGAAAAATTAAATGAATTTAATTTGCAGCTTCAGGGAAGAGACAGAGGACTAGCAGAAATGATTTCTGATATAAAAGCGTTTATCAAAAACCTTGAGTTTTGGTAACAACACTTAATCGATGGGAATACCAGGCAGTTTCCTGTTGTTTCAGAAAAGAGATCTCAAAGTCCATTAGAGCCTCATGACAGTAAATATCATGTAGAAATAGTCTCTAACTTGAAGGAACTGCAACAATCGCTTCAAGTATATCAACGAAATTACTGTAGTGGCACAATTTGTTGTTTCAGCCTCCATGTAAATTGATATAAAAGAAGCGCATTTCAGTGTAGCGGTTCGTAATTATTTACAAACTGTTTATCCAAATCGTTGGATTGACCACGGTAAGCCCCAAGAATGGCCGCCAGACTTCAACAATTTAAATTTCTCTTTGTGGGGCGATCTCAAGACACTAGTGTACACAAGTTCCATTAACACTGTAGATGATTTAAGAGAAAGAATAGTTGCAGCTTGTGATAGAATAAAAAACACTCCAGGGATATTTCAACGAGTGCGCAATTCCATGGGAAGGAGGACGGAAGCATGCATACTAATTGAAGGGAGCCATTTTCAACAATTTTTGTAACAATTTCGTTGGTTTTAATGTTATGTTTATGTTGTCAGTTGTTGTTGTTCATTACCCCAAATGTGTTTAATTTTTCGAATTAATTTAATAATAATTTTGCAAGTTACTGTCTATCTAACGAAGCTACAAAGTAATCGTAAACAGTGGTTGATTCGTGATCAACGCGTGATCGGTAGCCATGGCGCTCTGTCGGCCTCTTCCTGATTGGCTTGTAGCGACGAGCCTCCAGACAAAGTCGCACGGTTGCCACGCTCGGCGAGTTTTTGCCAGAGTGGTTGATCACATTCGCATGGATCACAAATCAATCTGTTGGTGCAATACGTGCAATAACTGTTGTAAAGGACATTATATAACAATAAATGGCATCACAAAGGTATATTCCAATTTGATCTGCAGCAAATTATGAACGGCATATACGGAGATGCGAAAACAAGCTCAAAAAGGTGAAGAAAATTTTTGTGCAATCTTTATAGTTAAATTTTTCCTAAGAGGTAGCATCAGTGAGGGAATTTTTTTCTATTGTCTTATTTTTCACATTAATGCGATGTCGAGGTATGTGGCCCTATCGCAATTGAAAATAAGGTTTCGATAATCCTTCCATAAAGTTTCGATGAGTACATCTGAAATAACCTTGAGATATTCTTCAGGGAAATACAAAAATCTCCTTTTGTGTTTTTTGTGCAGATTTATCTATTAAAATCCTATCCGCAATCTATTTTCCGTGCACACACCTTCAACCGAATGTATGCCATATATGATATTACCGTTTCCAACTTTCACCAAGGTTAATAGGAACCTGGTTGGTATGAAAAACAGCTTTTAGCTGACACCCGCCAGGTTAAATAAAGGCTATTATTATTATTATTATTATTATTATAACAGCTCCCTACCCTTCCCCCCTATAAGAATATCGATTTGTAGGCTCACATTTCAAGGTTATTTCTGACAATTTTCCCAATAAAACATGATCATTGTGACATTAAGCCTGACAACGCTGCATAGTAGAGGGAACTCTCAGCGCCACGTTGATGGTTCGTCACCACGCACAGGATTGTAATCAGTTACGGATACCCGTTTCTGAGCGCGAACGTTTTATGCACGTCTTGACTTGATTTTTCTTGCGGAAATTTAATATTAGTCTAAAATGTCTGACACAGATACAGCTGATGAAGTGGTTGAAATCAGCTTAACGCCACCCAGAAAAAGGGCTAAAAAGCTTCATCTTAGCGCAGGTGAAAAACAAATTATTCTAAATATCTACAAGAACCAGATGCAAGAGAATAGTGGATTGGCTATAGAAAATATCGTATGTAAGGTTGCTGAAATTTCTGGAGTAGGTCGATCAAGTGTTTACAAAATCTTGAAGGAATATAGACAAAATCACTCACTATCTGAGCCAAAAACATATCCAGCGAGAAAAAAAATCATCGAAAAAATAGATGACTTTGACAAAAGTGCCATTAGAAGAAAAGTACATCACTTTTTCTTCAGGAATGAAATACCTACAATAGATAAAATATTGAAGCAAGTGAATGATGATGAGGACCTGCCAAATTTTAAAAGATCTACGTTCCATAAGCTGTTGAAAGAACTAGACTTTCGATTTTTGAAAAGAGGAAGGAATAGTTTATTGATAGAAAAGGAGGAAATTGTTATCTGGAGAAGAGAATACCTTAGAAAAATTAGGCAATTCCGCGCTGAAGGAAGAAAAATTTATTATTTAGACGAAACATGGGTGAACGCGGGGCATACGCAGGGAAAGGTTTGGGTAGACAGATCTGTGAGGTCCTCAAGGCAGGCTTCTTTAGATGGCCTTTCGACGAGATTGAAAAATCCTGCAGGTAAGTTTCGAAGTATATGAACTTTTTTGGATGCAGATCATTCATTTTCTGATCGAATCAATGATTTGGAAGCTCCGAACTCAGTTTTGCTATCTCATCCAAGTTTCTGAGTATTTCCTTCACCCAAAAACTAATTTAAGACCCTATCCTACACTAACCTAAAAAGAGTAAGTTGCTTAATTTCGTCATTTAGTGCGCTCGCTGAGAAGTAAAATAACTAATTACTTTCAGGCAAGAGAAAACGCCTGATCATTTGCCACATAGGTAGCGTAGATGGATTTGTTCCTGAAGCATTGTGGGCATTTGAATCCAAAAAAACTGGAGACTATCACGAAGAAATGGATGGTAACTCATTTGAAAATTGGTTCAAAAAAATTTTGCCGACACTTGATGATAACGCAATTATTGTGATGGATAATGCCCCGTACCACTCCAGAAAATTGGAAAAAATTCCAACAATGGCCACCAAAAAGGCAGACATTCAACAGTGGCTTGTCTCAAAGAAGATCGACTTCGACCAAACAATGGTCAAAGCTGAGCTGATAAATATAGTCAAGCGACATAAGTATAAATATGATTTAAAAATTGTTGACGAAATGGCCAAAAACCAAAATAAAACGATCCTCAGGCTGCCTCCCTATCACTGCGAACTGAATCCTATCGAGTTGATTTGGGCCGACATCAAGCAATACGTGGCGTCAAATAACAGCACTTTTAAGTTTTCTGACCTTAAAAAACTGTTTGATGTTGCTGTCGATAGAATTACGCCAGCAAAATGGAGAACATGTATTGACCATGTCCAAGAGAAGGTTGAAACCAAAATGTGGGATATGGACAATATCATTGACACCCAAGTTGAACCCCTTATAATTGACATCAACAATTCTGATGATTCAAGCTCCTCGGAATACAGCATATAAATCGATTGATACCATTAAGACTGGCAGCTTAACGGGCTTTTTGGCAAGACAGGTAAGTTCATTATAGACTGCAATCAAAGTGTAAGTTTCTAGTTATTAATGTGGAAATTCCAAATTTATAATTACACAAAATTAGGGTTAATTTAGGAGTTCCAAAGCATAATAGTGCCATTTTGACCTTCTTCCTATTTCTCATGTAAATTTTAATAGCAATCAAACTAACAAACTTTATGGAGTCTGTAATAAACTTTTGTACTACTACTACTACGTCTGTAGTTTCTATTTGCTCAAAAAAATTTGCTCTGCATTGTGAATAGAAGGTTGATTTGTAAATATTATTGGGTATATATGTAAGTTAATAATAAAATATGAACAATTTCATTTGAGATGGTCCACAAGTTTTTTTCTTGTGCGTTTTAGTAACATTTTGCTGAAATGGTGAATACAGAATTTTTTGCACTGATTCCTAGTGTCGAAATATGATTAGAAAGGCGTGGTATATTCCTGATAATTTACTATGCTTTTGATAGAATTTACAGCAACACATATCTTGTACGACATTTTTTGATAGATCAGTCACAATAGCTTGATACGGCCCTGTAGCGTCTCCTACGGTTAAGTTCTTGATCACGTGCAATACGGGTGTATATGTTTGATTTTACTTTGTTTCTTCGATGGATACAGTTAGACAATAGAACGGTTTTTATTTTTTTACTTAAAAATGGCGCATTGAAGGAAAACAGTTCAAGAGAGATAATTTGTTTTAAATTAAATGGGGGATTTAAAAATAATTTTTATTTGGCAAAAAACTATTGGCGTACCATTTTTTTCTTAAAAAATATCGAAGTCAGTACCCGCACGCACGCCACTGTTAAAGCTAAAAATTATTCTCGCATTGAAAAATATGCAACTTTATTAGCTGCCACTACGTGCTAAATATCAGTGAAATATCTGAAGCGGTTCTGAAAATATTGATTAATTTCCATTTTTATCCTAAAACTTCAACACCCCGAGTTTTTGTAAGGAAACATTTTTGGACCATAGTTTATAAAGCAAGCTAACATTAATTTTTTATGTAGATTCACACCCTTAAATATTCGTACATCATTAAGGGACACCCTGTATATTTGTTCGGCTGTGCTTTATTGATTTTTTTAATATTTCCTCTGCCTATTGGAAATAAACTTATTATTATTAGCTAATATGTCAATAGTCAGGTCACTAATCTTTTGAATTGCACTTTCTTCACTATTTTTTTTGACACTTCACCCCTCCTATAGTAAACTACGTTCACGTCCACTAACCCGCAAGCCTCTACCGCTTTCCATTAAATTCCATGAATTAGGCGAATTATGCGGGAGTGCCTAAAAATCTGCCCTTTATGTCCATTGTTGGAATGCTCTTTTCACGAGACCGCCATTGTTATCCGTTCAGCTTGTCTGGAAATAATGGCGGTGCACGGGCAAACATAGTTCAACTGTGTGGCTGATTGCAAATCTATGCCAGAGGTAGGTAATTATACCCTTGCAGATATTCTCGCTGGCAGCTTTATGGAGGGATAGTTGTTGTACACGACGCATAACTCCTTCCTCATGTTACTTGATAACCTGGGGCAGTTGCTGGTTTGGGGCAACTATGTGAAAACGTGATACTGTGTTACGTATAACGGATGACGTCAGCGATGCCAATATACAAGGTACAAGCTATACGTTTGTTGCGAGTGGTTACCTTAGCTGTCCAAGTTTGTTTTTTAAAACAAAAACGTCTAATAGCTCAGCAGGTAAACGTTAAAACCCATAAGTATGTTATATCATTATTCTTCTTGTGAAAGGACTAATATTAATCTGAAACAAGAAACCGGACAATCCATTAAAAAAAAGGGTGTCGAGATTGCGGAACAATTACTCCTCAAATATTGCAATATGTGCGTCAACGTTTTGAGCAAAATCTTTACTATTCATGGTGGCCATTTTCAATATTTACTTGCCTAACGGGTCAGTTCATTCTTCATTTTTAAGTTACTTCGCTGCCAAATGTATTGATCTCCACTAATGATGATGCATTAGTTTTATTTAAGCTTTAAATCAATAAATTTTCCAAAATACTGAACTGAAGTACATTAATTTTATATCATTATAAAGGGAATTAAAAGGCCTTTAAAATAAGGTATCACTCGACCCCCCTTTCCATTTAAGATTTTGGGGGTGGTGTCACCCTCGCTTAGGGGACTGCACGAGCTAACGTGATTTTTTGCCAAACTTGTGTCCCCCTCGAAAACAAAATCGACGAGTCTGAGCGTTTTTCAAAAAAAAACTGAGCTGCCAGTAAATGCGTCTGTTTCGTTTTCGATGCTCCACCCTGTATAATCTAGACTCTAGATATTATATAAAAATTACGATTAGTTTTACATACGTAGAATAATACAGCAAACAGTATTTTAGCTAGAATTCGATTTTGACTCCAAATGAATGAATAGTAATGTAATTCAAGAGAGAAGTACTAACCTGCGAAATATACTGTGACATATAACTCCGAACACCCAGTTTAAATGGTTTTATTTTAATAAAAGTTGGTGAATGTATTTATCTTACTGTAAATAACAAGTGAAAAAATTTTCAGCCTTATCAGTTCTCTAACGCTCTAAAAATGAATATTTCAGCCGCAGTAAAGAATCAACGTTGGCGGATTTTGGTTCTTGACATCCTTTACGATCGGTTACGATGCCTAGAGTACGGAGACCTGTACGATTTCGTCAACTTAGTGAGTTTAATTGGGGCCGTATAGTGGACTTTCTTTTCGGGCAATTGCAGTTAGAGTGCAAAGAAATGTAGACACTGTGGTTAGGTGTTGTCAGGCATGGCTTCGAGAAGGCCGTACGCAAAGAGCAAGGGGCACTGGACGCCGCCGTAGAACAACACACCGTGAAGATCGCCGCCTAAGATTATTGGCCTTAAGGTACCGTTTCTCTACTACCAGGTCCATTGCAAATGAATGGTTTGCAGAACACGGAAGACCTATTGGCATGCGAAGTGTTTACCGACGAATGAGAGGTTTTGGCTTGTTTTTATACCGGCCACACTGGGTCCTGCCTTTAACTCGAGAACACCGGCGTAATCGCCTTGAGTGGTGCAGGCAACGGTCACTCTGGGATCAGGAATGGAACAGTATTGTCTTTAGTGACGAGTCTCGATTTTGTTTAGGCATGCACGATGGTCGTGCCAGGGTTAGAAGGCGACGTGGTGAAAGGAGGAATCCACAGTTTTTTGTTGAAAGACATGTTCATCACACTGTTGGAGTTATGGTTTGGGGAGCTATAGCTTATGGTTCCAGGTCACCTTTAATCTTCATCAGAGGTAACATGAACGCGCAGCCTTATATCCACGAAGTTCTAGAACCCCATCTTTTACCCTATCTTGACACCCTGGCAGATCCAACTTTCCAAACAAGATAATGCCCGACCACATGTTGCAAGAGTCACAATCGACTTCTTTCAACATAATGATGTCACATTGTTACCATGGCCACCAAGATCTCCCGACTTATCCCCAATTGAGCACGTGTGGGATATGATGGGTAGGAGATTGCTCAATTTGCAATGTCCTCCTCAGACTCTAGAAGCACTTCGAGAGCAGTTGGTGGTTGCCTGGAATGAGATACCACAGGAGGACATTGACCACCTGATCAGAAGCATGCCTAGGCGCGTTGGAGAATGCGTAGCACATCAGGGTGCATCCACACATTATTAAAGGTCAAAGGGCTTTAAAGCAGTGCAATCATTTTGAAATTTTTATCATTTACTTATTATGCTTCATTAAGTACTTATACAAAATTTTATTAAAATAAAACCATTTAAACTGGATGTTCGGATTTATATGTCACTTAGTATACGTTCCAAACCCCACGACTCTTTGATGTTTTGATCGGTATTTGCGTGACCTTTTTGTCGTGGTCGTTTAATGTCATGTCATTATAATGTATAGTCAACGCCAAACAAAGTGGCGTGCACGTCATCAAGGTGGGTGTGTTGAAAAATTTACATTGTTGCCAAACTTTTTGTAAAATAATAAAATTTATTATTTACATATCTAGGTTTATAAGCAATATTAACCTCAAATGAGAACAAAAATAATAGTATAATAAAATTATAGATCTGTACTTGCATAATCATTAAGTATGACAATTATTGATCAGATGACACTATGAAACTACCATATTTAATTGATAGCTTAAAGGTACTGAATAAAAATCCAAATGGGGTCCTCCAAATTTTATGCATGGTATTTATTTTACAGAATTCATACAGAAAAATGCATTCTAAAATTAGGTAAGCTACTGGTGTAAGCTTTTTCTGTACAATAAAGTTAGCCGGAGTTTCTTTCTTCAGCGCTGTCTGAATCTGAATCTTCATCACTCTCAAAGTTGATTATTAAAGGTTCGATGTCTGGTCGATCAAAAATTCGTTCTCTTTCATACCATTTAAAAATTTCTTGCTCAGTATGTCGTACACTATTTTTCCACATGTCTGGGGTAACCGTTTGTAGAGCCTCGTTCCACATATCCAAACAGTCTTTTTCACTGTTACCATCTCTACCAATATGTCTGTTATAGTAACCTTTTGCTATGCCCCAAATTAACTCAATAGGGTTAAATATACAATGGTAAGGAGGCAGACGAAGAACTTTGTGCCCATGTTGTTCCGCCAATTCATCAATCACATATATTTTAGGTGGTTTGTTTCTAAAAAAGCAGTTATTTTAAGAATAGGAATAAACAAAAGAAATATAAACTGTCGACCAAAATATATATAATTAAGAAGCATTATGTACCGAGCAACAATACTCAATAGCTCTGTTTTAAACATTGTGTTTAAAAATGGTATGTTTTGATTTGTCAACCAGTCTTGCATATTTTTTTTGTCCATGCATTGTTGGGCACTTTGTTCAATATCATGCTGTGATAAGGGGCGTTATCCAGTATAATCATAGATGGACTCTCCAATTTTTCTAATAACTGATGTTGAAACCATTTCAAAAAATTGTCCTGGTTCATCTCTCCATGGTAATCGCTCAATTTTGTTTTCGAAGAAAATATCGCTTCACTACCCTCAATAAACCCATTTTCATTTCCAGCATGTAATATAATGTATCTAAAATATATTAGTTTTAAATTTTATAGTGCAAATTGTGTAAAAGTACATACTTTTTACCATCTGTTTTAATAGCTTTCACGCTTTTTTGGTTTCCATTTTGCCAAGAGCGACCTATGGTCCCATTTTGAAATATCCAAGTTTCATCGAGGAAGACAAACTGGTATAAGGCCTCAACCTTGGCTTGATTGTATTGCCTTAGAAATTCCACCCTTTTCAAAGCTATACTTGGTAGTTCCATGAGCCCTCGTCGCAGATTGTCCTTAAGCCACTTAAATCAAAGATCTCTAAGCAACCTCCTTAAAGACGTGGCACTACCATCAAATAATGCCCTATCTCTTAATCGAGACCATAAAGTTTGTATCGTAACTTGTTCTTCTGAAACCATGTGTAATATGACATTATAATTTAGTTAACAAATTAATGCAAATTTCTGATAAGTTATTATAATAAGATCTTACTTTTGTGATACATATTATAGATCACTTCTCGAATGGCACTTGTATCCAATGTCGCTGTGTTGGTCACACGTTTAATATAACTCCGCTTTTTCTTGGGGGATTCTAAATTTGCATCACTTTTCACACCCTCGGAAATACGACTAACTGTCCTTAAACTAATTTTTAAAGCAGCAGCAACACGCTACAAAAAATGAAATAAAATTTCACTATTATTAATATACATTACATATAATTATTAGTAACCTACCTCTTGAACAGCATTTAAAGGCAACAAAGGCCCGTTGTTGTCCCTTTCTTGCTCAAAGTAGTGCATTAACGAGGCCACGAGTTCCTTACACCGACTATTTAACTGTTTGGGCATCTTTATATACCAAAATTGCCTTTATCTACTCGTAAAATGAATAATTTTGTTTTGAAACAAACAGTTGTTGATTTACAGTATGCGGGGCCAAAGGATTTATAAAGATTTGAAATGCCACAAATTGATTCAGTGTCAAAATTAATACAAATGTCAGTTCCCAGTATAATAAGTTTCAAGGTGACAATGTGTCAACGCTGCGAAATCGGTTTAGTGCGTTTACATGTCGATAAGTGATTGGAGCGTTTGCAAAACATTTTATTTCGCATAATGCGTCTAAATTTATCAGAAAGCAACTTATGTGATATTTTAATAACAATGTTTATATGACTATTAACCATAATAAGAGAGTAATGACCATTTTACAATTTATATATCACATTAATGTGAAACTGCAATAGAGCAATTGTTTGTGATAGAAACCTAGGCATTAGGTCGGGGAATTTTTAACGTGATGACGTGCACGCCACTTTGTTTGGCGTTGACCATACACTTCGGAAAGTGACTTTGATAATAACGACTGTCACGTTGAATTGTAAACAAAGCGCTACCAGAACCTCTATTAACAATTAATATAAACATTTTACGATTTGAACATCATGAAGTAGTGGCGCTTTTAGTTGATCATATCGTTAAACGGTTTGTTATCATGGACACACATCGTGATCTGGCCAATAGATAATGAAATGTGAACATTTTATTTTTTTTAAATGTATCTTATTCTTAAACTGGAAACAGTCATCGGAATGCAATGGAGGGTCAATGACTTGAAGTTCACTGAAAACAAAAATACGTTACACGCAGCCAATTTCAGCAATCGAACCAAAGATCAAAAGCTATCCACCGAACACCATAGATATGAAATTTTTGTGCCATGTTAAACTCCCTTTTCCCCAATGAGAGCGTCAGTCTGTGCAAGCGAAAATCGAGCGAGTCTTGGTGTAGAAGCAGCCTTTGTGTTTACCTCTGCGCTCGAAAAGTTTACCTTTGATCTGCCGTCAATGGAGTGGATAATGCTCGCATATATATGCCAACCGAAAATTAGTTTTACGTTACATGGTTAGATGAGTTTACTATGATTTTCACCGGGTGTGTTCATATTTTTGCCTTTACTGCTGTTTCAAAGAGCTTTTTGAAACACAGCTATTTAAATTTTACACATTATACTAACAGCGTAATTATGTTGAGCACAAAATATGTATAGGCCTGGAATTATTTTAGGTCGACGTAATTTCCAATATTTTCAAAATTCTCTTCAATCTAATTAGCTGTTTTAAAATGAAAACAAAAGAGTGTTAAACACGCATAGAAACGTCATAGAGGCTTAGGCGTTTTTTCAATACACTGTTCATTCAATGGCAATTACTTCCGAGTTACTGCATCAGTTTTTGATTCCACAAATGCTCTTGATCACGTTTTAAGGTATTACAACGAAAATGTTCCCCATATTAATAAATTTTCTTCCAGGCTTCTAGAGCCTCAAGTAGCTGAAATAATTTCTAGTTTTAAGTCCGATGCAAAAGGTACTGATGGGTTGAGCTTGTCTATGATTAAGCTCAGTCTGTCTGTTACTCTCATCTACATCACCCTCCTTGTTAATAGTTGCCTTGAAAGAGGTTATTTCCCTGAAACGTGGAAGCGAGCAATTGTGGTACCAGTTCCAAAAAATCAAATCCAGATGAGTTTGCTGATCTAAGGCCTATAAGCCTGTTGCCTTGTTTAACGAAGGTAGTTGAAAAGGCAGCCCACTTACAACTAATGCATTATGCAGAGGAACATATCATCCCATCTGATCAGTCTGCTTTTAGGAAATCTCTCAGTACTACTACTTCCCTCTTAAACTTAGTGGATAATATTATTAGAGCACTTGATAAAAAAATGGGCGTAGCAGTGATGTCAATAGACTATTCCAAGGCATTTGACAAAATCAATCATCAGTTGTTAATAGCAAAGTTGAAGTATTATGGCATAGATCCAATTGCATTGAATTTTTTTCGAAATTATATATCAAATCGATCGCAGTGTGTATCAATTGAAAACAATAAATCTAGTTTTCTAGAAATCTCGTCTGGAGTACCCCAGGGGTCTGTTTTGGGTCCCTTGTTGTTTTTGATATATATTGCTGATCTGCCTAAGGCTGTGAGTTTTTGTGAACTCCAGTCTTTTGCGGATGATACTCAACTGGTCCATTATTTTGATACTGATGATATGGAAATGGCACGGACATCAATAAACCATGATATTCAAAAAGTGTATGACTTCTCGAATAACCACAACCTGTCAATAAATCCTGGTAAATCCAGCCTGTTATTTTTTTGTTCGGATCGTAGGAGAGAAGAAATTAAAAGTCGATTAACTATTAAAATTGGATCTCAAAGACTGTACCCGGTTGACGAGGTTAAAATTCTTGGCGTGGTAATCAAATTCAAACTTAGATTCACCAGTCATGTTAAAAATCTTTTGAAGAAAACCTACTTGAGACTGAGATCATTATATGCCAATAAAGCAATTTTCAATTATAAGCTAAGGAAAAAACTGTGTTCATCTTTGGGTATGCCGATTTTCAACTACTGTGATATTTTATATTATCCGTGTCTCAATGTTGTTACTAGAAATCGGATTCAAATTGTGCAAAACAATTGTGCTAGGTTCATCAGCGGTTTGACCATGTTTCTGGCAGTCTTATTGAATTAAACTGGATGATAACAAAAAATATTGTCAAATATCATTACCTTGTTTTTATTCATAAACTAATACTTATGTCAAAACCTATATAATTAAGAGAAAAGCTGATCTTTAGGCGAAATATTCATCATAGACATATTAGATTTCCAGATTTGATAACTACACCTATTCACTCCACAACTTTATTCCAGCGTTCTTTCACGTACAGGGCTTCAGTGTTATACAATGCCTTGAGTCCTGAATTCAAAACCATGTCCTTAAATTGCTTCAAGAAAGCTGTCAAATCTCATATTTACTTGGATCCATAGTCTTAATTAGATTGCTATAGATATATTGTTAAATGATTCTTCACTTCCCTTGTGTACATGTAGCAAACCTTGGTGCAACATGTACGTATGTAAAGTGTGTATATGTATGTATGTATGTACATGTGTATGTATATATGTATATTTTGTTTGATATCTGCTACTTAACAACTTGTTTTTTTTTGCATGGGTGGTTAAGTGTAAGAGTAGCATGTTGCTAAACTTCGCCACCATATGCAACTCTTGTTTCTGTATGAAGTACAGTTTAAATAAAGACGATTATTATTATTATTATTATTATTAAAACAGACTCCATTCCTTTGTCCAATATTGTTCACCAAATAGTTGTGAGACAAAAAGCGTTAATCATCCGAAAAATCTGCAACCTTTATGATGATAATACCCTGTTTCTCCATAACGCGGCTGGCTATTTTTGAAGATGGTGAAAGTGTACAGTTGTATCCTACTGACACATTCACCATTTTTCGAAATCATATACCGGGTTTTTCAATAGGGACTTGACAATTTTGAACTTTCACTGTGAACGCACCTTTAAATCAATTACCGAACTGTTAATGTCGAGACATTCAGTAAAGAAAACATTTCCGTCATGGTGAAGTACACGAACGAACAACGGTTACAAATAATTAAAATTTACTACCGAAGTTCTGAGTCGGTGACTGCAACTTTAAGAGCGTTAACGCCAATTTTTGGTCGTAATTCTTGTCCTAGTAGACAGTAGACATAGTCTAGTGAAAAAATTTTACAAATTGAAATCAAAATTCGGTGAACGTGTTATATCGAGAAATGGCCGCCTAAATCGTGTAATTTAACACCTCTAGACTTTTTTTGTGGGGCTATGTACAACAAATCATTGGTCTATGCCCACAAGCCGGCATCGCTAGGGGAGCTCAGAGCCAATATTGAACGAGATATAGCAGCCGTTTCTGTCGAAATGTGTGGCCGAGTTATTGAAAATTATGGCTCAACGAATCGACCGCTGCGAACGTGCCAGTGGTGGACATATGAACGAGGTCTAACTCTATACATAAATATTTTGGGTATACTTCAATCCAATAATAAGATTGTCGAGATATCTCGAATGCTTTGCGTTTTATTTAAAAAGATAGTTGTCAAGTCCTTAATGGAAAACCCTTTATGTGCGTATTGTATACAGGGGTTTTCAGTGTGAGCTTAATCGATAACCCCGTTATTACACATGGTATCTAAAAAAAATAAAACAAAAATTAGCCAGTATGCTAAGGACCTTTTTTGGAGATTTGGATAGACCCTTTTAAGCAGGGACATTTTGTATCACATATTATAGGGTTCTATTTCCTATGCATAGAAGTTGTCAAAAGTAAGGACACGCCGTAATATCTCGAGAACTAAGGGTGACCTTGGATTTGACGTTGACATTCATGTTGAAGGGGCATTTCAAAACCAGTTTGATTTTTCAAATGGAAATCCCCATTTTTAATGCAGAAATAGAAAGACAAAGATATCATTATCATAGGGTTAAAATTACATCTATAGGTTATTTCAAGGTCAACTGTTGCTCTTTTATGGAATATTGTGAAACAGCGGATAGCTGGAAAAATAAGAACATTAAAGAAGCACTTCTGTTGCAAAAATTGCAGGACTTAAGGTGTGTTGATGACTTTCATTCTGACATTGGCTATCAATTTGAACGTCAATTCAAGGACAAATTGTTTTTTCTATATGGAAGTCTCCAATTTTGATCCAAGCGCTAAAAAAGATTAATTCACTGAAATAGATAATTTGACCTTGAAATAACTTCTAGGTTAATTAA
Source organism: Acanthoscelides obtectus (assembly GCA_963669975.1). Lineage (NCBI taxonomy): Eukaryota > Metazoa > Arthropoda > Insecta > Coleoptera > Chrysomelidae > Acanthoscelides > Acanthoscelides obtectus. The sequence goes on along the minus strand of CAVLJG010000001.1, from coordinate 15,399,799 downwards.
ACCATAGAACATGAGATTCTCTCCATTTTCAGTACTAGGATCAAAGTTGTAGGTTTACGAGTGAAAAAATCAATTTGACCCTGAATTTACTTTCAAGGTAGGACCTTGAAACTTGTAAAGTACCGCTTAAACTTGGAATAAATGTTTACACAATGATACTACTGTATCAAAAACGACAATTATTATTATTTGAAAATCGCTCCAGTGATGCATACAGGTTGTCCCAAAAGTATGGACACGCCCCAATATCTCGAGAACAAAGGGTGACCTTGGATGTGATGTCGACATTCACGTTGAAGGATATTTCAACAGCAATTTGATTTTTCAAATGGAAATCCCCATTTTTAATGCAGAAATAGAAAGACAAAAAATGTCCTTATCATAGGGACTAAAATTACATCTAGAGGTTATTTCAAGGTCAACTGTTGCTCTTTTATGGAATATTGTGAAACAGCGGATAGCTGGAAAAATAAGAACATTAAAGAAGCACTTCTCTTGCAAAAATTGCAGGACTTAAGGTGTGTTGGTGACTTTCATTCTGACCTTGGCTATGACTTTGGACGTCAATTCAAGGACAAAGTTTTTTCTATATGGAAACCCCCAATTTTGATCCAAGCGCAAAAAAAGATTAATTCGTATAGTTTAATTCACTGAAATAGGTAATTCGACCTTGAAATAACTTCTAGGTAAATTAAACCACCGAACATGAGATTTTCTTCGTTTTCAGCGCTAGGATCAAGATTGTAGGTTTCCGAGTGAAAAAATCAATTTGAACGTGAATTGACTTTCAAGGTAGGACCTTGAAACTTCTAAAGTACCGCTTAAACTTGGACCAAATGTTTACACAATTTTACTACTGTATCAAAGACGACAAGCTTTGTATTTTTTGAAAATCGCTCCAGTAATGCATAGAGGTTGTCCCAAAAGTATGGACACGCCCCAATATCTCGAGAACAAAGGGTGACCTTGGATGTGATGTCGACATTCACGTTGAAGGACATTTCAAAAGCAATTTGATTTTTCAAATCTAAATCCCCATTTTTAATGCAGAAATAGAAAGACAAAAAATGTCCTTATCATAGGGACTGAAATTACATCTAGAGGTTATTTCAAGGTCAACTGTTGCTCTTTTATGGAATATTGTGAAACAGCGGATAGCTGGAAAAATAAGAACATTAAAGAAGCACTTCTGTTGCAAAAATTGCAGGACTTAAGGTGTGTTGGTGACTTTCATTCTGACCTTGGCTATGACTTTGAACGTCAATTCAAGAACAAATTGTTTTTTCTATATGGAAACCCCCCATTTTGATCCAAGCGCAAAAAAAGATTAATTCGTAATAGACCGATTCACTGAAATAGGTAATTTGACCTTGAAATAACTTCTAGGTCAATTAAACCACCGAACATGAGATTTTCTCCATTTTCAGTACTAGGATCAAAATTGTAGGTTTACGAGTGAAGAAATCAATTTGACCCTGAATTGACTTTCAAGGTATGACCTTGAAACTTGTAAAGTACCGCTTAAAATGTTTACACAATGTTACTACTGTATCAAAGACGACAAGCTTTGTATTTTTTGAAAATCGCTCCAGTAATGCATAGAGGTTGTCCCAAAAGTATGGACACGCCCCAATATCTCGAGAACAAAGGGTGACCTTGGATGTGATGTCGACATTCACGTTGTAGGACATTTCAAAAGCAATTCGATTTGTCAAATGGAAATCCCCATTTTTAATGCAGAAATAGAAAGACAAAAAATGTCCTAATCATAGGGACTAAAATTACATCTAGAGGTTATTTCAAGGTCAACTGTTGCTCTTTTATGGAATATTGTGAAACAGCGGATAGCTGGAAAAATAAGAAAGAAACACTTATGTTGCAAAAATTGCTGGACTTAAGGTGTGTTGGTGACTTTCATTCTGACCTTGGCTATGACTTTGAACGTCAATTCAAGGACAAATTGTTTTTTCTATATGGAAACCCCCAATTTTGATCCAACCGCAAAAAAAGATTAATTCGTATAGTCTCATTCACTGAAATAGGTAATTTGACCTTGAAATAACTTCTAGGTTAATTAAACCATCGAACATGAGATTTTCTTCATTTTCAGTGCTAGGATCAAAGTTGTAGATTTACGAGTGAAAAAATCAATTTGACCCTGAACTTACTTTCAAGGTAGGACCTTGAAACTTGTAAAGTACCGCTTGAACTTGGAACAAATTTTTACACAAGGTTACTACTGTATCAAGGACGACAAAGCTTTGTATTATTTGAAAATCGCTCCAGTGACGGCGGATCTAGGGGCAAAAGACAAAAAAACATAAATCACTAGAACCTTTGAAGTTTCAGAAAAAGTAATGCAGGGATTAAAAATTGATATTGGGGTTGTGAGGGACAGACTATTTCCCACATATTACACATACTTCACACATCATAGATTTTCCCGTACATCTCCCGTTGACACTTAGAACGATTCGAAGCGCATATCTGCTCTCTGGGTTCACCGGCGTCTTACTCATGCTGTGTTGCCATGCCACCTTGTTTGATGAGGGAGTGCATCGAGCATTGAAGTAAGGGAGGGACGATGTTTGACTGACTTGATCCGTTTAATTCTTCTGCTATACATTTAGATAGTTGAGTTTCTCTCAGTCTACCTGACGACGTATGACTGTCTATGTTGCTAGCTCTTTGTACGAGATAAACAAACATATGCGGCCCTGGATAGATCGCGACATTGATGCACTCGGGAGCATCTTGGAAATCGCAATTATCGGTTTCTTCAAATTCGATCTGTAAACACTCTTAGGACGCGACAAGTTAAGTGTCAAATACTGACGTATGTCGTATCATCTCACCTGACCATAGGATGGAGCTGGACAGCAGGGCTACACTTGTTCAGGCAGATTCTCTCTCGGCTAATTTTTGGTTGTCCAAAAATTATACAGCCATAATTGGGTAAAAGTGTAGTAATCGAAGAAAATTGAGTTCATACTACTTAATTTCTTCGAACTACAAACGACACATTAAAAGTGATTGAGAATTGTAAAGCTTCACGACTTTATGAGTAATTTAAATATGATTTCGGATCATAATTGCTGTCGAGGCTAACATTTAATTCTGTTCCGTCTTTAATTGTCGAAAATCAAAAAGCAGTAACATGTGATTTATTGCTTTTATATTCTGCAAAGACAAATGCCTTTTGAAGTGTTTCCATAATCTATTTATATTACTCTTTCAAAGGACAAATTTATTCATATTGAAATTAACATGAATAGCACAAAAGTAAATCCTCTCAATATCTAATAATTAAATTTTCAATAAAAATTATTTATAGTAAAATTAAAAACAGCATGTTTCCTCATATGTTAAGTCGAAGGGAGACTATTTTTTGAAATTATTCTTTCACAGCAAAATTAATTATTCATAGCGATAAATACTTATGCACAAACAATAGAATTATTATACAGGGTGTTTCAGTTTATTGTTGCATAACTTTAAGATCCGATAGAACTTTTAAAATGAATGCATAAAGTCTATATAAACATCGGTCGAAAAATGCGTGGCTTCCGAAATACAGGGTGTTTAAATTTACTTTCTAAAATAGTTTTTTTTAAATATTTCGAACAATATTTGATGTATAATAGTGAAAATTGGTGTACAATGGTTTTTTGGTACGACACGACGAACCATGGGCAGAGTTTTACTGTAGCCGCTAGAGGGCGCTCTCTACTGTACCTGTAGTGTATTAAAATGACCTAAACATTTTTCTTAGTGCAATCTTTTGCTTTTTGAATAAAAAAACTGATTCTTCGCACTTTTCAACATAAAAAAGGTCTCTTGTGAATTTTCGTTATAGTTAGCAGTTTTTGAGATATTTCGATTTTTAAGGTTCGATGCATTTCTAATTATTTATGATAAAATAACGTTAAAAAGTCAGTATCTCGATAATTTTTAGATGTAGCTGTGCCTGCAAATATTTTTGAAATTGAAAGCAGAATAAGGTTAAACGTCAATTAGTTGACAGTTAGTTTTGTTGTCTGTTGAAGCCTGAAACGTTTTTTTGCAATTGTGAATGCACGAAATTTAGTTTCTTTTACCTGTTTTATTTGTAAGTTGTATAAAAATGCCATTTTTATTCTCCAATCAAGAGTTAGCGGATATTCATTTTGTGTATGGCTTTGTAAATGGAAACGCAGCAGAAGCAGCTAGAAAATACGCACGAAGATTTCCAAACAGACGACATCCAACTCGCTCAGTATTTGTAAGAGTGCATTGCCAAATAATTGAAAATGGTTTTGGAAATCTCCAAAGGGATCAAAACATGTGCGTCAGCGCAGATTTACCCGTATGATTCTGCGTGAGTTTGATAGAGATCCGACCACAAGTGTTAGGAGAGTTTCTGGTGCTTTGGGAATTTCAGCAAGCCATGTTCACCGTGTTCTTAGAAACGACTATAGACGTCCTTACCATTTGCAACCTGTGCGAGGACTACAGCCAGGGGATGGAGAACGAAGAATCACATTTTGGCAGTGGATTCTTGATAGAACTGATAATGATAGGGAGTTTTTAAGTAACGTTTTATGGACCGATGAGTCATACTTCACTAGACCTAGAGTGGTAAATTTTCATAATCAACATATTTGGTCGCATGAAAATCCGCATGCAGTTCGGGAAAGAAATTTTAGCATGAATTTAGTGTGAACGTGTGGATTGGTATCTACCGTAATCGACTATTTGAACCCTACCTTTTGCCTGCAAGGTTAAATGCTGCGACCTTCTTGGAATTTTTAAAGGCTGATCATCCAAATATGTGGGATGATGTTATGTTAGATTGAAGAAGATTGGCCTGGTTCCAGCTTGATGGTTGTCCACCTCATTATTCGAGAATAGTTAGAAACTGGCTGGACGAAAATTATCCAGAAGGATGGATCGGCCCTGGAGGTCCAGTCGCCTGGCCTCCACGATCCCCTGACCTAAATCCATTAGATTTCTTTGTGTGGGGATTTCTAAAAGAAAAAGTGCACCAGACTCCCGTAACCACAAGAGATATGCTAATAGACAGAATCAGGAATGCATGTGATGAAATAAGGCCTTATTTGAATAATGCTATACCACGTTCGATCATTCGTAGATGTGAATTGTGTATTGAACAATTGGGTTTACATTTCGAGCAACTACTTTAGATTTTGTATGTTTGTCCTAACTATCCAATAGCATTTTAGTTGTAAATAATTAATTTAATTTGTTAAAAATAGTATTGGAAAATTAAACAAATTAGTATTCTGTTTTTTTGTGTTTATTTGGAGTTAGGAATTATTGCTGCGTTTAAAAACACAATCTAAACGATCATCTTAATTACTTGTGATGCCCAAATCGAAAATGGAAAAAAAGAAATATTATTTTCCCATAAATAATTAAAAATACATCGAACCTTAAAAATCAAAATATCTGAAAGACGGCTAACTATAACGAGAACTGACAGGAGAGCTTTTTTATGCAGAAAAGTGCGAAGAATCAGTTTTTCTATTCAAAAAGCAAAAAATTGCACCAAGAAAATTTTTTCGGTCATTTTAATACACTACAGGTACAGTAGAGAGCGCCCTCTAGCGGCTACAGTAAAACTATGCCAACTATACCAATTTTCACTATTATACATCAAATATTGTTCGAAGTATTTAAAAAAAACTATTTTAGAAAGTAAATTTAAACACCTTGTATTTCGGAAGCCACTCATTTTTCGACTCATGTTTATATAGAACTTATGCATTAATTTTAAAAATTCTATCGAATCTTAAAGTTATGCAACAATAAACTGAAATACCCTGTATAAAGAAACTACATAAGTAAATATCAGGTTATAAAGAATAAAAAGGCAATGCTTGTATGATACAGAGATTAAAAGCAGTATACTTTTAAAACTACTGATTTTTAACTTTCATAAGACTTACTGCTTTTATGCTTAGAAAATGCAATTAATATGAAATATTTGAAAAGTGAAAAAGAAAACTATTTTTGTTAAATAAATTGATCAATGATATATTTTGTAATTTTTAACATAAAGGAAATAATGTATGATCAAAATTTTGAATGAATTATACTGTATTTTAGCTGAATAAGGCAGTAGACGATGCGTGTGAAAATTCCACGCTTGACAGAACCCAGTAGTTCCCTCCATTCAATAATAATAATAATAATAATAATAATAATAATAATATTTATTTACTCTAAAATACAGGAAACATGAAACGAGTAAATAAATATAATATATCCATAGGAGGACAACGCCTGTGCATGGATCATGTGTATGTTGAATTGCAAAATATAATAAAATAGAGAGAAAAAAGAAATTATTGGTAAGAATGGTAGAGCATTTATTGTGTAATATTTGAGATTATTTTATTAATTTGATTTCTCCCAATCGTGTAAATAAATTTTTTTAATTTTTTTTTGAAGCCTAATGTATTGGGTAATTGTTTTAAATTATTTGGTAAATGTTCGTACAATTTTGGAGCTATATACAGGTGACATCGTTTCATTAGGGATTTGTTTGGTTTAGGAACATTTTTTGCGCGTAATTTATGTCTGGTTTTATGATTATGTTTAATTATGTCGTGTTCACTAATAGTTTTGTGATAATGAGTGATGGTATGTAAGAAGTAAAGTTGTTTAGTATCATATATTTGTGCATCATTATATAAGTCCTTAGTTGGGTATAATTTTGATTTGCCTAACATTGATTTTAAAATTCTTCTTTGAAGTACATCTAAATCGTTAAAGTATGTCGTGCATGCAGCACCCCACACTACTATACCATATGTTATGTGTGGCTCGACTAAAGCTTGATATATTATTCGTAGATAATATTCAGTTAATATACCGGTTAGAAATTTTATTTTATATGCTATGAATCTAATTTTATTTAGTATGTGAGAAATATGTACATCCCATCTCAAGTGGGGATCTAGATAAATTCCTAAATATTTTGTATCATTAACTCTATTGATTTTTATATTTTTATCATTTACCTTAAACCGAAGGTGGTTATACTTTGGTAGATGCTTTCGATGTCCTCTGGATAGTTGGAAAAATATTTCGTTCATGTACAAGATACATATACACATACGGATACGGCAGTTCTATACGTAATCCAATCTGATTACTTGATTTACGTGACTAGAACTAATTACAGAATATGTAAATATGGTTTATTCCGAACGTCGCGCCGTGGCGTATACTATGTCGCGTTGGTGACGTGATGCTCCATTCATGACGATGCGTGCTTTGAGGAGGAGGGATACTACTCAAATTAGATAAGGAATTTATGCAGGGTGAGGTTCGTAAAACTCGGTCGATAGCCGTTATTTTTCGAGACAAATAAATGAATATTCACAAAAATAGCAAGCAACTGTATGCTGCGCCAGCAGTGGAGTGCCTTATGCAATGCTTCTCTCTTCCGTTTTGCTACCCGGGTAGCTACTTCAATCTCTCTCTCTTGTCATCTTGTTTGAACAACAGACAGCAGCTTGTAACCTTCAACAACACTACCTCCAGTACGGCAGTCCACTTTTATTCTCAATATATACTAAGTGACATATAAATCCGAACACCCAGTTTAAATGGTTTTATTTTAATAAAAGTTGGTCAATGTATTTATCTTACTGTAAATAACAAGTGAAAACATTTTCAGCCTCATCACTTGGACATTCCGGTTTTTATACTGCTTTTTTTTTATTCACTAACGCTCTAAAAAGAATATTTCAGCCGCCGTAAAGAATCACCGTTGGCGGATTTTGGTTCTTGACATCCTTTACGATCGGTTACGATGCCTAGAGTACGGAGACCTGTACGATTTCGTCAACTTAGTGAGTTTGATAGGGGCCGTATAGTGGGACTTCGGGAAGCTGGACTTTCTTTTCGGGCAATTGCAGTTAGAGTGCAAAGAAGTGTAGACACTGTGGTTAGGTGTTGTCAGGCATGGCTTCGAGAAGGCCGTACGCAAAGAGCAAGGGGCACTGGACGCCGCCGTAGAACAACAGACCGCGGAGATCGCCGCCTAAGATTATTGGCCTTAAGGGACCGTTTCTCCACTACCAGGTCCATTGCAAATGAATGGTTTGCAGAACACGGAAGACCTATTGGCATGCGAAGTGTTTACCGACGAATGAGAAGTTTTGGCTTGTTTTCATACCGGCCACACTGGGTCCTCCCTTTAACTCGAGAACACCGACGTAATCGCCTTGAGTGGTGCAGACAACGGTCACTCTGGGATCAGGAATTGAACAGTATTGATTTTAGTGACGAGTCTCGATTTTGTTTAGGCATGCACGATGGTCGTGCCAGGATTAGAAGGCGACGCGGTGAAAGGATGAATCCACAGTTTTTTGTTGAAAGACATGTTCATCACACTGTTGGAGTTATGGTTTGGGGTGCTATAGCTTATGGTTCCAGGTCACCTTTAATCTTCATCAGAGGTAACATGAACGCGCAGCGTTATATCCACGAAGTTCTAGAACCCCATCTTTTACCCTATCTTGACACCCTGGCAGTTCCAACTTTCCAACAAGATAATGCCCGACCACATGTTGCAAGAGTCACAATAGACTTCTTTCAACATAATGATGTCACATTGTTACCATGGCCACCAAGATCTCCCGACTTATCCCCAACTGAGCACGTGTGGGATATGATGGGTAGGAGATTGCTCAATTTGCAAGGTCCTCCTCAGACTCTAGAAGCACTTCGAGAGGAGTTGGTGGTTGCCTGGAATGAGATACCTCAGGAGGACATTGACCACCTGATCAGAAGCATGCCTAGGCGCGTTGGAGAATGCGTAGCACATCAGGGTGCACCCACACATTATTAAAGGTCAAAGGGCTTTAAAGCAGTGCAATCATTTTGAATTTTTTATCATTTACTTATTATGCTTCATTAAGTACTTATACAAAATTTTATTAAAATAAAACCATTTAAACTGGGTGTTCGGATTTATATGTCACTTAGCATACATAAATGACCTTCCTAATTGTAATACAAACAAAAACCTTATACTGTTTTTCGGTGACACAACAATACTTTGTAGTAGCAGATGGATTGGTCTACTTCTCGCTACAAATATTGAATACATAATAAATTCAGAAAAGTTGTTTTTAGCGAATAAACTGACAAGACGCAGTTTGTGTCACCGTAACCTCAATACCATATACACAGTAAAACTTTGGGTGCCAGTATTGATACACATTTGACTTTGGAGGAAGCTGTAGACAGTATTCTCAGGGAACTATCCATGGGCGGCTGGCCCTTAAGCTCTGCAGAGCAATTGTGTACTTGTCATTTTCATCGCGACCGCAGCGTAACATTATTCATGGGCCACTTGAAAAGGGTCTGTGCACTACTTCGATACAAGCCGCACGCGCTTGCTTTTGTCTGTCTCTACAAAATCAAATGCGCGATTTAAGGATAAGCATGTGCTGCAATTTATACAGATCCGTAAAGATCTAATGCGAAGTTCGATATCTGATTGGTCGGTCGGTGCTTGGTCCTCGGCGGTATTGGCACATTGGTCTTGCCGAGTGACATGCTTAAAATGTGAATGCGAAAAATTTTTATTTAGGTATTTTGGGTCTTACGTTGAGTGACTAGTGACCCACTGACTACCTGCGGCTGTGTAAAAGAAGACAATGGATGTGGTTTACAAACTTATCAGCGTGAAACGATTCTGGAAATACACATTTGAGAATGTGTCAGGTCAGTACAGGCAAAAATTAAACAAAGATACACATGTGCATTGCTATGCGCATCAGTTAAACCTGATTATGTCCGAAGCTGCTTCCGCAAATGTTCGGGTGTTCTTTGGGGATTTGAAAGATATTCCGGGATTTTTTAATAATGCTCCTCAACGCGTAGAGGTACTAAACAGAATTGTGGGGAAAAAATTCTCCAAGGAGCAACAACTCGTTGGAATTTTAATATTCGAAGAATAAATGTAGTGTTTCAGAACAGAGAATCACTCATTGGATGCATGGAAGAAATAGAAGAAAATTTCACTAATGAAACCGTTTGCAAGGCAGCTTGCGGTATTCGCCGTATGTTAAACGATTCTATTTTCGTGTTTTGGTTGACATTTTTTCATCATGTCATGCCTCACGTCGACACCTTGTTCCACCACTTGCAGAAGAGAAATACCGAGCCAGTGCGAGTTAAAACGGCAATCGATAATTTTGAAAAATGTATCGTCGATGCGAGAAATAAAATTGATGACATAATAAATGAAGCCAAAAGTATTTGCACTGAACCCCAAGGCAACAAAAGGAGACCACGTAATAATAGCAGTCACGATTGCCGAGTTGCCGCATTAGAAGTATGCGACAATATAGTGAATTCTGCAAATGACAGATTTCAATTCAAAGATCATTTGGTAGCCGCATCCTTTTTTTCCCCGAACACTTTGGAGAATACTGTAGTAAGTTTCCTGATGACAAGTTGGAAACTACCTGCTTGGCTTCTCCCGAATTAGAAAAAAGTCTTTTAAAGACAGAGTTGTCCGTTATTTATGCACGGAATGATTGCCGAGATTTACATGGAACTCTGTCTCTTTTGAAATTTTTGATACAAAATAGCTTGGAGGAAACAGTAAAAGAAACAAAAAAGCTATTAGAAATTATTGTTACAACTCCTATGTCAACATCAGAGCCTGCGCGAAATTTCTCAACATTGAAAATAATCAAGACCTTTCTTCGAAATACTATGACTCAGGATCGCCTTACAGCGTTGTCGATTGAAAAGGAATATATTTCGACCATAGAAAATTTCAACGGGAAGGTGATCGACAAATTTGCTGCCAATAAGCAGCGCAGGATCGAACTGACATATAAAAAATAGGTAAGTGCGGATTTGCAGAACACCTGTTTTATTTTGCCACGAGCCGCCTTTGGAGCTATCCCAGATCATTTGTTTAATTAGGAATCTGAAAAGCTCCCACTCAAGAATGTCAAAATATGCACTTTTGAAATGGGGAAACTCTGTGCATATGCCTTGAGTGTGTGCACTAGAAAGGCGCTCGCAGGTCTGAGTTATAACGGGTGATTTTTTAAGAGAAGGATTTGATTTTCAAAAAAAAAAACACAAAAAATTTGAAAAAACGATTAAATCTTTATTGGAGTCGATAGAACGGTCGATATAATTTAATGTTTAAAGATTATTTCATGTAAATATTGGTCGCGGCTCCGCTTTAGATGGCCCATGCGCAAGGTCCAATTTTGGCACACTCTCTCCAACATATCGGCCGGTATCTCACGAATAAATGCTTCAATATTGGCTTCCAGTGCGTCAATCGTTGCTGGTTTATCCCTGTAGACATTAGCCTTAACATGGCCCCACAAGAAATGGTCCAACGGGTCTAGGCGGCCAAGTGACGGGCCCCAAACGTGAGATAAACTGTTCACCGAACTCGCCTCGCAATAGGGTCATTGTTTCGTGTACGGTGTGGCATGTGGCACCTTCTTGTTGAAACCACATGTCAGCCAAGTCCAGCTCTTCCATTTTGGGCAAAAAAAAGTTTGTTATCATCGCACGGTAGCGCTCGCCATTCACAGTTACGTTCCGGCCATTGTCGTCTTTGAAGAAGTACGGACCGATAATGCCACCAAACAGTGATTTTTTCGGGATGCATTGGTAGCTCTGTGGATCTTTCTCCAACGTTGCCAGCGCCCATTCACCAAATTGGAAACGTTGTGGGAGGTCGTGTGGCTTCAATTCTTGCACCAGCTGAATCATAAGATTTTACACCCAAATCTTGTCGCAAAATTTTCCACGTAGTGGAGTAACAGAGGCCCAATTGTTGCGAACGGCGGCGAATCGACATTTCACGGTCATCACTAACACTGGCGGATACAGCCGCAATATTTTCTTCAGTCCTCACTCTACGTCTGCGTGTTGGTGGTTTTTAAAAGCTTTCTCATGAGACTTAATTTTACCGCCTTAATTTTTTTATTCATGGTTTTTATTGTACCATTTTTCTTGTCTTTAGATTGCTTTCATGCATTCCAATTCACACTTCTTTGCTGTATTTTAGATTCATTTTAATCTGATTGTTTTTTAATTGAAAGCACGCTTAGTGCATGCATTGCATTTGTACCTATAGCTGACATGCCAGGGTACACTGTACTTTGAATGGTCGATAAATCTAATGTAATAGTGTCTAACAATTACAAATGTATTATATTTTTGAAAGCCATAATTCGTAGCGGCTCAAGCCCGTCCGCATAATGGCCGTTTGTTCGTCTACCCAGGTCGTTTTTTCATTGGATATAACTTGTACCGAACGTAATACTTTATCAGCTGAGTGAACCTACTCAACGCCCATTTTTATTTTCTGTCCACACATTAACGCCTATTTTATCCAAAGCGGTCAATGTTCGCTGGCCTGCAACATTTTTTAGTCCAAAGCTACACGTGGAGCATTTTTAATGCACGTGAATTCAACAGCTCATCGCTCATCTCGTAACGTATATCACGATTAACAACGAAACCGTACAGTCTGCCAAGTTTATACGCTGAAATTTAATTATGGAGCTCACGTAGTTTTTTTCAGACGAATTAACTCAACACTTACTATTTTTCGTGCTCGACTTCCATAAAAATTCTTCACAACTCGAGCACTCACTATGTAGGACAGTTACTGTAGAGTGTAATTGGGTAAATTGTGTTTCAGCAGGCTACAGCAGGGTAATAGAATAATACAGTTGAATTAAATACCGAGTTTTTCCAAAATACATGCATCGTTTTTTAGAATCGTCATTTGTCGATCAGGTGGATACCGAAACATTATTAATGTTGGCTATCTCAAGACATTCTCATTGAGAAGCTATCGCTCGTCGTTACTTATCAAGGCGGTCCGCACGGGTATCATTATGCCGATTTTTTTTTGACATTATGTAGGTTTTTCTACAAGATGTTAACTTAGCACTTAGTTGTACGTGTTGCCTAAGCGTCATGAGGCTTGCTACCAACCTTTGGCTCTGATGTGATGTAAAATCTGCTTCTAAGATGGCACTACTGGACGTCTAAGCTGTAAGATGTATGTGTTGATGACAGTTACATTGGGTTCTTGTCTCAAATACACTTAATTGAGATTGAAAGCTATAAACTGGTTGCGCATTTTTCTTATCCATTCTGGAATTCACATATACAAAGCTGAATTCCAAAAATGGGAAAGATAAGAAATAATTATAGTCACTGTACACTGTCGAATTACAAGCCATATACATGCTAACAGTAATTACACACAACGCAGACGCGGTGATGATTTCCCGTAATTCTCCTCAGTTTAATGAATGAATCTTAAAAATTTTAGAGGCATCCCGGCCACCATAAGGAGCCAGTGCATAGGCCGCTTAAGCGGGCCCTTATGCACCTCTACAATACTTAAATCACAAGCCTCGCCCTTTTAGCGAAGTTGAGAATCGCCTTGAGTCCAAGCTCCTTTACGTCCTGAGGGTCCAAAGTAATGGACCCCAGTATAGTCTGCCTATAGTAGCTCAGAGCTTCACAGCGACACAAAACGTGCGCCGAGGTCTCTTCCTCTACTCCGCAGCGTTCGCACAAGGGATCTTCAGCCACCCCCATCACGTGCAGGTGCCGCCTTAACGTGTTATGGCCAGACAACAGTCCCACCAGCAACCTTAGGTTGGCTCTACCCAGAGATAGGCAGAAGCATCCATCCTTAGCACTGGGCCCTTCAATGAGCTCTCGTGCCTGGCAGAGATGTCTAGAGATACTTCTCCATTTCTGAGAGTATTGTCTTGCAACCCACGTCTCCATTTTCCTCCTAGCTTTATGCGCGGTTACTCCTAGAGCTGGCTCAGGACCAACGAGCTTGCTGGCTGATCCTGTTTTCGCCAGAGTGTCTGCCGTCTCATTGCCCCTTATCCCAGCGTGCCCCGGTACCCATATTAACGATACCGGATGCCTCGCTGCGAGGCAATCCAGAGCCTCCCTGCATTGCAATACAAGACTCGAAGTAATCTCACAGGCACTTAGTGCTTTCATTGCAGCCTGGCTGTCGGATAAGATTGTTATTCTTCTCCTAGGCCCACCCTCCTCCAGAATGTGAGATACACAAACCAGAATCGCAAAGATTTCCGCCTGGAAAATGGTGGTGTATTCACCGAGAGGCAGAGATAGCCTAGTTCTAGGCCCAGAGACCCCAGCACCTGAGCCCTCTTTGGTGACCGAGCCGTCCGTGTACCAGACCTGCCCGCTCACTTCGGAGAGTCCTCGGCTACCGGCGTCCCACTCCTCCCTCGTTGGATACTCCACAATAAACTTGCGGTTGAAGCGATATTTAGGGGTAATACGATCACACCTGCTTAGAAGGACGGGGTCCTCCCTTTCTAATTCGACTAAGATGGCAGTATGCCCCTTCACCGGATTCAAGAAAGCCCAGCTGCCCTGACTCCACAGTCGATGAGCGACTACTCTCGCTTCACCGCGGATCACCAGATCCAACGGTGGGAGATCCAACAGAGCTTCCATTGCACTCAATGGCGTTGTTCGCACTGCGCTTGTAATGCTAATACAGACCAAACGCTGAATTTTATTGAGTTTTGCCTTAGTTGACTCAGTTCTAATGCAAGGCCACCAGACCAGGGAGCCGTACAAGAGAGATGGACGTACTATCGTCGTGTAGAGCCAGTATACCACTTTGGGTTTAAGCCCCCACCTTACACCGACAACACGTCTACAAGCCCACATCGAATTGCGAGCCTTGCTAACCTTGTGTTCCACATGCTCTCTCCAGTTCAGTTTGCAGTCCAGGATAATTCCCAGATATTTCACTGACTGGGACAAAACTAATCTAGTCCCAAAGAAGGTCGGCATGACCAGTCCGTCAAGCCTTCTTCTCCTAGTGAATAGGATCAGCTCGGTCTTTTCAGCATTAACAGAAAGATCGACTTCGCTACACCACGATTCCACGGAGCGCAGAGCGCCCTGCATAATTTCCGAGACTGTTCTACAGAAACGCCCCCTAACCACTATGCTTACGTCATCAGCATAGGCCTCCTCAGTTTAACTTTGAACATAACCTCTCTTCAGAAAGCACAACGTTAACATAACCCATCGGGCACAGCCAATAGATATACCTCATTGGCAGCATATTCAGTAATGATTTTCTCACACAGCAAATATCACTGGTTTTATACACATGCTGACCAATACACATAATCATCCAGATGCGATCTTTCTATTCAACCAACTTTCTTCTCAAAGATAAAAACTACAGACAAGGACCATTTGGCTTCACAAAACATATTCACCCAAAAATGTCAAGTAGGTTTACTCAGTAATTACCATTCAATTCTCATATATAAAGTATAAACATAAATTCGAATAAATATGAATCCACACATCGAATAACAAGTTGAAGAAGTTAATACATAGTAAAAATTCTGAATAAACGTCTGCAGTGATTATGCATGAGAACTGTACAAAGCAAGGTCATTGACTTTTAATAAAACTCGGATAGTAGGGTTTTTGTTCCCTGTTCCCTTGTCGCCCAGCCTCGAAGTGTATGCCCAAACAGTATTTATGCAGGGTGGCACATCGGAAACGAAACAGACCCGTCGATTTTATTTTCGAGGGGGACACAAGTTTGGAAAAAAATCACGTTAACACGTGCAGCCCCTGGGCGGAGGTGACATGAACCCTAAAATCTTAAATGGAAAGGGGGGTCGAGTGATACCTTATTCTAAAGTCTTTCAATTCCCTTTATAATGATGTAAAATACATGAGCTTCAGTTCAGTAGTTTTGAAGATTTATTGATTTAAAGCTTAAAGTACACTTTAATAGGTACATCAGATTAGTTTGTACTACGTTCAGAAGAAATTTGACTAAAAGAATTTACTTAATAAATGCTTTTCTTCACTCCGCCCATTGTTTGTTTATCATTTTGTTGTTGAAAATAGCTATTGGAGCGTTTTTTTTGTGGCAAAGAAGTTATTTCTTGAAGAAAGATAAGGAAATAGCTCGTACTTATTTTAAATAGGAATTTAGTACATAGTTTGCGATTGATGTGACCAAACTTTGTTGCTAAAATAACTTGTAACGCTTTATTACATAAATTAACCATTATATATTCCACAGCAGAAAGAGTTGAAATTATCGAAATGTTTTTCGGAAATAATCAGTGCGCTAATAGAACAGCAGAAATATTTAATGAGCGACATGAGAACAGTAACGTGCATCGAAAATATGTTCTAGAACTTGTAGCTAAATTTCGGGAAACTGGGTCAGTCGCCAATAAAAAACGTAACATTGAAAATCCCATAAGGAACGAGTCAATAGAACTGGGGGTTTTAGGGCAAGTTTATGTAGTTCCAGATCGACGGATTCGTAGAAGAGGTGCCATTGAATGGCCCCCAAGATCGCCAGATTAATCACCTTTCGATTTCTTCATGTGGGGTCATTTAAAAAGCAAAATCTATGCTACTCAGCCAACATCGTTAAAAGACCTGCGACAAAGAATTGTGAATGAGTGCCTTCAAATTACTCCTCAAATATTGCAAAATGTGCGGCAACGTTTTGAGCAAAATCTTTATTATTGCATGGAGAGTCACGGTGGCCATTTTCAACATTTACTTGCCTAACGTTCATTATTCATTTTTAAATTACTTTGCTGCCAAATGTTTTGATCTCCACTAACGATGATGTATTAGTTTTATTTAAGATTTAAGTCAGTAAATCTTCAAAACTACTGAACTGAAGTACATTAATTTTATATCATTATAAAGGGAATTGAAAAACCTTTAAAATAAGGTATTACTCAACCCCCCTTTCCATTTAAGATTTTAGGGGTGGCGTCACCCCCGCTTAGGGGGTTGCACGTGCTAACGTGTATTTTGCCAAACTTGTGTCCCCCTCGAAAACAAAATCGACGGGTCTGAGCGTTTTTTTAAAAAAAACTGAGCTGCTAGTAAATGCGTCTGTTTCGTTTTCGTTGCGCCACCCTGTATATTCTAGCTATGTAAGACCAACCGAAAACTGATGAAAAAATATACAAAATAACGAATTATAGAGATTTTGCGAAACAGCTTTTCCTCACGGGTGTCCACGGAGAAGGAGTGACTGTGCTGGAGTGGAAATATTTTCCCTATACAGGGTATTTTAAATTCGACCCTCACCATTGGGATCTCGGAAACATCAAGGAATACGAAGTCACTTAAATAGCTGCAAAATTGCTTATTCAGATAATCAGCAAAATGTCGCTCAGAAAGTTGTGAAATTGAAAGTACTTCCGGAAAGAGACGTAAAAACCGAAATTTCCCAAAATGGTTTTAATTTTCTCCTGACTTTATTTGTGGTGGGATTTCAAAATAAATTGCACATAACCTCTGCCACATTTTTTCCTCTACAAGACGGCACAATTAGAATTTGAATATGACGTTTTGGCTCTTGTCCTCCAGCATCAACTGAATTTTTTCTTATAGCCGCCACATTGGATTCTTACACACATGAATAGAATTTTTATTCTGATTTAAAAAAATGTATGTCATACATTGACATTGCAAAACCTTAGTTATTCCAGAAGTTCCTAGGTAGGCCTTGAAATTATTAGATTTCATTTGTTTGCATAGCAACAGAGTTTGGAAGACTGTGAATACCTCTGCTTATTTATAGTTATTATTGTTACTACCATTAATAAAATTTTCATTTCGTATTCAGGTTTCACCATATCTTTTTATTTCCTTTTATTTTCATCCAACAACAAATTTATGGTCAACTAACAATCACTGAATTTAGGGCTTAAAAAGTTCATTCAAATGTACAAAATTCCAATATGAAAAAACAAGTCGAAAGAAGATATGTCTAATTGAAAATTTGACTACACCATCTTGCAGACGAGAATAAGTAACAATGACAGGATGCAATTTATTGTGAAATACCATCTCGAATAGAGTCGGGAAAAAATAGGGATTTGGGATAAAATCTGATAATTTCAAGGCCTACCTAAGAAATTCTGTTTTTCTTAAAGTAATCAAGGTTTGGACACGTCAGTGTATGTATGTATGACGTATTATACATTTTTTGAATCAAAATTAAAAACTCTATTCATCTGTGCAAAAATATAGCGTTCTTAAGAAATAATAAAATTGATGCTCGAGGGCAAGGGACGAAGCGTCATATAGAAATTCTGATTATGCCCTCTTGTAGAGGAGAAGACGTGGCACATCCCAATATAAATAAAGTCAGGAAAAAATCAGAACAATTTTTGGAAAATTCAGTTTTTCCTTTACTCTACGGAAGAATTTCGAAACCTTCTAAATGTCACTTTGTTGACTACCCCATTTAAGTGACTTCGTATCCCTTACAGCTTCCAAGATCCCAATGGTGAGTGCCAAATTAGAAACACCCTGTATATGCACACTCTTACTAGAAGAAATAAATGAAAATACTAGGGATTTAATAACGTTTTTGAATAATAAAGGGTGTTATACACTAAAAAGCTTGAACGGCTGAACATAACTACAATTATCAAGATCTGCTGACATAGCTATAAGTTTCATAGAGATCCTTCTCAACATGGACAAAAGAACTGAGACTACGAAAATACGTAGAAGTAAGACTTAAGTCGCGTAATTACGCATTTTGCAACCGTAACAAAAATTTTCAAAAGATTAGTAATCAGAAAAATCGTGCTGATTATGGTTGTTGAAAGTTATGTCCTCTATTGTTCGGATTTTTCATACCGTATTCATAATCTTCCTTTTTACCATTACCGGGTCAATAAACAAAATATTGAGCACAAAGCACTTTGGCGCTAGCTGATATTTAAAATGGAATTTCATTAAAATTTCTTCTGCCACTGGCTCACCTGAAAATGTTACAAAAACTTGTTTCTGTTGAATTGTGGCACTGTCTTCTCTACAAAATCAAGGTTTTTGGGTTTCATTTTTTTTACCCGAAGCAGCCGCGTAGGCGAAACCTACATGCCAAGGCACCGCCGGCTGCTTTCAGGAGCTTGAAGAAACTTTGTCTAAAGTTAGCAGAACTCGGAAAATCTCCTCATGTAGATTGTTACACGATCTCAACACCCTCGGGGCAAAGGAGCGGTCTTATCGGCCAGTTCTGGATGTACGAAGTTCGACACGCTTACGACACCTCTTGCGAAGCAAGTTTAGCCCTCAAGATAGTTCCGACACACTCTGATACCTGTCGCTGTCACTGATTGACTGGTATCCTCTGATCTGTCAGAAGGTTCTGTACGAACAGGGGATTAGCTGTCGGCAAACAGTCAGAAACTGCACGAACAGGTAACATCTCTCTGATTCTGATTTTGACAGTCACCGACAAGTTACCGACTACTGTACGAACAAACCATACGCCTTGTTGAGTATTCCCAAAACTATATAAAAAAGACCATTTCGAAAATAGTTTCAAGCTAACGCGACTCTAATTCTCTAGCAAATTACGGCACTGCTATGATGATGATCTAATATGTAGAGTTGCTTAGGTTTGCACTTTTCAATTCCTTTGTTCTAGCGTAGGTTATAAGTAAGAGATGCATGTAAACCAAGGTGACCAGTACTCATTCGTCTTCTGTTAAATAAAGTCGCTTTTTTAAAAAGTCGTTCGTTGTTTGCACATTCTTAATTGGCGCTGCGAACAGGATATCGGCGTACCGAATCGATAATCGGCGGTATTGATTCACGAGTATCGCTCAATCGAGACCGAAAAAGTGCAAAAAATCGTCCGGTGTGTTCGGGTACGATTTCAATCGTTTTGACGTCGATCACAAAGAACTTCGAAGGCTACACCGAGCAGGCACATCACCATCGAAGTACCAGGCCGAAATACTTGCTAAGTATTTTGGGAGCAGGCAACGACACTTGAGAAAACGACAGGAACTGACAGGAGCGAGGTGCTGGATCCACGGCAGGCAAGCTGTCAACCAGGAGGAGCTGTATTGGCCCAAGGAGGTATCTCAGATCTCTCCAAATGAAGCTGCTAGTGCCCAGTGTAGCGTAAGAAACATAATTTACAATTTTTGCTGTACTCAGTGATATTTCCATTTATTTCTCGAAACTTTTTCGCCCTCTATTGCTTTACATCTATATATACTCGTAAAAGTTATCTATAAGTAAACTTATTTAGTGACTTTAATTGCATATATTTAATGTCCGATTCTGAATTTGAATCTGTAGTCGAAAATACACCTGTTAGACAAGTTATTTTGACACCCTCACGTCTTAATTTTAATCAGTTAACCATGTCTCTTCAAGATTTACAAATTAAATTCAATGTAGCTAAATATATGGTACCAGAATATCATGGAGGTCACAGAGATCTAATTTATTTTTTGGATAATTCAGAAAAGTTTATTGCAGAATTTGTTAATACACCTTTTGTTTCGTATGCTTTCCAATACGTTATTT
Organism: Acanthoscelides obtectus; assembly: GCA_963669975.1. NCBI lineage: Eukaryota > Metazoa > Arthropoda > Insecta > Coleoptera > Chrysomelidae > Acanthoscelides > Acanthoscelides obtectus. The sequence continues at coordinate 15,379,369 of CAVLJG010000001.1, read as the reverse complement.
CTCAGCTGAAAAGCGAAGTAAGAGATTTAGTGCATCTAACTAGTCCGAGAACCTGGCCAGATTTAAAATCATTATTATTATCCAAATATAAAGATCCTAGAAATGAAGAAACTCTTCTCACCGCCTTATATACGTCAGTTCAGAAACCTAACCAAAAATATGAAGATTTTTATCAAGAAATTAAATTTAAGGTACAGAGCCTGAAAGAATTTGCAAATTTAGAATACCATGATAATCCCGATCATATCGCTTTTAAATTGAGAGACTATGATAGACAGTCTTTGAGCTCCTTTATCTCTGGTTTGAATGAACCATATAGGTCTTATGTAAGACAGCAAAATCCTACTACAATTGATTCTTGTGTTCAATATTGTCGTGATTATGATAATTTGCAAATGCAAGTTGATTATAAAAATTTCTTAAGAACGAGCCTATATAAACGACAACAGCCTCAGTCTCAGAATAAAGTACAAGCTTCAAATCAAAATTTCCAAAGGTCTAATTTTAATTTTTCTCAAAAGCCCAATCAGTTTAGAGCCCAAAATAGTCAAACTTGGCTAGAGCCACAACAAACCTTCCCTACAGGTCCCATGCAACTACCACCACCTAAACAAAATTTTAAACCTCATTACCCTACAAACATTCAAGCTTTCAGACCACCACAGAATGTTTTTTCCAAAAAACCCATTCCAGGTCAACAAAAAAGTAATCCTATACCTATGTCTGTATCTACAGCACGCACACCGAAACCCCAGCAAAACCTATATCGTCAACAAATGCCCACTAGAGTTAATGCCTTTCAAGTAGGTCCCAAACCAAACCATTATTATGTCGAAGAAATTACTCATCTTGAAAATGAGGAAGAACAAACTTTTGCAGGAACGCCACAATATGAATCTGAGGAATATACCCAAGATTTCGATTCAGACTATATCCCCGATGAATCTTATTTTGAAAACAATGACGAAGAAAATTTTCCTTCGACGAGCCAGTCTCAAAATTTGACTTAGATATAAATAATTATCAAAAAACCCACCTTCCGTATATTTTTTGTTCTCAGTTTAATCTTATCATCTTAATCGATACTGGTGCATCATCCTCCCTGATCAATCCAGAAATTGCTTTTAAATATTTTCCAGATCGTATTTATGATCATCCTTTTGAAATTAATTCATGTACGTCCAATTTTAGAGGTCAATATGCCTGTAAAATTCCCATATTTTCTGAATGGAAGAATAAAACTGAAATTGAATTTTTAATTCTTCCTTGGCATTCACGTTATGACTGCTTATTAGGATTCTATGATTTACAAAAGCTTAATTGCTCTATTGATTTGACTAAACATCAGATTATTACTGATAAATGTAAAATTACTTATAACACTTCCTTTAAGCCAATTCGAGAAAACAATCCAGTTCAGTATAGTTACCCGAAAAAATCATTAATTATCCGAAATTTGGATAATGGTTCTGTTGTTATTCCACCTTTGAAATTCAAAAATTCTGACGAATATTTTCCTGAATGTATTTGTAACGTAGAAAATAATGCTATTCAATATCCAATTGACATAAATCTTCTTGATATTTCCAACCCATTTTTATCTGAACCTCTTGATGATTTTCTAATTGAAAAAGAATCTCCATTTTCCACTGAAAAATCCAATATACGTGTTGAAAATTTAATTCGTACGTCTCATATGAATAGTGAAGAAAAAGAAAAGATTATTAAGCTCTGCAAGCAATTCAAACAGGTATTTTTCAAGCCTAACGAACCATTAACTCCCTGTAATGCCACTGCACACAAAATTAGGTTAAAAAATGAAGACCCAATTTATGTAAAAAATTATCGATATCCTTATCATCTCAAAAAGGAAATCCAAAATCAAGTTTCCAAGTTATTGAATGATGGAATCATTCGACAAAGCAATTCACCCTATCAATCACCCTGCTGGATAGTTCCTAAGAAAATGGATGCATCCGGTGTTAAAAAATATAGGATGGTTATTGATTTCAGAAAACTGAATGAAATAACAATTGAAGATAAATTTCCACTCCCACTAATTGAAGAAATTTTGGAAAATTTAGGCAAAAGCATGTATTTTTCTACTATTGATTTGGCACAAGGGTTCCACCAGATCCCTATGGATCCTGAGTCTATAGAAAAAACGGCTTTTACTGTTGAAAATGGCCACTATGAATATGTCCGTATGCCATTTGGGTTAAAAAATGCCCCTGCTACCTTTCAACGTATGATGAATACTGTATTGTTAGAATATATCAACGTTTTTTGTTTTGTCTATATGGATGATATCATTGTTTTTTCAAAATCCCTAGACGAACACATTTTGCATCTTCGAAAAATATTCCAAAAACTGAATCAGTTTAATTTAAAAATCCAACTGGACAAATCTGAGTTCCTGAGAAAAGATGTTCCATTCTTAGGTCATGTCATCACGCCACAAGGCATACTTCCAAACCCAGATAAAATCAAAGTAATTCAAGAATATCCTCTCCCGACTACGATTAAAGAAATCCAGTCATTTTTAGGCCTTATGAACTATTATCGTAAATTTATTAAAGGATTTGCACAATTGACTAAGCCATTCACAAAATGTTTACGTAAAGATGAAAAAATCAATATCAATAATCCAGATTATATCAATGCATTTAAACTTTGTAAAGAAGCTCTTTGTAACCCACCTATTCTGGCTTATCCTGATTTTTCCAAAAAATTTACATTGACAACTGATTGTAGCAATATAGCCCTATCAGGAGTTCTTAGTCAAAATGATAAGCCTATTGCTTTCCACTCTCGAACATTAAATTCTGCTGAACGCAATTACAGCGTTATTGAAAAAGAACTATTGGCAATAGTTGATTCTTGTAAAAAATTCCGTCCTTATTTATTTGGTCAAAATTTTCTAATCGAATGTGATCACAAGCCCCTAGTTTGGTTGAGTTCTTTATCAGTGCCCAATCAGCGATTGATTAGATGGAAGCTTCAGTTAGAAGAATATAATTTTTCAATTAAATATAAAAAAGGCAAAGACAATGTTGTAGCCGATGCGCTCAGTAGAATTGAAATTAACGCTTTAGAGGATGACGATCTTTTATCCATTTTACCACAAGTAGATTCTGTAGAAGAATTAACAACCCAAGAACTTGATGAAATCTTGAATGAAGATAATTTACCTTTAATTGATTTATTAGATGAAATGCCGTTAGATGAACGACTCAAAATTGTTGAGCAATCTGATGTTACTCGACATTCATCTGCACAAAATCCTATCAATCATATATTGTATCAAGAAAAGAATTTTTATTTTTTCAAAAATCGAATACATTTTCAGTTAAAAAATCAGTACAAAATAACAAAGTCTTGCAATGGAACTTTAATGGTAACAGTCCGAAGTGGATCTGAAACAGAGCAACTTTTGAAATTCATGAAGGAATATCTTCAGCCCGATCATACTTATGGTATTTGGTATGAAAATCAACTTTTAGAATTTAAACTTAACGAACTTTTAGAACAGTATTTTTCGAACAGCGGTATAAGATTTGTTAAAGCTTCTTATAAGCCTATATACCTACTAAAAGACTCATTTACAGAACAATTGTCTTTCTATCATAGCCAAACGCATAATGGTATCAATGAAACTTACAGCCATTTCAAGAAAAAAGCATTCACTCCAAATATGAAAAAAATAATATCAAATTACATTAATCAGTGCAATACTTGTTTGACATCAAAATACGAAAGACGACCAATCGAACTCCCTATGGAAGGACCTCTAATAGCCAAAAGACCATTTGAACATATATTTCTAGATATTTTTCAAGTCGAACAACAAATATTTTTAACATTTGTTGATTTATTTAGTAAATATGCCCAGGCCTACAATTTAAAATCAAAATTATCTAACGAAATATTAAACAAAATCAGACACTTCTTTTCCCATCACAATTATCCTGACAAAATAACTTTTGATCCTGGTGAACTTAACACAAAAGTTATAAAAGAATTCTGTAATATGCACAAAATTGAATGTCATGTTACTAGTGTAGGTAACCCCTCATCATTATCACCTCTTGAAAGATTTCATAGTACCTTGAAAGAAAAACTCAAAATTTTACGTCAGCAAAATAAAATCGATTCGATTATTGATCTAATGACGACAGCTATCTTAATTTATAACCAAAGTGTCCATTCTACGACCACATATACCCCATTTTCATTATTATACGGTCCTTACGACGATTTGAATAAACATTTGATCGATACCCCCACAAAATTATATGATGAATATAACGAGAAACGGTACAGAGAATTACTACCTTTTTATGAAGAACTATCGAACCGTGTACTAGATAAGGCAACGGAAAGACTAGAAAAAATTAATCAAAATCGAAATAAGGAAATTCCAACCTTAGAAGGTCCAGTATATCTTAAATCTGCATTAGATCGTTCACATAAAACAAAACCCCTGTATTCTAAAGAGACCTCTTACGAACAAGAAAATGTCCATATTAATTTGCGCACTAAAGGAAAAAAGCATAGACTGAATAGAGTGAAACCGCAACGCAAAATTTCTAACTTTCAGGATCCTAATCCAGGCCCTTCAACTAGCCGGCCTAGAGATCCAGCTGATCGAGAATAAAGCACCATATTTTAAGCAAGAGCTAGGTAACGCCTATCTACTAAAAGCGTACCATAAGACATTTTTTCATATAAATCTCACTCTCATTAATGAAAATATCAAGCAAATAACGTCAAATGTCTATTTTGCAAAACAAAGAATAGATGATACGTTGATAACACAACTTGAACATGAATACAATTTGCTTTTAGACAAATATGAAATGTTAAAATTTAAACGAGTTAAGCGTGGATTATTTAATGGTCTTGGTTCCGTCATAAAATATATTTCAGGCAATTTAGATCAATCTGATCTAGACGAAATAATGGAAAATATGAAAATTCTGAAGGAAAATCAAGATAATTTATCATTACAAAATTCCCGAACCGTCTCTGTAGCAAAACAATTACAAGACAGGTTTGAAAATAACACTTTAATTATAAAGAAAAATTTGAGAGATAATTTGGATAACCTCAACAAATTGCATAGCGAATACGCTAATTCTCAGTATGTCTTGAATGAGATAATAATTATTCAAAGATTTTCTAATTATTTATCACACTTACTGTTAACCATTAACCTGAGCACAAATCAGGGCATAAATCTCTTACAGCTGAGTAAGACTGAAATTAATTATATCCATTCGTTATTAAGTGATCTATTTGACAAAAATGAACTTCTCCCACTTGATAAACTGCACAATTTTGAATTTTTCGAATTATGTGAATTAAGTATTATAGTCCTCGAAGAAGAAATCATATTTGTTCTTCACATACCAACAGTTACTGGTAACTTTATATATTCCAATATATACCCCATTATACACCAAAATAATATTCTGGTATTGAAACATAAAAATATTATCGAAAATGAAACTATACATTTTTGTGATGAATGCAAATTATTGAGTAATAAATATTTTTACTGTACTATACTAATCCATTCCAGTTGTAACTTACTTAAAGTTGAAAATTGTACGTTCTTGGCAAAAGGTTCATTTTCAGAAGTAATTCAATTAAAACATGATAACTATTTAGTGAATACTAACAAGAATATTCCAGTATATGAAGATTGTACCAAAGAAAGAAAAGAAATTGATTCCTCTTTTATTATCAGCTTAAACTGTAAAACATTTATTGATCATACTGAGTATTTGAAGATTTCTGATATTTCGAAACCTTTATACATACCTAACATTATGGTGAACTATGATAAGAATATGTTATTTGAACATACTGATGTAAAGGGTTATTCGGATATACAAGTAGATGTCTTATGGGGATTCGGTCTCAAAACTTCCAAAATCCGCCACCAGAGGCGCTGGCGTCGCGCGCCATTGACAGGTTGTTGGACGGAATCTGTAATCGAAATTCATGAGTTGGGGATTCCGCCGCTAGATGGCGCTGTCAAACCAAACGGAATCTGTGTGTCATTGGACACCTGTCATGCGTCATTGGGCATCTCACGCATAGATGGCGTTAAAACGTCATCTGTCATACGTCATTGGACACCTGTCATTGATGGGTTGGGCATCTCGCGCATAGATGGCGCCGATTTGTTTGGCGCTGTACAAACCTAACGGAATCTATGCGTCATTGGACAGCTGCCATTGATGGGTTGGGCATCTCGCGCATAGATGGCGCCGATGTCGCACCTGTCTGGTGTTGGCGTGGATTACGGGGGGCAACGTGTATACAGGGGTGCATCGAAAAATAGCGGATCGATGGACCGACGGTATATCGTTAAATCGTATATAGCAAGGCGTGACCTAAATAGCGTGGTGGGCTCCTCTGGTCGGTCGGTCGGTCGGTCAGAATGTCTCATAACCTGTATACGATGTACTGTTATTATTATACAGGATGATACCGTTCAAAATGAAAATAGTATAGACATTCTGACAATTATTTCGCAAACCAGAGGTATTTTCAATAAAACTACAATAATACGTTTAATATTTTATTGAAAATAGAAAAAACTACATAGGTAATATGATATTTGAAAACCAGTGGCGTAGACGTTCAACATTTCTCTGGGTACAGGAAAATTGTCCGTTGGTGTGGCATGGATTGGAATCAGCAACAAAGTTTCCAGTAGCACACGGTGTACCATCATACTTGCAAACATCAATAATGTTGGGAAAAACACCAAAAATGTGACATTTCTTGAGTAAAAAGTTTGCTTTCTGTTCTCCACGAACGTAGACATAGTCAGCCGCATATATCACCTTATTTTTAATTATTTCATTTAACTTGGAATATTTAACGTCGCCGGAAGAATATTTAAGCCCATGGAAATTCTTCTCCAAGTAAGCGACAGTTTTCTTGTCTTTAGTATTTAATGTAGAAAAAGGTTGCGGAGGTGTAAAGATGTAATGACTTTTCTTGAAACCAATTTCGATACATAGTTCTTTAGGTACGAATAATCCGTCAACTGTAAAGCCTTGAATGTCAACAAACGCGATCCTCATGATGTCTGATGCGGAACTGAGAGTCCTTCGTTGCTTACGAGATGGTTTTAATAACTTCGGTGAGGGGGAAGTACTCGATTAAGCAGTCATGTATAATGATGCAGTAGGCCTTGGTGTTGGTTGGAAAGCCAGTATCGGCTTCGATATCCAATCTAACATCAACAGTTGATGATTTCATGGTTTCCTCTTGTTTGGAACAGTCAATAACAAACAAAGCGCGATTTTTAAAAGCGGTATAATCTAAAAGACATCTCTTCAGAGGAGAAGAAGAAGTTGTATAGCTGGTTTGAAAGTCGCTATAGTTGAAATGAGCTTCAGTAAAGTGATTGTTTGCAAAGTCCAATTGCATACGTTCGTTGGGATAGTATTCACCATTTAAAGATACTCGAATACTAGCAGCATTCACGTGATCAAACAGGGTAGGGTCTGAGGTTGCGACGTCACGTTTACCGGTTTGGAAACATACTATAATGAAACGTGGTCTTTCGATTGCGGTGCTAGTTTTAACTGACCATATTTCTCTTCTCGCATCTGCGGTAATTGCAGGCAGTTCATTCAGATCCCATTTTCTAAATGGTATAAGTATCGGCTTATCAGTTTGAATAGCTTTCAAAAGTTGTTCTTTCACATCATCACTCGGGTAAATATGTTTGATTTTCAGTTCCATGCTTTCAATAGTTATTTTCGCTGTCGTCGTCGTTCCAGTTTTTTCCTTGATAATGATACAATCGTTATCGTTTCTAGCTCTCACAAATCTGAGAGTTTGTCTGCCACACGTAATCATAGGATAATCATTGAAAATGTTGAAAATATGTTTAAGCGGCATTAGCAAGCTAAAAGACTTGTTATGTGTTGACGCCATTATAGGTGTTGAAGGATAGTTCCATCCAGCTATAGCCATATGATTTGAGTCTTCCTCACTGTAACATACGTAAGCTCGGACAGTACTTACAATACCAGGATCACGTACTGTTTCAACTTCTCTAGCGGATTCACTGTAAGTGCAAGAGTCAAATAGGAAGGCACCAAAGTTTGGAGCTAAAGATACATCTCCTGCTCCTCCTCCTCCAGTTATTTCAACTTTTCCTTTGATAGATAGAAGGGAAGCGTTCATTGCAAAGAACGAATCTACTTGATTGATGCTAAATTCCACAACATCATTACAATTAAATGACCTGATGAACGGCGTATAAGATCTATACTCAGCCTTGCGAATAGATTCATCGAATGCTGGAGATCGATATAGATCAAACATCGGAGAAGTATGTGATGCTGCTGCTGCTGCCTCCTCAGTTTTTCTCTTTTTGTACATGATTCTTGTTGTTGTTGACATGATATCCAAGTGAGCGTAGAAACAGGATATTTGATGTAGTTAGTAGTAGATGTCGTCGCTTAGGTGCTTGGGGTAATACTGAAGTTGCCTTGGAAGCACCACTATGTCTTATAATCACTAATCCCATCTGCGCTTCGCTCTCAACTCCAACACAAGAGTACTAGTTTCACCTTGAAAGTTTACAGGACGACCGTCTTGATCTAAAGCCAACACTGTGATGTTGGTTATTTCTTGTTTCGGTATAACAGGTAGATATAGTAAATTTACAGGTGTTTCGACTATAGCGTATCCAGGATCGGCTGTCACAGCAAATTCGTAGATCGTGTGTGCAGGCGTGTCTCCGTCAAAGGCTCCCGACGTAATGTTAGCATCAAAGTGTATGGTTGATACTTTTATTATGTTTACAGGTAAATCAGAAGAATGCTTTTGACCAGGATTAAGAACTTTTTTCGAGAATCCCAATAGATGTCCAAGATTATTCGGTTCTGTAAAAACTATTTTATAATACTTGCTAAAGATTTCACATTGCAGTGTATTATTGTTAGGTTTTAGAGAAAAATAATCATCCGGAGGAGCAACTTCATTTTCAAGATTCATTTGCGTTCGTATAAATGTTTCTATGTCGGTAATTTCATAACAACCTGTCGGAAACTCGATGACTTTTAATTGACCACCACCACCACCTATCCGGTCGATATAATAAAATTTATCTCCTTTTTCAATATTCGGTATGGAATTGTATGAAGTAAAAGACCTAAGCGCCAATTCATAATCTTTTTTCGGATCCAACACTATCGGTGTTGAAGGACGAAATGAAAATATATGAGTAGTGCTATTGACTCTCAACAACTGCGACATGATGAATGAAAAAATATAGCTGTGTACTAAGCATTTATTCAAGTTTTTTTTTTTGTTTATTTTCGAATGGATAATTTACAGAAATAACAATTTGCTTGAGCAGTAGCCGGTCCATCCCAATGTGTTGTCCAATCAGGTCTGTTGTAGTGAACATAGCATGGAAGTCGTATTTGAAGATCAAAATTGGATGTGTATTCTGCAGGCAGTTTGTGCCATATACTCAATAATTCTGCAGGTCTCACATTGCTTATTAAATATTCCAGCGGCGGAATATTCTTCTCAAACTCTTCTAATGTAAATTCCGATAATGTTTTATTATCCATCGTTGTTGTTGTTATTGTATAGAAATTTCAAACACAATTGTCCGCAATTAACTTGATTATAAGTTTGGTAAGGATCGTTGTTGTAGAAAATTTTAGCGTTTTTCAGATATCGAACAAGTTCCTGTGGAGGCTTCAGGTTACCAAATGAATCGAAATACTCAACGTTGTTGTTTATCTTTTTATAAGCTACCCAATGAGTTCCGTTGTTTTGTGAAATATCTAAGTTCACGACGGCGCATTCTCTTTTACGTGGACCGTCTCGTGGTAAAGTGTCACGCATGAAGACACCTCGGAAATGAGGTATGTTCAAGAGCTTCGCATATTGCTTTATTTCATAATCATAAAGCGCTTTCTTGGGTAGCTTGATGTTTAGTTTTTTTGACTTTTTTTTTTGAGGTACAACCCATAACCACCTTTAGCATTTTTTCTCAAATACAATCCTTTGCCCAAAGACTCCATAGCTTTGTTATGGCGATGGTCTTCCTCCAATTTCTTTTGTGCATTCTTGGCATCAACGACCGTTTTGGCCACACCTGCAGCTCCCCCTGCGAGCGCCCCCAAGGCACTTAATCCGGCGAAAAGGGGGATCAAGGGTAGGAATCCCCCAGATTTTCCTTCGATCGGAATTATTCTCGGTAGTCGAACTTTATGTTTTCCACCTGCACTCTTCACCGCTAATCTTGCCGCTTTAAGAGCAACCAATGCAGACTTTTTTAATGTCGTGGTGGTGGGAGCATTTTTCTTCAAGGACTTTGTGATTTTCGTGAGAACACCTCGTCGAAAAGATGATTTCTTCTGCCCCATACCCAATTTTCGCTTAACTTTCATTGCGGTGGTTGTTAGCCAAGCTGCAGTCTTTTCTCCTAGTGAAGCGTCAGGTGCTTTTACACGTTCCCAGGCTCGGTTCTCAAGAATCCAATCAGCTTTGTGTCTGTCTTTCAAATTTTTGTATAAGGCGTATGCAATATCGTGGTCTCTTGCAGCACGATCCAATGGGTTCTTTCCAGGATCTCCTCGTGCTAACCTCTTCTTTAATTTAGTCCCCGCTGAAAATATACATATACATGTGTGAGAATGAAAAAAAAAATATCCTAATCTGTCGCACACTTACGTCCCAGGAACTGATACGAAGGTACGTGGAGTTCTATCGGAAGATTATTTATCAGAGAGTTTACAACACCTTCACCCTTGTACGTTAACATGAGAACTGTTGATGATGCGTTAGCAATATCTACATATATACTTTTACACATTCCTTATTCGAACGCCACACGATGAAGGTTGTTCAACAAGAGCAGTCATTACCCATTGATAACTTGGATTTTACAGCAAAAACTCAACATAGTAAACATGGTAAATTGTTACCGAATTCGTTTCGCGCTATCATCTGCGGACCAAGCGGATGTGGAAAAACGAACGTAATGCTAGCGCTGCTTTTCCATCCAAACGGTGCTAAGTTTAAAAATGTTTACGTTTATTCAAAATCGTTGTATCAACCAAAGTATCAACTGCTTCAAGAAGTGATTTCCGCTGCTAAGGGTGTTGGCTATTTCCCATTTAAGGATAACGAGGAAATTATAAGTCCAAGTAAGGCTAAAAATAGCTCTATATTTATATTTGACGACGTGTCGTGTGACGGTCAGCAGAAAATTCGAGAGTATTACTCCATGTGTCGTCATAAAGATATCGATGCTGCATATCTCTGCCAAACATACTCTAAAATTCCAAAACAGCTCATACGAGACAACTGTAACATTATAGTACTATTTAAGCAGGATGAAATTAATCTAAAACATATATTTGATGAGCATGTATCTCCAGATGTTACTTTTGATGAATTCAAAAAGATGTGTTCGGAATGTTGGGCAGAAAAGTACGGTACGTTAGTTATTGTTAAAGACTTTCCTCTTAATTATGGTCGATACAGAGTAGGATTTGATAAGTACATAAAATTGTAGGCTTATCATGTACGCCATCATTCAGTAACATGATGTCAAAGGACCAAGTTGCCGTTGCTAGTCATAAAAGAAAGATCGCAGAACTTGCTCGAGCTATACGTAAAAAGTATCTTACTTTAAAGTTAGGTCGAACTGCAGAAGATGAATCTATTAGAAAACTTTTCAAACCAATATCTGAACCTCTTAAGCAAATAGCTAAGACTCAGCAGCATCCTTCATTTATTATTAAAAAAGAGGAAAAATTGAAACAGGATGATGATGATGATGATGATGTATTCACACAGAACCCAAACTATCTCAATTTAGAAGACGTGGCTTCAACTGATGAACAAGGTAATATACCGCCGAGACCTGAAACACCACCACTACCTGAAGAAATGCGTCCTGCTGATTTTTCACAAGAAGCAATAGAAGAATACTTAGATCAATATCCCCCAATAAGCCATAATTATTTACAAGATTTTTGGACACAAAACGATAAAATTGATAAAAATTATGGACCTATATATACCGACAACATTGGTTGGATGTTAGGTAAACGCCGAATTAAATTTGATAGAGCGACTGGCCAAATACAGATATTACCTGAGGGGACAAACTTAGCAGGTACATGGTTTCGTGGCACACCTGGGCTGTATCAACTTTTATTCTATAATGACCCAAACTATGCAGATGCAGATTTACAACCCTATAAAAATCTATTGCAAAGTACCGGTGTTCATTTAGATTCGCTTGGACGCCTAAAAGGTTCGACAGGATTTAAATATAATCACATTATTAAGCCTCTCTTTAAAGATGTGCAGAAAAATAAAGGTACAATTGTCACACGATCAACATCTACAAAAATACGTAGTCCACTTAGTCGATCATTAACAAGATCCACTCCCTCAACAACAACAACAACAACAACAACAACATCATCAACATCAAAACCGCCAACAGGAAAAGGTATCGGTGATTACTTGACATACAACGAGGAACCAATCGAATACGTGTACTGGGATGATCCCAATGAATTAATCGATCGACTTAAACTCCTTATGGCATCTCAGGAAGCTGGCAATACGTCGCATGATAATGAAATAGTAGCCATCCTCAACGAGCTAAAAGAAGCTAATATAATACAGTAATCTAGTTCCTTGGTCTTTCATTTACACGATGAGTCTTGATAAATTCGGACGTCGCTTTGATAAACAAAAGACACTTCCGTATATGCGTACACCGCCAAAGTTAACACTACCCCATACTTCTGATGGAAATGTTGACTTCAAGAACGTAAAGTTGTGTAATATAAAAGATCCCACAGATAATTCAGATGCGGCAACTAAAAAATACGTAGATACTTCAGTGATTGATTTAAAAAAAATAACAGCAAAAACAGATCAAATAACAGAGTTTATTTCGAGAAATCCGCCTACTTCTGGTAAACATATGGCAACAAAAAAATATGTAGATGACTCTATTGCAAATATAACAACAAGAATAGAACAGGAGTTGGCTACAATTAAGTCTCATACCGATTTGACTCCAATACGGAAAAATATCATTGATTTATCCTCTGAATTACAACTTTTGCAAGGACGCACATCATATATATCATTGAAAACAGACGATCTTGCTAAGCGTATAAAGCCGATGGAACAACAATTTAAAGCGTTAAAACATGATGACGTACGCCAAGGAGAAGCTACAACTAGTTAACGAGCTGCACAAGCCTGCTCGAAAAAATTATCTAAGACGACGTACCATCATTAAAGGCTTAGACGATTTATGGCAGACGGACTTGGCTGAAATGCGACCTTATGCTCATCAAAATAAAAATTTCAAATTAATTCTCGTCGTAATCGATTCTTTTTCCAAGTTTATGTGGACTAGACCGTTAAAGACAAAGACGGGTGAGGAGATAACTCGTGCGTTTTCGGATATCCTCGCACATACGGAACGTACGCCGAAAAATCTACAATCTGATCAAGGTAAAGAATTTTACAATAGTAAATTTCAAACTTTAATGAAGAAGCATGATATTAATCATTATAGTACATATAGCATCAAGAAAGCGGCCATTGCTGAAAGAGCCATAAGGACGTTGAAAAATAAACTTTACAAATACTTTAGCTTAATGGGATCGTATAAATGGATTGATATATTACAAAGCATTACCAATGAATACAATGGAACACGTCATCAAACCATCGGATGTAAACCATCACAAATTAATAAATCCAACGAAAAATGTATCTTAAATCGAAAATATACTCATTTAAAAATCGCGGGCCCGCGTAAGTTTAAAGTTGGTGACATTGTACGCATCAGCAAAACCAAAATGCTATTCGACAAGGGATACGTTCCAAGCTGGACAACGGAATTATTTAAAGTTACTAAAATTAATATTACCAACCCTGCAACGTACATGCTCGAAGATATGCAAGGTGCACCGATCAAAGGAGCCTTTTATGACGAAGAATTACAGAAAACAGCCAATCCAGATGTTTATTTAGTTGAAAAAGTTTTACGTCGTAAAGGTAAAAAAATGTACGTCAAATGGCTTGGCCTTGATGCAAAACATAATAGTTGGATTGACAATGATGCGATCGTCTAGGTGTATGGGGTGGGGGGGTTTCTGCTAAAAGTGAGTTCTCAGTCGGTTGCAGTCAGTCAGTCAGTCAGTCAGGCAGCTAGTAAAAAAAAAAATGGATACCAGTGCTAGTGGTTCAAGTTGCAGCGAGTTTGACCTCACCACCAGCAGCTCACACGAATCATCTGTAAACTACGACCGTGAGCTGGATGCTATTCTGGAAAGGTACGAAGAAGCGGCCAAGAACGAGGACCATTATCTGCTGTACACGCAGTTTCCAAATGGATCATACCAAATTGGATGCGGTCTAAGCCCAGCGAGATCATTTACTCCTGCTGTAATTGTGTGGAACTCATCACGGTTGAAACTATCTTTCAGTTCCTATGAGTGGGAACAATTAATCACCCAGCTCAATGTGGTAACGGTGAAGGAGACGGAGGAGCAGGAGGAGGAGAAGAACCTTCCTGACAAGTATGATCCTGTCGAAATCGAGTGCGGTGACTATTGCAGAATTCGACGACTAATCTATGATAGTACGAAAATTCTCGAAATAACCAAGCACAACATTAGTTTCTACCTCTCAGAAATGGACGTGAACGCTCTTTTAGAAGCAAATAATGAACTTTTAGTACCGTATATGTCTATGCTAGAAACTGTTGAATTTCCAAGCTATTATTATAATGCGCTTAAGATTGTTCGAGCTAGTTTTAATGATCAAAATTATACGTTTTCAGATGCTATTCAAAAATTGTATACATTTAAGCTCGTAGGCTGTACTTTACAACATATAGCGTTAGGACAACATATATTTTTCTATAGACATAGGATCGCTAATGATCTTGAACGATTTTAATAAAGTTTTTGTAAAAATGCATATCTGTCGTTTCATTATGATATACGTCACGTAACGTGACACGTGACGTGACGTGACACGTGACGTACGTGACGTGACACGTGACGCACGTGACGTGACACGTGACGCACGTGACGTGATACGTGACGCACGTGACGTGATACGTGACGCACGTGACGTGATACGTGACGCACGTGACGTGCACACTTTGTTCAAAAATACCAAAAAGATGTCTTGATAGCCCGAAGAACCGCGCCACAACATCAGAAGTAATGTTAGTATTATGTGTGTGCGTGTTTTTTTTTTTTGTTTTGAACACGCTAAGTTTTGAACTCCAACCACGCACTAACATTGCTTCTGATGTTGCACACCTCTGACGACTCAAGCTATCAGGACATCTTGTTGTTGTTGTTGTTGTGAACTCTTCTTACTAGAAAAATCTAACGAAATCAATAAAACATCTTTTTATAAATATTCATTTATTAAATCTAATTACATACATGTTTGAAAAAATATATATATATATAAATGTTAGTACTACATACATGTTTGAAAAAAAATATATATATAAATGTTAGTACAATAGATAGAGAGAAACTGGAGGACGGATGAACGCTTTTTATATATTTTTTTGTAATTTGTTTGCTGTGATGTTTTTTTTTTAAAACTCAATATCGCTGTCTACATCAGATTCATCAAATCGGATTCGGATGTTATTTCTAGACCTATCATGTAAGGCATCTCTGCAAGATTCCTGGTCTTTTAGTTCAAACACTACGCTTTTAAAGCAGCTGTGACACCAATTATACTTTTTTTGGTATACGTTCAAAATAATGTCATGTGCATCGTGAACCTCGTGAGAATGGTCATAGCAGGCAAATAAACGTTTATTTAAAGTTTTATGTATTTCTTTAAATTTAGATAAACAATTTTTACATACGTGTAGGTAATATTGGTCCAGCCAATATCCACTTGTCCATAGACAGTAACTAGAATAATCTTCAAAAACATAACCCCAATCTGATTTTCCTAATATAGTGTGAATTAAATTTGGATCTATTTCTTTGTGACATCTAATAAAGTTAATTCCTGTATATGAAGAATCAAGATCATTTTGGCTTCTTTAATCATAGCGTGCCATTTATATAAAGGAAATTGTTTCACAATTTCCGTAGTTAATTTCCATGGTAGTGGAGACTGCTCCATGAATTCTACTGCTGATGATGTTATTGATTCGCAAATTTTTCTAACAGCTAACTCTGATAATGTTGGGGCATTCATCTATAACAAAAAAAAAACGCTATTATAAGATACTGTAATGCCCCCACGGAAGTGTGTCAAAACTGTTCGGAATTAAATAACGTTTGTCGTCATACGGACTTAAACTAATTTTGACTGTTCAACAGAATATACGTTGTGTGCATACGACCTGATACAGCGTTGTGTAGCTGTTTTTTTCCTTAAATTCTTTCAAACATTCAACATAATCCTCAAATGCAATTTTATTTTTAACAACATTGTACTTAACCCCTTTAGATTTTTTAACCACCTTCCCACCCTGCACCTTGTAACTATACATTTTGCTTCGAAGTCCAACAAAATGTGTCATAATTTTAACCGTTATTTTCATCTTTCATTAGACCCGGCACCTTTTTGTTCTTACGCAGTATTTATATATGTTATTTTCAGGATAATCCGAAGTATCAAATTTACTGGAATCAGCTTTAATGATCTCCTCATATGCATCCTCACATTGGCAATTCGTAGATTAAAAACTGTCTGTGTCCATGTACATGAGCTTACACCTTTCTGCACCCATTTTTGGTAGCATATAGGTGTAATGAAAATCGTACATGACTAGTTTCGATAGGTCTAGAATTGCCCTGCCCTACATACAGAGGTTTGTTAAACGTTATTTCAGCCTTGTTCAATTCGATAACCACCAGATTTTCCTCTAAAATTGTGCGACTGTGGAACCGAAAACTCGAAATCAAGTTTGCTGCCCCATAGCGACCACCCCAAGATTTAACGATTTTACATACGCGGTGCTTACGTATATTTTCCATGGTCTTACCGAATACTGCATTATTCATTAATTTAAAAAGATTTTTTTCGAAATCATTCCGGGCTGCA